>CANSZD010004345.1:0-323781 GCA_947648045.1 Beta corolliflora | reverse complement strand
ACCAATCAACCCGAGCACTTATGAATGTTTTTTATTAAAATTTTCACAAATGCTTGGGTTAATTAATCAACCGGAGCACTTGACAAGTAGCAAAAGATGTTTTTTCCACTAGTGAGATACATTGCTCATATTGAATTCTAGGTGCTAACTGGATATTTAATTTCTCACAATCATTGTACAAATTAATCAACAAGTAATCTGTTGAATGTTGTCATTTGTCAAGACTCAAGATTATAACACCATGACTAGCTACAGCAAGGCAGAGCAACTAAGCAAGCGGTAAGCCCTAACTGAACTAGATTTAATTCAACAGCAATCAACACACAAATTGCCAAACAAACAATCTTCAACAGGAAATTAACATACAAATGCCGAAACTCAATAGCAATTAACATCAATTAACTGAAGAGAAGTCGAATTAATAGCAAAAACTCAACAGTAAATCAGCAATTAACAATCTCACCTGACGTTTAGCGAGAGAATCTCGAATTCTTGAGAGGTTTCAGGCGCGTCAAACGCTTAAGCCCTAAATCTTCAACGGCAAAAAACTCGATTAAGCCCTAATTCTTCAATCACAGCATCAAACGATTTCGTCGACCATCAAAGTGCCAAACACTGCCGTGACCAGTGGCGCTTCCGAGTAGAGAAGTTAGAGGATGAGACTTGAGTGAAGTTAGAGGATGAGAGGAGGAAGAAGAAGACTGAAGAGAATACAGAATAGTAGGAAATGAGGTGCTTCAAACCTAAAAATTTTGAATTTTTTTTTCTGGGGGAATGGTGGGTCACGTAGGGTAAATCCGGATTATGATAAGTAGAAATTCAATCAATTCGAATCAAGAGAAAAAAAGGTATGACTTAACTCAAAAGTTTTGTATTAGAAAACAAAAAGAACAAGGATCCAGAACATATTTTATTTTTAACGGTTTTTTCACCTAGTACCCCCGAGTTTTCGAAAAATTCACCTGGTACCCTCCATGTTTTCAAAATTCACCAGGTACCCCTCAGTTTTAAGTAAATACATCGACATGCCCCTAATGACTAACGCCGGTTAACGTCGTTAGTCTTAAACCTCATTAAACCCTATTAGACCTAATTGACCTAACTAAACCCTAACATCTAACTTCAAACCCTACCCTAACCCCGACCCTAACCCTAACCCCACTACCACCCAACCACCAACCCCCTCCCCCACCCGAACCCACCCCCGCAGCCCCCCCACCCCCTACCGCGCCTCCCGCCCCACCCCCCTCCCCCACCCCCCCAGCCTCGCATCCTCCCCCTCCCCCCCACCCCATCCCACCCGCCTGCGCCCCTACCCCCGCCGCAGCCCACCTCCCTCTCCCACCCCATCCCACCCCCTGCAGCCCCAACCCACCGCAGCCCACCCTCCCTCCCCCACCCCCGCAGCCTTGCAGCCCCTCCCCGCGCCCCCACCCCATAAAGTGCGAAAATCGAGTAAAGTTCGGGGTTTCGTCAAGCTCTTGGTGCGAAAATTGGGGTTTCGTCAAACTCAAACTCAAAAATTTCAGGTTGAAGCTCCGAATTTTCGTTTGAAGAAGAAATCGAATTGAAAGAGGTGGGGGGCATGCGGTGGTGGGGTTGGGGAGGGGTGAGTGGTGCGCAAAATCCCGGTCTTTGCGGGTGGGGCTGCGGAAGTTCTAGGGGTGGGTAGAGGGAGGGGTTAGGGGGCGTGGGGGCGGAGTCATGAAAATTCGGTGGGGGAGGGGGGGTTCGGCGGGGTGGGTGGGGGAGGGGGGTTCGGGCCGGGGTGGGTGGTGGGGGAGGGGGTTCAGGTGGTGGGGGGGAGGGGGTTTCGGCAGTGGGGAAGGGGGCCACTGGGGTGTCTTGGGGTGGTGGGGGCTGCTAGGGTGGTGGGAGGGTGGTGGGAGGGTGGTTAGGGTTAGGGTTAGAAGTTAGGGTTAGTTAGGAGTTAGGTTTTAGGGTTTAATTAGGTTAATTAGGGTTTAGTTACGTTAATTAGGGGTTAATTACGATTAAGACTAACGGCGGTTAACGCCGTTAGTCATTAAGGGTGTATGAGTGTATTTACTTAAAACTGAGGGGTACCTGGTGAATTTTGAAAACATGGAGGGTACCAGGTGAATTTTTCGAAAACTCGGGGGTACTGGGTGAAAAAACCGTATTTTTAAGTATATAGTACTTTACGAAATTTACAAGACAAACGATGACAAAATTTACAAAAAAAAAAAAAGTTGTGTGACATTTTCACATCAACTTCTCACAACAATTTCACATTCGAAAAACCATTTTTACATAATGTTTTTCTTTTAAAAAACATTTTTCAATCAAACATTTCACTCTCAATAACAGATACACCTATAATTTTACAAAAAAAGTGTTTAACCGTCAATCTTCTCATGGAATAAGAATTCCAAAAAACAAAATTTTTTTCCATGGAATTGTTACAGAGTGTTTTTTTGTAATGTGAAACTCTTCCAAGTTCTTTGACAAACTCTCCCAACTTCTAAAATCTTCTCTATTTTATATGCAAAAAATAATTCCAAAACACTAACAATCTCGAATAAATATAAGATTTCAGATTCTCTCGCATGCAAAAAAAAAAAAAAAAATTGAAAAACTCACCTCCTCAATTGCATTTCGAAATTTATGAGTTTCTTCTCTAAATTTTTCGACCTCCACCTTCAATCATCTTAATGCTTTAATTGAGCAAAATTGCTCCAATTATTAAGTAAAAATTTCTTCCCCTATCTCCAATTATTTGGTTTCCATTTGTATAGAGAGAAGGGACATAATAAAGACGAGATATATGGGTGACGGGAGGAAGAGATAGAGAAAGAAAATAGATGGCGGTGGAAGTAGGGGTGTATATTATCAGATATCAGATCCGATCCGGAATTTCAGATTGCCAAAAAGCGATCCGAATCCGATCCGAAAATCTCGGATATCCGAAAATCTCGGATATTCGGAAATTTCGGATCCGGTATCCGATCCGAATATCCGAAATATCCGAAATTAGAAGTTGTCTTACTGCCCAACTGTACAAATACCTACTGCCTGCCACATATAACAAATAAAAATGAATTAAAATATAACAAATAAATATGGTAAAATAACCATCATTTTTTAAGAATCTAACAAAGGGGCATTAAAACCAAATAATACTAAGCCAACAAAAGAGAACTTATGTCATTTGATATTCCTCGTAAGTCGTAACACCAAAGCAACTTATACATAATAGTACTCAACATAACGACACACAACAAAAAAAAAAGCAAAATAGAATATGAAAAATATGGGTAGAAATTGAGAAGGAAATTAAAGAGGAAAAGAGACGTGAAGTAGTGAATGGCTGAATGGATCTGGCTGTTTTGCCGCTGACCTTTCCGCTTTGAGGAGCCTGAACTCCAGCATGAAGAGGAAACTGTGAAGTGAAGAGTGAGAGAAGTGTGACTGTGAGGAGTTGAGGACTGAGCGAGTTTTGTGGTTTAGGCCTTAGGTTTCCTAAGACTAAGATCTAAGAATTAGTAAAAGGCAGTAAAAGCAGAAGGCCCAATTTGAAATTTGGATTTCCCAAAAAAAAAAAGTTGCGATCCGTATTCGATCCGAAAATCCGATTTTTTCCGGATATCCAATCCGAAATATCCAAAAACCAAAAACGGGATAGGATATTCGGAATTTTGGATCGGATCAACGGATAATCGGATCGGATTATTCGGATCGGACCTTTTTGCACATGCCTAGGTGGAAGGGAGGTACATGCGGAGGTTTAAAGATCTAGAAAGACAGGGCCATATGGGGGGGCTAAGAAATGGAGAGAGAGAGATGTTTGGATAGCTACTCTAAGAAGTGTGTTTTGCATAAAAAAAAGAAGTATGTTTGGAGAGCTAAGAATGTATGAAAGGATTATTTGGAATTGTTAACTCGGAAGGAACTACAAGAGGGGGTTAATTGTAGTGTGGAACTTATTGCCAAATAATGCGGAATTTAAAACATAAGCAATAAGGAACTCAAAGTGCAAGAGAGATTTTTATGTTGAAACTTCTTGTCCCAATACAAGAAGGAAAACCACGACCTCCTTAGGATTTAAACTCTTCACTATAATAGGGAATCTCCTCTATTACAACCTATTACGTGCGCAAGTTCCACTCAGAATTCCAACTCTCTCACAAGTTCCTCTAGGAACTCTAACACTCTAGACTTAACTCTAAGTCCCCCTTAAGAGTTCCAACAACTCTTTACAACAGGTTTACTCAAACCCTTTACTCCTGGATAGACTTCACCTCAAGTCTACGCATAAACAACAAGAACTTACTCAAGTTCCTAACTCGAACTTGATACAAGAATTCACTCAAACTCTTCACCAAGTTCCTATTACAAGAGTTCACTCAAACCCTTTAACCCCAAACTCAAATACAGACGCTTGTTAATTTGGTTTAACTCTAGTATATAGAAACTGAAGAAATGTAAAGGAACATGGCACTCGTAGTAACTTGGAACTCGACTCAAAACATGGAATAGAAAATATAATTCTTTTGTAACGCTATTCCTTAAGCCAAACCTTATGGAATGGCATAAGTTAGACACTATGGAAAGACGCCAGTCAGACAACTTAAAAAGAATACATAAGCCTCTATTTATAGTACGCTCAAGACTTGAGCATCACTTCCACTTATTTCTCCACTAACCCATGATCAGTTAGTTGGGAGAAACTTGGGGAAGAAGCAGTCAACTTCTTGGGCACAACTTATATCACGTTTACAGTAAAGCAGTTAGAGTAAAAATAGGAAACAAAAAGAAAATAAATACTTGTAGAAAAAGCTATGTTTTATCAAAATATAATCCAAGAGATATTTTTCCAAAACTCACATTTTATTTATTTTCTTATGCAAAAATATTTTACTGAAAACTTTTTTCATAAATATGACATAAGTACATGAGTTGCTGTTCGTACAGGAACTAGCATCTACAAGTTCCTACACTCGAAAACTCATTGAACATAATATAAATGTAGGCGCTTTATTTTCCAAAAACTGATAAGATAAGATTAAATAAACAAAAGATATTAAAATCATATTGTAAAATAAAAACCGATTTTATTTAAAAAAAAACTATTTTATTTAAAACTTATCTTTAATTTAAAAACTAAATCTTATCCTAAAACAACTAATGCATATTATCTAAAAATAATTAATCATGTAGAGATTTATTAAGAAACAAACTCTAAATAAATCCTACAGATTAAGATAATAATATGCAACAACTTACTGACTCTTAAATACTTTTAACTGTAAGTTCCACGAGTTCCTTTTGACACCTTGTTCCATTACCTTTCACGTTTCCACATAATTACATGAATCCTAGAAAATAAACTCATATTTTCTACCTTCATGCTCCATGCTGCTCCAACTCAAGAACCGCATGTTGATAGCTCCACCTCTGGAACTTCGACGTGCTAGTTCCTTTAAGGAACTTCGCACTTATAATTCCTGCTCAGGAACTGCTTGTTTCAACTATGAAACTTCAGGAACTGCTCCCACTCAAGAACTACTCCGACTCAGGAACTACTCCCACTTAGGAACTGCTCTCACTTAGGAACTGCATATTCAATGTTCCTCTTAGGATATACCTAGGAACTGCATATTCAATGTTCCTCTTAGGATATACCTAGGAACTGCTCTGTTTGTGTTCCTTCCTTCTAGGAACTTTGTTTGTGCTTGCATCTATAACATTTTTCTTGAACTCTTCATGCTTGGTTCCGTCTTAGGAACTTATATAAAATCTAGCAGCACATCTGTATAATCAAACTTCTTCCCTCTTTGGATTTCTTCCTCAGGAACTTCACTTATTGGATTTCTTCTAGGAACTCTTCATGATGTGATATATTTAACCTTTTATGACTTGTTCTATGGTAATGTAATATGCACATCTCAAACACACATGTTAGTTAGATAATCATCATTTGTTTACAATCATCAAAACACTACATGCCTCAACAGGAATATATGCAAAGTGTGTACATTGTATCTCTTTTTTTTTTACAATGATTCAACCAATATTATTAATTGAAAGTTGAAATACAAGCTAATACACTAAACCCACTGAATCTTATTGTAGCTTTCAGATCGTGGGTGCTACAAACACAATTTTTACTAGCTTTAACGTAACATAGTGTTAAGGAACTTATATTGCCATAGCTATTAAGGATAATATTTTGACTTGAAGAACTTGAGTGGTTGGACTTGAGTGTGGACTTATCTTATTCTACCCATCTACATAATGAGTGGGCCTTTGCAGCAAGAATACATTGGAGCTTTGATTGATGTGATCTCGAACCAATTTCATGTCTGGATTGCCAACATGAAACCTGCGAATTTGGAATTTCGCCATTTAAAGAGTCCCAAGGATTTGGATGGATGAGAACTTCCTGGGATCCTATGATATTTGATGTTGGAGTCATCTCTTCAAGTGACTCCAAACAATGGATATCAGACACACCCTCCACTATGGGATGTCGATATCTCATGGAAGAATTTTCTTCCCTCAACCTTTGAAGTTGGGGAGCCTCCTTCAAGATATAGATTTTGAAGATGGTAACCGACAAGGTCACCATAGAAACAGGAATGACTTTCACTTTGCCATCCCCCACTTTCTCACAAGGTCTAAACCAAAGATTTCCTGAAAATCCTCCTAAATTCGTGAGATATGGGGCAATAAACTTCATTTATGGAAACCAACTGTATAAGCTCCCCATGCTAAATGAATATCAAATTCTATTACTGTATAAGCTCCCCATGCTTAATGAATATCAAATTCTAACTTCCCCCATTTTTCATTATTTGGTTGAACAAGGGATTTAAAAACGAAAACTAAGGTGGAAAAGAGTTTTTCATCCCTTTGTAAATATTTTTATCCAAAATTTGAAGGAAAACCATTTTCCTTCATTTCCCCCTTCTTAGTTTAATAATATTTTTCTCCGAAATTTGAAGGAAAATCATTTTCTGCTTCTTGGCTTAATAGTCCTCCATCAAACCAAACAAAGGAAAACTAATATTCATTTGCGTATTTCATTGGAAAATATTTTACATGAAATACCATTTTGCATCAAACCAAACAGACCCTAGTAGAAATAATATCAAATTTATATTTTGAAAGTATTTAATAAAATAAATTTATAAACTTATGGCATGATAACTTTTGTTCTCGATACTAGTTAAATTTAAACGGTCAAATTGAAAATTGAACATAAAATGAAACGGAGCATTCTTTTAGGGAGATCTAAAAAAGGGAAATGATACATATCTCTATTCTATAAGGTAATAGGGGTGGGACTCCGAAAAATAAAAAAAGGAAAATAATAAAAAAGAAACTAATTAATTCATTTAATAAAAGGTAAAACAAAAAAACTACCCAAGTCATCAGTTTCTACAATCTTTATCTGATTGTTTATTTTAAAAAAAACCCTTATTATATGGAAACTAGTAACTGCAACAACAACACTATAGGAAACTACCCTGATCTTTTCCCTCTCTTCTGATATCAGTCTAGAAATATCCAGGTTATTGCTTAAAGCCTCAAACAAATACTAGATGTAAACATGTTGCTAATTAATTTAATTAGATAACGATTTCGTACACATAGTGTGTATATAAGGCTAGTGATACTATAAAGGATGCAGTGAGTAGTTACAACACTTTGACTTTCATTTTATTAATGTATAACTTTTGACAATTAATATCATTAATTACAGTGACAATTATAAAAGTTGATATTTGGAAAAAAATATATTCAAATATATTGTACAATATTTTAAAATATACCACCATCTTAAGAATTCAAAAAGTAACAATTTTTTAGCATTACAAATTATTTTTTCTTCTTTTGAAAATCAGAAATTTGACTCACTTAGCTTGAAACTGCTTTTTGAGAGTTCTTAAAATCATATGCATGTCCCAAATATGGGTTCAAAGATCATGCATAAGTTATAAAACATCACAAATTATTAGAATAGGCGGTCTAATTTTAACATAAAATTAGACAACCTAAACCTACATTCTCCTAACAAGCCCGATCCATCTCACTCTAACTCAACACTATCCCTAAACATTTGACACCAACCTAGTTGCCCCTTCTCTTCTCCTTTCTTTGTTTCCGTTTGAATCTCGAACTAAATCAGATAGTTTTAATAAATAACTCGATGGTTACTGAATGAATTAAATTAGTCACCGAATGAATTAAACTAGTCACTAAATTAAATGGATTCAAGCATGTGATTGTTGGATGGATTAAGCTGGTCACTAAAGAAAATAAAGTGGTCACTAAAGAGATTAAAGTGGTCACTAAATAGATTAAACTAGTTACTGTATTCGAAAAGGTGGGCCGTTCTCTTCTTAACATTGGGCTTGGGCAGTTGCCTAATTTTAAATTAAAAGTAGACGATCTCTTACAAGACCAACTGATAAAATATACCTAGAAGTAAGGTCAAACGATCGCAACTACATGAGAATAGAGAAAGTATGAACCTATTTCTAGGTATATTTCCATGTTAAGTCTTATATGTGGCTGGTCACACCGTCAGTTAATGATGCAACTAGTCCACATATAAGGTTAATTATTGTATCTTGAAGTTACAAATTATTATAATAGGAATTACTTATAATTGTTGGGTTACTTCGTCCCCACTCCCCACCTATTGGAGTTACTTGTATTGGGGTTACTTATTAATATACTTAGTTACCTATAATATTTTGGGGTTACTTATAATATTTGGGACACTTACAATCATTGGGGCTGTTTAATTGAAGCAGTGATAGATCCAGGAATTGAGCCACGTGGATTCGGAGTAGTTCGATTGTTCGAATATAAATTCCAAATTAAGTTTTACAATTAGGAGTTACAATTTTTAAAGAAAAGAGGAACTTTTAACAATTGTACTTACTAGAGCTTTTATTCTTGATTACGTCATTACAAAAAAAAATCTAACTAATTACTTGCAGTAATAAAGGACTATCAATTTCTTGTAATATAATAACTACAGAGTTATATAAAACTAAGAATTGAGTATCAATTATTAAAAAAAATTCATTAAATCAACCTATCAGTTAAGTGCTAAAAGTTAAAACTAAATATGATATGAAATGATGAAACAAATTATGAAAATTGAACAACTACCACAAATTTGAAATCTAAAATGACTAATTAACAACAAATCAACATTAATAAGTTCTTTGTATGTTAATTTGAGTGATAATGAGCTCTGTCAAGAATTTTGTTTAGAAAGTGATGTATTAAATTTCCATTTTAAAAATTAATATTTGCACATTTAGTTTATAGATGCACATATAAAAATTTCTGAATATATGAACATTACTCCTCATTTTAACAAACTTCTCATTGCATATCGTATAAATATATGAGCAATAAATCAAGTAATCAATATAGTAAACAGTGTAAACTTCTAGTAACTAATTATACTTAGGGCATGATTATTTGATTACTTAAGCAAGGGAAATGGGAAGAGAATGAAAAAGAAACCATATTCATTAACTTCAACTGCATTTGTACTTGTGGTGGGGGCGGGGGAGAGATTTATAGATAAAAAATGAGCTGGAAAATAAAGGGAGGATTAAAGAAAAGGGAAAAAAAGGACCAATAATATAACATAAGCATAAAGGGAGAAAAAAGATTGTAGTATGGTACCTGTAAACATTAGCTGATGCAAACTCATTTAATTATGCTATTTAATTTGTTCGTTATATACCCAAAAAAAAAATAAAAAAAATAGAGGGAGAAAAAGAAAAGGGTAAAAGGAAAATAATGAAAGTACATCCAGGGCCTAGGGGTATCGAACCAACGACCATCAACTGAACAATATAATAATAACACACACTACCGCTGAGCTATATTGCATTGCAGGGAAACAACACTGCGTTCATTGTACATAACGATATCGAATTCCTTTTTTTTTGGTTCTTCGCTATTTTTTTCCCGGATCCACATGGGTTCAATTGAACCCACTGAACCCACGCTGGATCCGCCCCTGAATTGAAGAGATCAATTATTATTTATGTCTTAATATAGTTAGTTTATATTTCACATGCGTGACGATATTGTTGTTGATCATACGGCCAGCGTACATATGACTTTCTGATATTTGAAAATACTTGAGAATTTGTGATAAGCTCATGACAAGATGAAAATTGAATTTACATTGAATAATATTGTATTTACGCAACAAAGAATTTACATCTGTGATTGAAACTGCTTCTAGATAGTTGTTGGTATTTCATATTACACTGTTGTACACCATAAAAAAAAAACAAATATTACAATGTTATACAATGACCTTTATTTCGGAACGGAGTGAAATAAAATGATTAGAAGAACCATAAGTCTCTTGGGGTATTTCATCACCTAAGAACAAATTTGAAGATGTCCTAGTTATGCTTTTCCACTGGAGCCAAACAGACGCATCTTTTCCACAACAACAGCTTTCATAGTGTCTTTGGCAGAAGTCATAACATTTACAAGATCTTTTCCAGAATTTGCAAGCGAGTCCACGTATGCCTTCCTTACCTCAGTGTTCACGTTGAACTTTCTGCTAGATTTGGGAAAACTCCTCAACCGGAGTGATTACCATTGATTATTATTTATAGTGTTACATCCTGAATAGTCACATTAGGATTAGAAACCTATACAAAGATAGCTCTCAGGAACAAAATATATCCTAACTATATTTATATTCTATCACACCCGAGCGGGAGGAGGGCGAACGCCGAGACGGACTTAAACTCCAAGAATAACTGCCGCGGAAGACCTTTAGTGAAAATGTCTGCAAACTGATATCTAGTAGGAACATGCAACACACGTACGTGACCCAACGCAACCTTTTCCCGAACAAAATGAATATCCATCTCAACATGTTTGGTGCGTTGGTGTTGTACTGGGTTGCGAGATAAATAAATAGCACTAACATTATCACAATAAACAATAGTAGCTTGTCGGAGAGGACAATGTAACTCCAAAAGAAGATTACATAACCAACAAGCTTCCGCGACAACATTTGCGACGCCTCGATATTCTGCCTCAGCACTTGATCGAGAAAGAGTAGGTTGACGCTTAGACTGCCAAGAAATCAGGTTATCACCGAGAAAACAACAATAACCAGAAGTAGAACGACGAGTGTCTGGACACCCGCCCCAATCAGCATCAGTATAAGTGATCAAGCGCAACTGAGTAGTAGGATATAAATATAATCCATGATCAATGGTTCCCTGAATATAACGCAGGATGCGCTTTAATGCATTATAATGAGTCTCCCGGGGATCATGCATAAAAAGGCATACCTGCTGAACTGCATAAGCAATATCAGGACGAGTGAAAGTTAGGTACTGCAAAGCACCTGCTAAACTACGATAAAGAGTCGGATCTGTCACAGGTGGACCCGAAGCGGCACTAAGCTTAGAGTTAGTGTCAACAGGAGTCGTTGCAGGTTTACATGTGCCCATACCTGCACGCTCCAATATTTCCTGTGCATATTTTTTTTCTTAGAAAGAAGCATGTAGGAAGGTGTCCGAGTAACTGAAATACCCAGAAAATAACTGAGTGGCCCCAAATCAGACATAGGAAATTCAGATTTCAAGTGAGTAATGATACGGTCCCGCAAGGAATCAGAAGAGGTGCATAAAATAATATCATCAACATAGAGAAGAAGATAAGCCATATCGTTACCCTGACGAAAAGTGAATAAAAAGTTGTCACTCTGAGCAACAACAAATCCCATCTGAATAAGAAAATGCGCAAAACGCTGATACCAAGCCCGGGGAGCTTGGTTGAGGCCATAGAGAGCCTTGCGAAGGCGACAAACATAATGAGGAAATCTCTTATCAACAAAACCAGGTGGTTGATGCATATATACTGTTTCCTGTAAGTCACCATGTAAAAAAGCATTTTTCACATCAAGCTGATGAATAGACCAATTTCGAGCCATAGCTAACCCCAACACTGTACGAATAGTAGCAGGACGAACAACTGGACTAAAGGTTTCATCACAATCCACACCAACCTCCTGAGACCTGCCATCACAAACAAGACGAGCTTTGTGCCTTTGAAGGTCACCTTTATCATTTTCTTTGTGAGTATAAATCCACATGCAATTTACAATATTCACCCCTATAGGCCTAGGTACTAATTCCCATGTCCCAGTATTAATTAAAGCACCATATTCATCATGCATCGCCTCATTCCAATTAGGATAAGTCAAGGCGTGTTTGTGATTTTTAGGAATTGGGGAGCGATGTAGAGGAATGAGTGGAGAAATTGTATGAAGGGCGTATTTAGGATTGGGCTTTGAGATGCCTACTTTGGACCTAGTAGTCATAGGGTGTGGGGATGGCAGGGGCCGTGTGGGCCTAATGGCAGGGAGTCCACGTAGGGGAGGTGGGCTATAGCGGGGTTGAAACACCTGTTGGGCCTGGGAGCGCACAACATGGGTAGGGGTGATAAATTCGGAGCCGGGTGCTTGCGGCAACACGCGAGGGAGAGGAAAGAAGTGTTGGGCTGGGCCATCGGTGGGGGTTGGGACCGGAGTGGAGCGCGCGGTAGAGGGGAATTTTGGGCCCGAGTGATTTGTGGAGGGGTGGGCGTGAATCCGGGCCGGCGTAGTGGGGAGGAGAGTTCCACAAAGGTAAAAGTAAGGGACTTGGCCCAGAATCATCCAAGAAGGTATACTCATCAGGCCGAAATTTTCTCAAGTTAGTAAAGGGAAAAGTATTCTCATCAAAGGTGACATGACGAGAAATTATGATTTTATTGGTGGCAAGATCGAGACACCGATACCCCGATGATTGGATGGGTAGCCTAGGAAAACACAAGGAGTAGAGCGGGGAGCTAATTTGTGTGGGAGTGGTAGTCACAAATTGGGAAAGCAAAGACACCCAAAACCCGAATATGGTCATAAGAGGGGGTTATGTGAAACAAGATTGCAGCAGGAGAAATATTATTTTGTGTCTTAGTGGGCAAGAGATTGACAAGATAGGTGGCTGTTTCAAGAGATTCTACCCAATAGTGAGGAGGAACAGAGGCATGACATAAAAGAGTACGAGACATGTTATTCAAAGTCTTAAGCATTCGTTCAGCTTTGCCATTTTGGGAAGAAGTATGAGGGCGAGAGCGAAAAATGATGCCATTTTGGACACAAAATAATTTAAACGGGGTATTATCAAATTCCCTACCATGATCACACTAAAAAGCTTTAATAGGGCGTTGAAATTGTGTTTGGACATATTGGCGAAAATGAAGGAATTTTTGATATACCTCATATTTAAATTTCAGGGGAATGGTCCACACATAATGAGTAAAATCATCCAATAGCACTAAATAATATTTATGACCTTGAGAACTACGGATAGGAGAGGTCCATAAATTAGCATGAATAATATCAAAAGCAGAATGAGTAGTACTATTAGATTGATGAAACGGTAAACGAAGATGTTTGCCTACTTGACAAGAATTGCAAAAATCGGAGGAAGGCTCCTTATTACAAGAAATTAAATCTCTACTCCTAAGAACGCTTAAAACTTGGGATCCTGGATGTCCTAGGCGATCATGCCAAGTAGTGGATGATGTGGCCGTGAGGGCGGTGGCAAGACATGTAGAAGGTTGACTGGTCAATGGATATAACTCCCCCGAACTATTGCATCTCGCTATTATATTCCCCGTGCGAAGGTCCTTCACAGAAAAACCATAAGGATCAAATTCAATAGAGGCATGATTATCAGTTGTAAATTTTCGGACAGAGATTAAATTTTTGATAATTTGTGGGGCAAAGAGGACATCACGAAGGGCTAAAGTATGGTGTGGAGTCGGGAGGGAGGTGTGACCATAACCATGAACAGGAATGCGATGACCATTACCAACTAAAATGTGATTAGTAGTGCTTAAATTAAACAAGGGCATAAGAGTACCTGATGAGTTGGTCATATGAGTAGTGGCGCCCAAATCCATGTACCACGAGTTATCCTGAGGAAGAGTCATTGTGGAAAACGCATTCCCTAACTCAGTGGGAGTCATAAGTGCCCCATAATCATAATAAGGAGGAGGGGCAGCATAATGGGCATGTGGCCCATAGTGGGCAGTCTGGGCATGTGATCTTTGGTTGGGCCGGGGCGCGGACACCGGGCCTGGAGCGTAATGGGCGGGGGGGGCCCGATAATACGAGGATAGGGTCTTGGGCTCGAGCCCAACCCCACGCCGGAGCATGAGTTTGCGGTGCGGGTGGGCGGCCCCACGAATGATGGGCGTGTTCGATGTCCGCGAGGGCGGTTGGCCAGCAGCGTGAGGGTGTTGCTGTTGGGCACCGCGGCCACGGCCACGGCCTCGGCGACCCCCCTGCCGCGGCCACGACCGCCACCACCACGCTGGTTGGATTGAGGTGGTTGCTGCGGCGTGAGTGCGGTGGATGTGGCGGTGGGGAGGGCCTTGAGCGACGAAGGTGGATGGCGTGGGAGCCAAATCTTGGGCTCTCGAGATTATTCCAACAAAAGCCGCGAACGAGCGAGATTCAAAAGAAGGTAAGGGCTCCGTCTGTTGGATCATCGTAGCCACAACATCAAAATCGGTACCATGAAGACCGAAACAAGGCGAAGAACCAATTTTTGCTCGGAAACGGGTTGATCAAGATTGGCAAGTTGATCTTTCAAAGTCTTTAATTTCGTGCAATAGGACGATACGTCGAAAAAATTAGACAAGTGAAGGGAATTAAATTGATTTTCAAGATAGACAGCACGAGTATGTTTATTATCCTGAAAAATAGCCTTCAATTTGTCCCAAAGAGTTTGTGCGGAATCCCCACGGTAAAGAACGGTCTGTAGTAGATCAGAGGAAATAGTACCATAAATCCATTGTTTAACAATAGAATCAAGACGCGACCATAATGCATCAGATATGTCAGAAGGACGTTTGGTTTCCGAATTTATGTGATCTAAAACATTAAAGGCGTGGGCGTGACATTCAAACAACTCAACCCAATTGGAATACTGAACTTTCTCGCGATCAAGAATCAAAGGGATACAATTTTTAATGTTTGTAACCGAGAGGGTAGGGTGAAAGTCAGTAGTAGGGGTGTCGTTTGTGGCGGGTGGGTTGGTTTCCGGCGGTGCCATTAGAGCGGAAGCTAGAAGCGCACAAAAATACTGATGGTGGGGCCCACGGTAATAATAAACAAGTGGAGAAGTAAGCACTTGAGAGTTATTGGCCGGCAAAACAAAACTCACTGCAGAAAAAGTGGACGTGAGTTCAATGGAAGCAGGAAGACAAATTAAAAATTTGTGCTTGAAAGAAAAAGTGGACGTGAGGTCCAAGGATGCCGGACAAAATTTTGTAGGGAGGATAACTAAACCTACGCTCTTGATACCATGCTAGATTTGGGAAAACTCCTCAACCGGAGTGATTACCATTGATTATTATTTATAGTGTTACATTCTAGGATAGTTCTATTAGGATTAGGAAACCTATACAAAGTATAGCTCTAGGAACAAAATATATCCTAACTATATTTATATTCTATCACTTTCGCACTCCGAGATCTATGCAGCTCTGCTCATACATTACATGTTTCCAAAGACAAAGAGAAAACACACAACTTTTAGCAAGCACTTTGTATATTAAGGAAAGGTAGCACTACAAATCACAAATTAATCATATTAAGATTTCATAAAACAAATATTTCAACAATTTTGGGTTCGTTTGATGGGTGAAAGTCTATAAAATTTAAAGATGCATGATGTAAAAAGAGATTACCTTGACAAGCTCCTGGGGTAAACCAGACGCTCCGTAGAGGACCAGGATCACACCTTTTCTGGAAGCCAAAACATGCAAATCCTGCCAGAGAAAAAAAAAAAGACCGGATTCAAGAACTTGGTTCAAATAAGTTTTTAGTTGGCAAAAATACTGCAAACTAAAAACTCACAACTCAACATTTACGAGCAAGTCAAAGCTAAGTGTAATGTATCTTTTGACTCCACCAGAAATAGACAAAGTTTCAAGAACCTTTGATGCAATACACAATTACACACAAAGATGACAGATTGTCCTCCGCTAGAGCAAATAAGAACTTATGCATAAACCCAATGCATACACTGGGAACTTATGGCAGATGTCGTGTATACTGTATAGTATGGGTGGCATGGAAGGCCTTTTCGAGCTACTTTGCTGGATCATTTACAGTTCCATTGTATGAGCATCAGAAGGTGCAAGGGCACACGATCAACTTTCTTCGAAATTGAGGGTAATTTGGCAAATGGCAAGAGAGAAATGAAAAGATGAGTATAGATCTAGTATCCAGACTCCAGAGTACTTTCCTTGCAGAAGAGTATGTGTTTGTAGGCCTCGCATTCAAGAGGCATTCCCCCTGTACGTCCTTATAAGTATAAAAGCTCTCCCTCTCTCTCTTTTCTCCTTTTCTGGGTTGTATTGGATGCCTGGTCCTCTTCCGTAACTTGTTATTTCATAGATCATTCATCAAAATTGATAGGTAATAAACCCCTACCTTCAGCAAACCAAGCTTGAGACTTGGGCCATTTGCAGGATATTTCCCATGGACATTGCCGATGCACACTGCCAATTGCCAAAGCATCAATGCCAGTCTTATTGATAAACTCTTCCGCCTGGAAATACAGAGCGACAACTTCGATAAATCAGCCAAATGGACAATGCAAAAGTAGACAGAGAGTTTGAATTAAATAATTAGTAAACCAACACCAACCTGATTAATGTCAGTAAACCTTGCTTCATACTCTTCAACAGTCAGTTCATCTTCAGTCCCTGATAATCTGCCTAATTCAGCTTCAACACAGATGTTTTTCTGATGAGCCAAATCGGCTATGAATGTAGTGCACACTATGTAATATGTTGTCCTTAAATGGAAGATGTGAGCCATCCACCATTACTGATTACTGAATCAAATCCCTGATAGCATTTCTCAGCATTGTTAAACAAGTCCGTGAACTAATGTCCTCTTTGTTGCAATTACAATCATAAAGGGATCAACAATTCATTTTATTTTACTTTCTATATTCTTTTTTTGTATTTGGCAATGGCAAACAGAGAAAAAGAGTTATTGGATACACAAAAAAAAAAAAGGAAGGGATATTAGAAGCTACCATATGAAAAAGTAATCTAACTATGGAATTAAACTCACCATCTCCAGCATTTCTAGTAATTCTTGCTTGGAAGTTCCATGCTCAAAATGAACTGTAAGAGCATGAGCAATGGGGTGAGTTTTGGTTGGTCTAGCAAAAAGTAAAGCTAGCTTTACTTGGTTTTACTACTGGAGCAATTGTCCCTTGGAGTTGGTTGGTCTGGAATGCTAGACCAACTATGCCTTGGATGGTGTGCATAGCAACGAATGGGGTGATGCCATGTGTATCAATATTGCTTTATTGTTGTTGTTTTTTTGTTTTGTACAAGATTGCTTTTTTGTTTTGAAGTAAATTTTAAAAAAATCAGCTTATATTTTTTTTAAAAGAAATTACATTAGAACTATAATTTTTTTTATCTATAAATTGAGCCTAAATTTGATATATTTTACCATATTTTTTCACAGCTTACTTTTCTTTCTAATAAATTTCTCCTACCTAAAATTATTAAATTGTATATAAAATTATTAATATATCACTAATTAAAACATGAATACAAATTATCTACTCTATATAAGAATAAAAATATTTTGGGTAGGAAAGAGAGTATATGATGAAGTATACCAAAAGTAAGAGAGAGAAATAGAAAAGCCAAGTAGGACTAGCCCACCCATTGTGAGAAAAAAACAATGAGTTGGTGGGAAGTTAGTGGGATGTGAGGTGTAAGAAGGAGGAAAGGAGAGAGAATGGAAAAAATACAAAGACCAACAAAAGCCCACCCACCCATTGTACATGCTCTAAGTGGAACCTGTTATACGAAGAACTAAAGAATTAAATTTTAGCAAAAAATATGACTTCTCAGTTGCCAGACCAGAAATTGTATCAGTGTAATGCTTCTTATATATTCAGCCTTTTACATTGATGACATGCCATACAAAGTTCAAATTATATGTAGTTCAATTGTTGGCTCATCAGGTGACGACTAATCTAATGTCAAAGATGTAGTGATAGTTTCAGTTAATGTACGAGTATAATTGGACTAATTAAATTAAGCATGTATGTGTTCACTTTAGTCCTGTTTCATAATTTAGTTAGTTTAGAATTCATATTGGCCTAGTTAGTTACTCCCTCCGTCCCTCCAAAAGTTTCCCATGTTTCCATTTTGGGTTTTCCCTATTGTATTTCTAAATTTCCTATCCGATATTGAGATCACCAATCACAATATTATTTTCTATAACTCTCTGAAAGAACAAAAACTACCTACTACCTCAATTTTTTATCCACGCTTTACTCAAGAAAGGCCCACCAAAACCCCTCTCCTAAATCTATGTGTCCAAAACAAAGGGGAAGGCCTTTGAGGGATGGAGGGAGTATTGATTAATAAGTAGGAAGAAAATCAGAAGCTATATT
Source organism: Beta corolliflora (assembly GCA_947648045.1). Taxonomy (NCBI): domain Eukaryota; kingdom Viridiplantae; phylum Streptophyta; class Magnoliopsida; order Caryophyllales; family Amaranthaceae; genus Beta; species Beta corolliflora. The sequence goes on along the minus strand of CANSZD010004345.1, from coordinate 305,257 downwards.
TTTTTTGTTGAGAGAGAAAAAGTTGAGCTTAACTTCACTGTAAAGGTAGTCTAGGGAAATATGGTTTATAGGTAAGTATGTTTGCCCTTAATTAGGATTGCTTACCTTCACTTTAAAATAACTACACTAGTGATAGAGAGTGTGTGTGGATGAGTATATAAGCAGGGTAACTCCCCATATAGAAGTAGAAGCAAGACTTGTAGGCAGATTGACTTGTCAAAATTTTCCATTAAAATAAGATCTACACAAGTAAAAGCACTAGCTGTTGAAGCCCTCTACAACTTATTGAAACGGAAGGATAGCGTCAATTTCTTGTTCAATTAAGAAATTTCTTATAGTTCCACTTTCGGTATTTTTTTTCCGATACAAGTTTTTCCTTTATTCCAATATTACTAATACGCGCACACATACACACACATGTGTTAGAATATATGAATATATATTCTTGTATCCTGTATATTTGTTAATATCTTTAGTGTATATTTACTTTCCTATTTTATAGCCTTAATCATAGCCTAATGAGTTGGCTTAGGTTGTATATTATGTTGATGAGTTGAATAAACAGATTACGGAAAATATTACTTTCATGGTATCAAGTCTAGGGTTCTTTTCTCTCTTCCGCTGCCCCTAGTTGTTCCGTCTCTCCTATCTCATCTCCTTCCTTGCGTGTTTCAGCCATGACTGAATCCAAAACCTCCCCGTTTCACCCTGCATTAGCCGTCTTGAATATTAAAAATTTCATCCCTGTTGTTCTTGAGATGGAGAACGTTCAATATGGAACGTGGGCGGAACTTTTTAAAATACATGCTCGGTCTCACCGAGTTATCCATCACATCATCAAACCGGAAGCCGGTAAAGCACCGAAGGCTCCTTCTACAGATGATGAGAAAGAACTTTGGTCGACTCTCGACGCGACCGTTCTTCAATGGATATATTCAACTATTTCTAATGACCTCTTAACCACAATTATTGAACCGGATTCTAATGCTATGGCGGCTTGGGATCGCCTTCGCGATATTTTTCAAGATAATCAGAATTCCCGCGCCGTAACACTTGAACAGGAGTTTTCCACCACTCACATGGATGACTTCCCGAATGTATCCGCATACTGTCAAAGGCTCAAGAGCCTTTCCGATCAGTTGAAAAATGTCGGCGCGCCGGTTTCGAATAGTAGACTTGTATTACAACTTGTCTCGGGTCTATCTATTGCTTATAAGAATGTGGGGACGTTGATTCGTCAAAGCTCTCCTTTACCTCCATTTTACCAGGCTCGTTCGATGCTAACGCTGGAAGAAGCCGGGTTGGCCAAAGAAGCCGCCACCGGGTCTGCCACGGCTATGGTGGTCGCATCTCCTAAGGAGTTGGATGAAACTCCTCCTTCTCATGACCATTCGGGACACCATCGTGGCAAGAAGCATAATAATCGGCATCACGGTGGTGGAAAAAAAGGGGGCCAAGGCGTGGTGGTTCCTGGGCCGGCAAAGGTGGTCGGAGTGGTGGCCAACATTCTGGTGGGTCTGGCGGTCAGCATGGCTCGCAGTAGCAGGGCCAGTCATGGCCTCATGGAGGCTCGTGGCCTTCATTCCCGCAAACAGGTGCATGGGGGTGGCCTTGGGCCCTCCCACCTTGTCCTTTTCCTACTACTTCTTGGGCTCGCCCTTCTGGCCCATATCCTCAGCATCAACCTGGCGTCCTTGGGCCACGCCCACCTCAAGCATATCATGCTACTGCTCCCTCTCTCTATGCTCCTACGGATATTGAAGCGGCCATGCACACTATGTCTCTCACTCCGCCCGATGCAAATTGGTACATGGACACCGGTGCTACCTCTCATATGACCTCCAATAACGGTACGCTCTCATCTTATTTTAATTTGAGCAATAAAAATGGTATAACTGTTGGAAATGGTCATTCTATTCCCATTTGTGGTTACGGTCACACTACATTGTCTCCTCCTAATCCTCCCTTAGCCTTACAGAATGTCCTTCATGCTCCCAAACTCATTAAGAATTTAATATCTGTTCGAAAATTTACCACTGATAATTCTGTTACTGTTGAGTTTGATCCTTTTGGGTTTTCTGTGAAGAATTTTCAGACGGGGGTGCCCCTAATGAGATGTGATAGCCAGGGAAATCTTTATCCTATCACCACCACAAACACTGATTCAACCTCTCCTTCTACCTTTGCGGCTCTTGATTCTTCCCATTGGCATGCTCGGTTGGGCCATCCTGGAGCTAACGTTTTGAATTATCTTAGGATTAATAAATGCATTGCTTGTACTAAACCTAGTAGCTCTATTATTTGTCAATCTTGTGTGTTGGGCAAACAAATAAAGTTACCTTTTTCTTCCTCAATTTCATGTACTTCAATGCCTTTTGATATTATTCATAGCGATATTTGGACTTCTCCTGGGCTTAGCTCTTCTGGCCACCGATATTATGTGCTTTTCTTGGATGATTTTACCAAATTTTTGTGGACATTTCCTCTCGCTAAAAAATCACAAGTGTTTGATGTCTTCTTAGCCCTAAAAGCTCATATTCGGACTCAATTTGAACGTGACATTAAAACTGTTCAATGTGATAATGGGCGCGAGTTTGATAATGGTTCTTTTTGGTCATTTTGTAAAACTCATGGCATGTCCTTCCGTCTCTCATGTCCCCATACTTCTTCACAAAATGGCAAAGCCGAAAGGAAAATTCGTTCTATTAATAATATCGTGCGCACTCTTCTTGCTCATGCCTCTCTACCCCCGTCATTTTGGCCCCACGCTTTGCAAATGGCCACCTATCTTCATAATATCTTGCCCAGTAGACTTCTTGCCCATTCTTCTCCAATGCAAATCTTATATCAAAAGGTTCCATCCTACTCTCATCTACGCGTGTTTGGGTGTCTTTGTTACCCTCTCTATCCTTCCACCACCATAAATAAACTGCAACCCCGCTCTACTCCTTGTGTGTTTTTGGGATTTCCTCCAAATCATAGGGGCTACAAATGTTATAACCTCTCCTCTCATAAAATCATTATTTGTCGTCACGTGGTGTTTGAAGATTCGCTTTTTCCCTTTGCTAAGTTGCATTCCCCCAAATTCCACATCTTATGATTTTTTAGATGAGGGCTTGTCTCCTTACTTGGGTGCATCATTTAACCCAACCCACAAAATCACCTTCCAACCCCACCGATTCGGCCCAGCGTGTCCTTTCCCCACCGCGGCCCGGCGTGCTTCCTCTCCCCTTGAGGCCCAAGACTCTACTTCTCCCTCCGGCCCGACCACCCCACGCCCTAATTCTCCCCTCATTCTACACGGCCCAACCGTGTCATCCTCCCCTCCCTCTTCCTCAAGCGTGCCTTCCTCTGGCCCATTAGCTCCTTTGCCCCATTTTCCTCCCCCTGGCCCATCTCCTTTGCAGCCTACCTCCACTTCTTCATCACGTATTGTGACCCGCAGCCAACGAGGAATTTTTCGCCCCAATCCTAAATATAATTTACATACCACCGTGACAAAATCTCCCCTTCCTCGTACCCCTCTAGCTGCCTTACGTGACCCGAATTGGAAAATGGCCATGGATGACGAATTTAATGCTCTAATTAAAAATGAGACATGGGAGTTAGTACCTCGTCCACCTAATGTCAATGTTATTCGTTCTATGTGAATTTTTGCTCATAAAGAGAAAGCTAATGGTGACTTTGAGAGGCATAAAGCCCGACTTGTAGGTGATGGTAAAACTCAACAGGTTGGCATTGATTGTGGTGAAACATTTAGTCCGGTAGTTAAACCGGCTACCATTCGCACTGTTGCTTCCCTTGGTTTTCATAACAGCATTTCTGATCACTCCTTGTTTATATACCGTCAGGGCTCAGAGATGGCTTATCTGTTATTATATGTGGATGATATCTTCCTCACTGCTTCCTCTAATGCTCTTCGGTGTTCTATTATATCTCATCTCAGCTCGGAATTTGCTATGAAGGATTTAGGTCCTTTGCATCATTTCCTTGGCATTGCAGTTACTCGACACAAGGGTGGTTTGTTTCTTTCACAGCGCAAATATGCCGCGGACATTATTGATCGGGCTGGTATGACTCATTGTAAGCCCAGTTTAACTCCAGCTTGACAAAGAAACCAAAACTCAAGTCCGATGCGGGTACTCCATATGATGACCCGACTCATTATCGTAGCCTTGCAGGGGCTCTTCAGTACCTCACTTTTACACGGCCCGATATCTCATATGCTGTTCAACAAGTGTGCTTACATATGCATGACCCGCGGACCGAACATATGCATTCTCTGAAACGCATTGTTCGATATATCCAGGGCACTCTGGATCATGGGTTACATCTCTATCCATCCTCTTCTACAAACCTGATATCCTATACTGATGCCGATTGGGGTGGATGTCCTGACACTCGTCGCTCTACCTCCGGGTATTGATTTCGTGGTCATCTAAGCGTCAACCGACTCTCTCTAAGTCTAGTGCTGAGGCCGAGTATAGAGGCGTGGCAAATGTTGTTTCTGAGTCTTGCTGGCTTCGGAACCTTCTCCTTGAGTTGCATTGTCCTTTGTCTAAAGCTACATTAGTTTATTGTGACAATGTTAGTGCCATCTATCTCTCTGGTAACCCTGTTCAACATCAGCGCACCAAACACATAGAAATGGATATTCATTTTGTTCGAGAAAAGGTGGCGCGTGGTCAGGTGCATGTGTTACATGTTCCATCCCGATATCAGATTGCCGATATTTTCACCAAGGGTCTTCCTCTCATCTTATTTCAAGATTTCCGGACGATGCTTTAGCATTCGTCCTCCTCCCGCTTCGACTGCGGGGGTGTGTTAGAATATATGAATATATATTCTTGTATCCTGTATATTTGTTAATATCTTTAGTGTATAGTTACTTTCCTATTTTATAGCCTTAATCATAGCCTAATGAGTTGGCTTAGGTTGTATATTATGTTGATGAGTTGAATAAATAGATTACGGAAAATATTACTTTCAACATGTACACTAACCATAATTATGTTAAATTTAGAAACAAGAGCTTGTACATATTCAGGACATGAAGTTTAACCATTAATTTGATAGATCAACTAATCTATTTGTGAGAACGGTACCTTATTCTCAGCCCAGGTATCCTGTATGAAATACTACTTACACTGGATTGCTCAACAGCTGAGAGACAACAAGCTACCAAAGGAATACCTCCCTGCTTCAAGGCCCCCGGGACTGCATTCCTCTTCAGCAGCAGCTATGACTGAAGCTACTCCTTCCAAGTTATAGACATTAAAGGCTCCAACAGCATATCCACCTTTTTCTGCATTCTACAAAACCAAAACAATATAGTTAGAGTTGAGTTACCTATGATGATTAAATCTGACAACAGAAAATGTTTAATGTTCTGACAAGCAGAAGTTCTTTGCTTAGCTTGATGAAAGTCTGGCAGGACGAGGCCAAGATTTTACAACTTCAGCAAGAGCTCTATGGTCACCAATATTGCCTGTAGTTCTCGGAAGATTTAGTCAAAGATAAAAAGCTCCATAAGTTGTAGATATTGACAAAAAATTTAGAGCACAAGCATTATTTTTGGGAGTAGGTATGAGAATTCCAGAGAACTACATTATGCATAAGTTGCAATGGATTCAGATATTGTAAGGACCAAACATGAAATTAAGGAAACAACACCTGCCTGGGAAAACTATATATGGGACTCCTCAGTGTCTACTCTCACCACCAAGCTGCCATAAGGGAACACCAGCCAAGGCTTGTCCAATTATTTTAGCATGTCTCGTATCAACTATCAAGAGCTCTGGTAGCAATATCAGATGAAGTGATTCCACCCTGAAAAATAAGGTTTACTGAATGCCATCAGAAAACAGTATTAGAGCATCAATCATCTCTCGGTACAAGGAGATTGTTCACTTTCAGCATGCTATCCAGTTCAGTGCATGAGATGGGTCTTTTCAATTCAGTTGCATTTTGAGCTCTTAAATTTATCATCAAGGTTTGGTACAAGATCACCTTTACCCAAATTTCACTCCAGAAGTTTCTTATACTCATTTAATTTACTACTAATGGCATGCTCAACCAGGCACAATCAGCTGAGAATGGCAACGTGTCTGATTTGAAAGTGCTAAACATTGATAGAGTGAGAATTTGAGATGAACTTACTCTACTGCTCCTAATATCATTTATCATAGAACAAAGTCGATGGTAATTGGTAGGTATACAAACATGCAATAATACTATGAAAGTAATGCACAGAAAGGTTCTATCAAGAAATACCTTTGCGAGAATATAACGAGGCCTTGTACCTATGCGCCTAAGAATTGGATCAAAAGACAATAACATAACAAGGTGCCTGCTAGTCAGTAATCAGAAAACAGAAAGCTGGGGAATTTTCAGCATAGGCATAACGTGACACCAAGATGTTCACTAAACTGCATAACATCGAAAAAAATATCATAGATCCATTTATCTGTTCATAGGGAAGATTCTTCCTCAAATAAGTAGGATGGAGAGTAAACTCCATAAAAAAAGGGGGTTGGGTCATTACTCAGTACTGTGCCCCCAAATTGCCTACAAGCCTTCAATATCAAGAAATGTGGACAAGAACTGAAATCCTCAAATCTATAGGATCATGCATGATCTTACGTGGTTTTCAGTTACTGTGGTATTCAGCAGTGATGTTATTCAAATTTTTATACTCGTGTGTGCAGGGAAACTGGTTGAGTTTAAAGAGTTGATGCAATCATAAGCTAATAAAAGGCTAATAGTTTTCACTTTTCACTGTGGTTTATGATTTAGGAGCTACACATTAAGCAAAAGAAACAAATTAGACCTATCCCATTTATATCACCAAAGGCAACATAGAGCGAATAGCTGTGTAGCTCATTTTTATTAGAGCTTAAAGAAGGATCCTTAGTTATGAGATGAAGAGAGCAATCCCAATACCAATCACATAGGCATTCAATTCCTTGAAGAAATTTGACAGCTTTGTGAGGATGTAGTTGTGGTGTGGAGAAAATTTGTGTTTTCCTAAAATCTGAACTGACAGCAGGACATATCAGGGACAATGATCAAAGTCGACATGGCAATATGACAGCAATAAGCCTGGACAAAAGGTACAGACCAAAGAGTGTCATACACTCATACTGCCTACAGATACAGATATTGTACATTTGACTATGCAGGTTGATCCCTGTTTCATCCAAGTATGGCATAGGCTGACTCAAAGTGTGGAAATTATTCTAGCCAGGCGCCAGCATGTGGAAAGGAACTAGTTATAATCCATAGCAGTAACATATTATGTATAGCATACAGCCATACAGCATACAGGGTGTTTCTTTAAAGTGCTAGCTACAGTTTTTTTTTGTCATGGGATCGAACTCTAAGAAAAGAGCCGGCAAAAATAATTCACTAATAAATCACACAAAATTAAAATTAAACAAAAATAATTCACTAATAAATCACACAAAATTAAAATTAACTAACAATTTACACAAAATATAGCTCACATAATGCTTACCACATATATATTAAAAATCAATAGAAAAAAGTGATCTTGAACCTCATACATTTTTAATCCCCGTAAAGTAGACAACAAAACCATAATAAGAATAGAATAAGCTAGTAGGGCATAAGCCTCGTAAAGTAGACAACAAGCAAAAGATTCTTATCAGCCTCCTAACAACAAATTTTTAACCTAAGATTTTTTTCGGGGATACGAAACTCTTTGTAGCACTTGTACACCACCAAATACTCATCCCAGCGAGTGCCTTGTGTCTTGGTTTATGAATTTTTCGCATAGTCTTCGAGTTTATATTATACCTATAAATTCCTCTATCATGCACTTCTAAAATTAATTCGCCATCAATGATGTGAATTACCTTAAAGCTGCCACTGCATGCTGTTGGTGATAAAAAAAAAGGTTTGAATCGAGCTCGTAGATCTATCACATAAGGTTTAATCCAAGAATAACCACTAATAGAGTTGTCAAGAACTGATAAGTATAAGATATCATCAAAACATTGGTTTAAGTAAACGAACCTACCGTTCATATCTCCCACTGTCCAAGAAGCTACAGCTGAACTGATCATATCCTGATTGCTAGTAATACGAACGTAAGGATTAAGGTTAACGCTATGTAGTGGATGAGGAATGATCTGTAATGTTTAATTGGCGAGATTATAAACCATAACGGCAAATCTGAGCATAGTACCTTGACGACGATCCACGTGTTTTACACTCCAACAAACCATATCACTCAGGTTAACACTTGGAGTTTCTGAGTCATTCACATATTGACAGTTTAATAGTGTTTTCCACAACTTAGTCCTCAATCCATAAAGATAATAGGTGACCTTATAAACCTTTTCGTTGTACGCTTTGGACGTTTCGTACAAAATTATGTTGTACTCGTTTGTTAATTCATGAAAGACGAAGCCACATGCAAATTTTTTCCGAAAAGGACCTGTAGAAGACATAAACTCCCTCAGTAGAACAGCTTCCTTTATGATGGGATTGTATATGATCAGTGGCCGAAATTTGGTGACAGTTAGTTGAGTTAGACAACATATAAGTATAAGTCCATTACACGATCCGGCCACAAATAAATCAGTATAATCTATTGTGTTGTCCAAGTTTATAGTCTTCTTGATATAAACATCTTCAATTACGACCATTTGTATACCTTGTGGTGATTTAACAACTGAAAAAGCTAGTTTTTTGGTACCTTGATGATTAAGATGCGTGTTATCCACAAAGTTGTTGGAGGTGATCAAGCCATACCAACACGGCGATACCAGTTTACATGCCAATAGAGTATCTGCAGGAAGTCTACTGAAGATATCAAACATGATATCGTCGCAAAGCTTAGCGAAAGGATTTCCAACATCTCGCCTGTTAAATCTACGCACAAACTTACTCCACAAACTATCATGATCACTTTGTATCTTCATAATTATCAACCTAGTCCTGGACTAGAACTAACAGATTTCGCCTTCAAAAATCGAACTAATCTTTTGTGACTTTCTGTTGAGATCCAAATTTTTCGAGAGTTTTTCTGAAATACCATCAGCGTTTATATTTTTTTGATGCATTCCATCAGCGTTTATTATATAAAGTGGGTGAGTAGTAGTACAATCAGGATTCGGAAAGTTAGCGTTTATATTGCCCATTTACAGCATGGCAATGTGGGCATATATAAGTTAGATAAGGGAAATCTTATTTACTTGCAAGCGTTACACAAAGACCAGAGAAATTGGAACCATTTACGTCTACTTGTCTCTCCTCATTTTGGAGGAAGGGAATTGTTTTGGAAAAGCACATCAATAAAGAGCACTTACCATTCTGCATATGGCAATTACCACATATAAGAGCATAGCATTGGGTTGGATCCTCACCGACAAGTAATGCAGCAATTCGAGACAACCATCCACTATTATATGCAGTGGCTCCTTGACCTTGATAATGATCAACAAAGAGCTGCTGGTTATGCTGGCCATATTCACTGCCAGCATGTGGAGATGTCCCAGCAATTCGAGACAACCATTAGATTGGACCAGTTCAACATCATGGCTTTTTCCAGCATCAACTTTGGACTCCTCTTCAAATAAAAGTCTCAATCCTGAGCCTTCAGTGTATTTGGATGCCAAGACAGCAGCTGATGCTGCTTTGGCTGCAAGATCTGTGTCATAACACTGATATTGAAAAAAATTGGCATTACTGAAAGAAGGGCACTAAAAGAGAATACAACTAATAATAAACTTCTATCTTGAAATGGCCCTAAAACAGTATAATATGTTCGACCAGAATACGAAAATTTGTGCTTGTTCTTCTTTGACAGGAAGAAGGGTTGTACTTCAACTCTTAAACATTATTGCATGAGTTCGGCTATTTGGAGAACACCTAGCTTTTTGTTCTCTCTCCCTTTTATTAGACTTTTCCAGAGAACATGTGTCATTTATGCCGAAAAAATGCGAAGTAATTTAAGAACTACAAGACATTTAGTCCTAGCAGTTTCGCCTGGTGAAATTTCCCCCCAAATGTAGTTTTTTTCCTGTGTTCAGTTTCAGTTTTAAAACCACCAAATAGTCAACAAAAAGTTTCCAGAATAGCTAATAGATAGGCGTTATAGAGCTACCCACATCAACTAACAAGATATTGGTCAAAGTCAGCATAAGAATTAAACAATTACTTCCTCCGTTCTAAAATAGATGAAACGTAGGGAGAGGCACGCGGATAAGGAGAGGAGAGAGATAGAGAGAACAAAATGCCAAATAAAGTAACGTTTCATCTATTTTGAAATGGCCTTAAATGGCAAGTGTAACCTGAATAAGCTGTTGTGTAAGGTAGAAATTAGTCCTCTCTTTAAGCTCATCGATTCTTGATTGCCTCTCAGACTGAAGCTTTTCCAAAGTTTTATGATCCTTGTGTTCACCTACACAAGAAAACAAGATATTGAAGAGATTACCACTATAAAGTTTGATATGGAAGGCAAATCTTAAACAAAAAAAATGAGAAACAAAAAAGGGCAACCAACAAGACGTACTGAGATAATCCAATACAGGGTCTTACTGTATTGGTTGTGATAAGTGATAACTGACAAGAATATGATTCTTATTCTAGATTACCATCTATATATAAGTTTGACAATAGTGCCACTCATTCTTTGCTTTAGGGAAAAAGGAGCGAGGATTAGGTGTAGTGGTGGCATGATAATATCCAGAATATTATCCTTGTTATTACATATGATGATAGAACTGGGCGCAAGGTTAACATCCTGCAATTCTGACAAAGCATATTAAACAACTAGCCTATTGAATTGCCATTAGCACTAAGTTACTATATTTTCTTCTAAAATAACACTTTAGTAAACTCATGGTTAGAACTTCATCAAATGTGAATCAACATTTTTCTATGCAAGGACCAAATTGGTGATGCATAATGCTGCTCCTATAACAATTTGCAAGATAGCAATTTATCCAAAATGGTTTTCACCAAGCATATGCAATAGCATTTTGATAACACAACTTGAATATTGTCAAATGCTATTGAACATGCTATTTACCAAACATGACCTACATGAAAGAGGTCAACACATCAAAGTCTAGCCCTATTCATGTTCAAGTTCATATTAGTTGAGCTCGAGATTAAGCTCAAATTGTTTCAAACCTGTCCATTTAGGACTTGGTATGTTTGAGCCCATCGTATTTTAAAATTGTGTTTTAACTCATAAAAGAGTTCTATACTTTTACAGTTCTTACAATCATATAACCTCATAAACAAGTTTCAGTCCTCCATATCTTGCTTAGCAATATTAAAGCAAGTTAATTGTTTATAGATTTTGTTATGGTATATTGGTCTTCACTTAATAATAGAATCCAGAAGAACATAACTTGTAAGAATTTGAACATAAATAGAAAAAACGTAAATGAACAAGTTGCTCATGAACAAACACCCCAATATTAAAGTTCAAACTCAATTTATCAGACAAACAAAAAAAAAAGTATTCACCAAGAGTCATAATTCATTTACAAGCCTAGGAACATTTCTACACCATGTTTACAAATCCTCATCTTGCCTTTACAGAAAAATGCCTTTCTCAACTAGATTTACTTTGTTACTATCAAACTTTTAGTTTAATAATAAGACACATCCTAGGGATGTAGGGATTTTATACCATATAACCTTGTGATTTATGTGTTAATCTTATATAACCTCCATCTTTACACCCCTTCTTGTGGTAAAACCAACTTGTAAAACTTCATTAAATTTGAAATCACAAAAAATGGGTAGTTAGGGCTCATAAAAATGTAAAGAACAAAATTTGGGAGCAAAATGCATATAGTAAGAAAGAGAAATCAAGAAAGAAATGTTAGGGTTCTAAGTGGGAGTGACAAGGTGCTTGGACCTTTATCAGCGACATAAACATATCCTGTTGTCCAAAAATCATTAACCTCATGAAGTTTTACAAGTTGGGAATTACCACCAAATGGAGGTGCAAACCTAGGAGTCATTTAGCAAAGATAACTAAAACACAGAATTATAAGGTATAAAATCACAAACACATTATTCAATTAAGCACTCCTAGCCAAGATATATTATCATATCTTCGTTTATACAGCACATTGTGTTTGTACGTACTAGTAATAGCAAGTTCAGGATTAAGCTTGACATTTACTAATTTCTTTTAATAGCAAATAGGTAAGCTTCTATACAATATTTCAAACAGCAGCAATTCTAATATTCTACATCTCAATTCTCAACACAATCAGTTAGTTCTCAAGCCCAAAAAGAACAAAACCCTACCTAATAGCAACCGAAACAAGAACAAAAATAGAAAACAGCTTCAACCATTGATGTGCACGTATGAGCTTCATATGAGTTTGGTTGATTAGGTTCAAGCTAACCTTAGAAAATTGGCTTCTGAACACTAAGGCTACCGATGTGCGACAAGGATCACTAAATTGGAAACAAATTATGATAATAGGACTAAAATTGGAGAAACAACGAAAAGTATAGGAGGAACATCCTACACTTAGATGGCACATTCACAAGCTTGACCCGGTGATTAGCAACTCAATCTACTACATCCTTAAAAAATGAGGCCTTCCAAGTTGTAACAAGGGTACTATATGTATATCCACATTCCACAAGGACCACAAACAAGAGAAGGGGGGGGGAGGATCAGAAGATGGTTAAAGTTCATACGTGCATATCAGTTGTTAAAGCTACTTACTAATTTGTTCGGTGTTTTATGTCAAACGTGTAATCAAAGAACACAAAATTACTTCCAATTCCACCAACTCTACCATATGTACAATCATCTAACAACGTTTCACAGTTCTGAAATTGTCAGGAAAAGAAGGGATTTTATTTTGGGGGGGGGGACTTGCAAATTCAATCAACAATGCCACTCACTGCTACAGCTAAACCTTCCTGCCTAAGCAGTTATCCAAATGCACATTGATTGGATGTACTGTACAAAAATAGAAGTATCAATCAGCAACAATGTAGGAGCAGAGAAGAGGGCAAGGAGGGAGGATCAGACGATCACATCAAACACCATTCAGACCGTCTTCCAGGGTTAATCAAGAGCACTGTAGCGCTGCTAATGCAAGCCCGCATTTTGGCAGCTAGAAACTTTCAGTACTGATCTGTGAAAAGGAACCCACAATGTCCTCTTCTAGCTATCATTGCATAAGACTTAAAACACCAACTACTGAAACTTACACATATTTATAAAGCTTGACATTGCTGAATATGTAATAGAAGATAAAGCAGGCAATAGAAACATTGGCAGAACCCGAAGAGCTCGAATCTTCCAATTTTCAGCTGTCCTTGCTGTCATGATAGCATAACCCACATCAACAAGCTGAAAATAAGAAAATAACACCAACATAACAATCAAAGAATTGAACCACTAGATACTGAATCTACAAAGAATACTAGAAAATTCAGAGAGCTGATATGGCATTGCAACAATAACCATATTATACTTTTCAACTCTAGCTCTTCATAACCACATAAACTTTAGTACTCTATTCCTCAGTCTAGCAAAACTTGGAAAAGATGGATTTCAACTTTACACAATGAACCCCTAAAATCGATCAATCATGTGAAGATAGGATTTAACAGTATTAAGGCAATTGAGCATTGAAATAAATGAGCAAGTTTCCTAAACATTTTCCTACACAAAGATCAAACGTTAAAAAACACGATTTGAATAAAGCATCACCTCCAACAGTCCAACAGCACATAAAACAGAATAACTCTGAGCTCTCCTCCTCATTCTAGTAATAATAGTCTTTTCCTCCTTGGAAATTCGCTCCAACCGGCGCTGGAAATCGTCGTTGTTTCGAGCACCAAACAAACCATTCCAAATTCGACCGAAAAACCCCTTCTTCTTCTTCTTCTTCTTCTTCTTCTTCTACTACTTTGAAACTTCCTTTGATTTCTTCCTTCTTTAATAGAGTATTTTTTTTTTTTTTTTTTGAGGAATAGGGGAGGGATGATTTCATTCAACATTAAACATTGTAGAAGTACAAAAAACATAGACTCGAAAAACAATACAAGTACTATCAATCCTCGAACTAATAACTCCACTGACAATCTGCTCCGATATCCTGTAATTAGATGTCTGAAATACATCCACCTCATCGAAGATCCCACATTAATAGAGTATATCACATTGACTTATTATATTATTTAGATATCAATTAGTATTTTGGAAACGACTGCCCGATCGATTCTAATTATCAAATATAATATTATACATAAATTTTATAATTGATTTTATTAACTTTTAGTAATATTTTGTGCATTGCGAAATTGGAAAATGGGCATTATGGCATGATGGTTTATTTAAAAGAACTTCTAAGGAGTTGGGGATAAAAATAACAATGTCAATAGAATTAGGGTAAAATAATGTTATTACTTGAGAAGAGTGTTAGATATCAAAAAGTTTATTATGTTTTAATTTGAAACATTAAGCATTAAAATTATATTGGATTAGTGGTTTAGTACTCACATTTCCTTTCAAAGGTCTTGTATTCGAATCCTAATAACTACATATTGTTAATATTTTTTAATGAGATTATAAACATGTGAGAAGTGCTACGTGGCACCTTTCCTTTGATGGGAACGCCTTTTAATATATTTGTATACATTTTGACTATATTTAATTAATTATTTATAAAAAGAAATATTATTATCTTAATTGTTCTTGGGTTAATATCAATTTTTATTTTCAAAATATTACTTTTTTATAATTTTTAATGATATACTATAATTGAACATATAATGCATTTATCAAGAAACGGAGAAAGTATGAGTTACTTCCTCCGTTTTGTTACAAGTGGACTTTTACGCTATTCATATACTCCCTTTTGACTAACCTACAAAGTGACTAAGTTTGTAAGCCGCCCCCTCTCTCTTTCTCTCTCTCTCAAACCCTACTTTCCCTACCCCTTTCCCTATAAGGGTAGCTGCCATGGATGATTTCATCCATGGTAAGTCCCTTTTCCCTTTTATTTTCGGTTTTTAGTTCATTTTCTTGTTTTGTTTAATAAATTAGTCTCTCTTTATGAGATTTTCTCAAACTCTGTTATGGGGTTTTTAGTTTCTGTTTTGGAAATCTCCTTCTCCCCTATGGGAGTTGTGAGTATGGTTCTTTCGTTTTTAGGTATGAGAAATTATTCTCATTGGTTGAAGTTCGAGACTCAACATGAAGGTATTGGAATCTCGGATGCGGTCAACCTGACTCGATCAAGAATGTTCTTCCCAAACTATATCGAATGATAGACTTCCTCATCAATAGCCGCTTGATTCAAGAAATACAAGGGGTTGGGTTGTTGTATTGTTCGATCTGGTTCATTGTAGTTTCTTCGAAGACGAATTTGGTTTAGTCTTGTTTAATTGTATCTTGTTTTTCTTTAATACCTATTGTAGATGCCATTTGGCCTTCAATTAATGAAATTTAATTTCTCTTTCAAAAAAAAAAATACTCCCTTTTGACTATCTTGTATGATTAATAAGTAAAGATAAACATATTTATGTGCGATCTTGTTAGACATGTCTTAACATATATACTTTTAGGATATCAACTTATTATAGTTTTTACTTATAGATAATAATAATATCAACGGTTAAAGTTGTGAATTGGAAGGCATGGCAAACCTAGTGTTGCAAGTAAATTGGAAGGAAGGAAGCGTAAGATAATGAGCTAACGGCTATTCGCTCATTGTCAAACCGGTTATATAATTAAAAGATTACAATAAATTTTCCGTCTTTCTTGTTTCTGTATTTTATTTACAAGGTTCATATAATTTGAAAACCTGGAGCTCTTTTCTTTAATTAGATGAGAATCGCCAACTACAGTAGTAGTTTTAAGTAACATAAAGCCGTTAAAAGAGACAGTTTCTCGCAACATATATACAAAGGAAGAGAGACAATTGGAACAATGATTCAATCAACCAAGTTAGGATTTTGGGGTTTCTTCTTTTTGATAACTTGAATCACAAAATTACAAATATAAAAATGAGAGAGGGAAGAAAAGAAAGTTGGGGTCTTGGTTTTTTTTTTAGCAATATACTTATGTATTATCTGATTATTTGACAAATAAATCACAAAATGTATGATAGAAAAAAAGTTTCATGGATTAATGGTCGAAATCCGGTTGATCTTGGTGGAAGCTCAATGGTTTTTAAAAATATGTTGATGTTGCTGTAGTAGCAGTTGATAATTATGATAAGAAATAGTACATTTGGTCTTATTGGAATATAGTAATGCTTAATTTGATAAAAGAAGTTTGGGGGAGGGGTAGAGGTTAAATAATGCCATAGCTAACATTTTGTTAGATTTTTTTGTTTGAAAGAGAAATTTCATTAATTGAAGGTCAAACGACATCTACAATAGATATTAAAGAAAAACAAGATACACCGAAACAAGGTTAAATCAAATTCGTCTTCGAAGAAACTATAATTCAACCAGATCGAGCAATACAATGCAGCTCTCTTGTATTTGCTGAATCAAGCATATATTGATGAGGAAGTCTATCATTCTGACGTAGTTTGGGAAGAGCATTCTTGATCGAGCCATGTTAACCGCATCCGAGATTCCAATACCTTCATGTTGAGTCTCAAACTTCAACCAATGAGAACAATTTCTCATACCTAAAAACAAAAAAATCATATTCACAACTCCCATTGGGGAGAAGGAGATCTATACAATAGAGACTAAGATCCCCATAACAGGGTTTGAAAAAATCTCATAAAGAGATATTAATTTATTCAACAAAACAAGAAAATGAACTAAAAACTGAAAATAAAAGGAAAAAAGGGACTTACCATGGATGAATTCATCCATGACAGCCCCTAACTGATGAAGGAGTAGGGGAGGATAGGGTTTTAAAGAGAAAAAAAAAAAGAGTGAGGCTAACATTTGGTTACATAAGAAAAGTTAAGGAAGGGGTTTTCAGTGGAAGCCCAAAGGTTTTTTTTGGGGGGGTTGAAAGTGGTGGAGGGGAGACAAGTAAACAACCTAAGACAAAAACCGAGAAAAGATAGAGGATTGTGGGGTGGTTAATTGAACATGATTAAAAACAGTTTTTTGATATTATCTAAATATTGTTTAAACGCCTAATTAACATAAATTAGTTCTTTAATGTCACAATAGTAGTTTAGACAATACTATAGAGTCATATTAGAAGTCCTAATAATCTTTGGTCTAAATTGGTTAAGTGCAAATACAGTAAGAATCAAGATATCTTAAAACATAAGGTTTCTTCAATTGCCTCCTGGCAATGGAAGAAGCTAATGAGTCTTCGTCCCTGTTTCGGAAAGTTCTTAGATGGCAAGTTGGTAGTGGCAAGGATATCAATTTCTGGGATCATAATTGGATTTTACAATATTCTATTAGACAAGTAGTGCAACCCCTTGCTAGTCATGCTAATATGAAGGTGAGTGATGTGATTGATGAATGTGGTAATTGGGATTTTAACAAATTACTCTCTCTTGTTCCAATTAATATAGCTACTTCTATTGCCCAGACTTTCCTTCCCTCTTATCCTCAACCTGATGAGCTAGGTTGGGGTCTTTCTGCTAATGGTCAATATTCTGTCAAGTCAGGGTATTGCTTAGCTCAAGGATTATTCTAATTCGGAAAAAGTTGAGTTTGATTGGATTTGCAATTTTAAAATCGCGCCCAAAATTAAGAATTTTCTTTGGAAGGCATGTCACAATGGCCTCCCTACAAATGACAGACTGGAAAAATGTAAGGTTTTCCATCTTAAACAGTGTGTGTTGTTTAATTGTGCATCTGAATCTCTGATTCATCTGTGTTTTCAGTGCCCTTTTACCTTTGATATTTTAGCTTGCCTTCATGATAGTGGTGAGTGGCCTCTTCTTCCGGAGGGGATTAATTTTTCAGAGCCGTATTCCTTCTGTTATTGGCTTAAGAGGTGTCTGGCTAAGTCTTCAAAGAGTATTATTACTAAGCTTTCCTTTGTGTGGTGGTTTGTTTGGTTTTTCAGAAATAAAACTATTTTTAATGATGAGGGTATTTCTCCTCGTCGAGCTAGTTTTCAAATTAACAATTTTTTTTAGTAATTGGGCTAAAGCGGTGGGGGACAATGATGATCTATCCCCTTCCTCTGTCGGCCACAAATCCCAAGTGCTAGTAATGTTCGGTTCGGAAAGAATCTTAGTATTTCTCCTCGTCGAGCTAGTTTTCAGAATCTTATTTTTTTTATTAATGAACGTTTCGTTATTTAGCTTTTAAGCCTAAATATTAGCTAGCGCTTATTAACGTCATAACGTTCCTTATAACATCGTAAAGGCCTCATTAAAGGTCGTTATTATCTTAGTCGTTAATAACTTCTTAAGGTGACTCTTAAACAACTAATTAGGTGAAATAACTCCTTTAGTTATACTTTTAGAATTATCGAAACCTTAAAGTTATATTAATACATAACCTATAACCATTCGAAAATATGTTATTATTCGAGTTCATAGTTAATCATCCATTAATCGTCTATCATTAAACTAATTAAGTTTATTGCTATACTATATCCATTAACATTATTTTACTATTATTTAATCACTTAAAACTAATAATTTAAGCTATCTTCTTATTATAAGTAAACTTAAGGATTAATGGAGTAATCATAACTTAAACTCATAATATAAATAACTAGCTTACTGGTTTTTAATTAGTTTTAAACAACTCAACTAGTTTATAACCCAATAATAGTTTTTAGGAGTCAAGTTAAGTGGTTTAATTAAACTAACCAAATCAGTCCATAGAATAAGTTCAAACATTTTTTTAGCCCAACATAATAAAATTCAGATTATAAATACTTAAGTTTAGTTCAACTTGGGTTCTCCTAGGCCCAAAACTATCCTAAATAGAAAAGGAACTAAACTGGGCTTGGGTTAAAACATAAAAAAAGAATCAGAATTTCTTCTAAATAAAACAGAGGAATGTCGTTACCTCTGCTTCTTAGAGCAGGGACGACAGTGCAGCGAGGCAGGGGGATTCCGGCTCCGGTGGACGGCAGCGAGCAGCGGCGTCGGCGGTGAGAACGACGGAGCGACGGCGGAACGATGTGGGGCGAAGGTCGCCGGTGGTGCTGCGCGGTACAGCGACGCGCGAAGAAGAGGAGCGTGCGAAGAGAGTGCTGGTGGTCGGCATAGCTCCGGCGAGTGACGGCCGAGGCAGGATGAGCGCGGCGCAGGTGTCGCGCGAGCCGGCGGCAGCCGGTGATGGTGGTGTTTGAAGCCTGAAACAGAGGAGAGAGAGAGAAAATTGGGGTTTTCTTTTTGGGTTTCTTTGGGTCGCGTTTTCCGGCGAGTTGTTGACTGAAAAATTCTGATTAGTTCTTAGGTGGTGGTGAGGTGAGATGAAAGGATGAAAATTGTTGGTGATGGTGTTCTTGGTGAGAGATTATCATGGCTATTTATAGGAACCAAAAGTGGTTTAAAGCTTCACCATGTTCATGAGAAATCTGCTTAGTCAAGGTATACATTAATGGAAGAGATATGGTGATCTTCACTTCAGATTTTTGTTGGCTCGAGGAGTTGTCTTTGCTGACTTTGTGCTTGAAATGGGTGGCTACTGACATGAGCTTTGAAAAAAAAGTATAGAGTTGTAGAACTTGTAGTGTTTTCTTCAACTAATTCATAGATGAAGAGTTGCTCACTCTTGCTTAGAGGAAACACGGAGAGAGAAAGAAGGTGGGCTTGAGTTAAATCTTGATATTATTTAATTCCTCTTTTGCTTAAATTTTTAGTTGTTGTCCCTCTTGTCTGTAGTCAAGGTTTAATAATTAATAACAAGAACTTGATATAAGTTATTACAGCTTCTATTATCTCTAACTCTTGTTTTGTTAGTTTAGGAAAATATAAATTCTATTATACTAAATCTGAAAATTAAAAAGATTAGTAATACTTAGATACGGGATATTACAGCATCTATGAGGTTTGACCATGCATTATTTACTATTCAATAAAATCGAATGTTATAAGGATAAAAAAAAAAGAGGGATAAAATCGAATGTTGTTGGATTTGTCTCAATGTGTATTTTCATAAAATCAAAATTTTATACTTTACTTCAATACATAATTAAAGATATTAATAGTCAGAGTAGTGCATCGGCAAGCGTGAAAGTCAAGTGTAGCGAGTAATTCGAGACGAAGAAAATATATGTTGTTTTTTTATTACCTCCTTTTATAAATGGAGTAAGATATGTTCTTTTTTAAGCACGTGTTTCTTCTATCAAGAAAGACCATTCTTTATTTCTTTCTATTTAACATTAAAATGAAAAGAAGATGGCATGAAATAAAATTTATATTTTTTCTAAATCCAAAACAAAAACTAATTTGAAAAAAGAAACACAGTATGAAATTTAAAAGAATATGGCAGGGAATTATATTGATATGGCATGAAATTAAAAAGAACATCGAATGTATAAAAGCAATATGAAAAAATGAAAATCGACCATCGTTTTAAAAAAGAACATTGCTTCTTTTTTTCCCAATAAGAAGCAACTTACTAATATTTCTTCAATAAAGCTGAAAACAATTGAGTTATCGAACAAAATGGTAGATATTACTTGGTTAGAGAACACACAAGATTATGAAGATAATTTTAGTCTAAAACAAAAAAGATGAAAAGAAAGTTCAGTTGATAACATCACAACATTATGGTTCAGATTTAAGGAAAGTTATGGGGATAATGTTTATAGAGAAGTTCAAATTCTACCCTCTATAAACATTATCTACATGGGTTAAGGAATCTAGATTTTTTACATATCAACATTTAGTTTTGAAAAAAAATATTTTTTGTCACGAATTCATTTACCAAAAAAAAAAGATCTATCATATATTATATTGGCGTGTGAACACGGGTCATTAATTTTGCAAAAAAGAAAAAAAAACAGTAACCTATCTTCATGCAATTTGATTTCTTCGCCACATAGATTGACACATCAGTTAAACAATATTATTAGGAAACTCTTTAGATTTCAATGAGAAGAAAAACATATTGATAAGTTAAATAAAGTTCTTAGATGATTAGGAGATTCCATTTATGCAATTATGATATATTAAGGAAGAAAGAAAGTTAGGACACTCTGTAGATCTCAATAAATATACCTTAAGATTATAACATAATTAAAATTAATTTCATCATAACTAGAGCATAATTAAAATTAATTAAAGTCAATATTTGTTCAATCTGAAGTTAATTGTATGATTAGTGGGGTGGCTATGGGAATATAATTAAAGGGATGAGAGTGGTTTATATTTAAGGTTGGTTTACATTCAGCAGAGAAAAACAATATGAAAAGTATTATATGCTAAATTTTAATTTTACTATGCTAATTAAGTTGCATAATAGAAGTGTTGTTTAGTGTGCATTTTGGTCGAGTAGGACCAATTTCTATTAGTAAGTTATGATAGTTGTGGTAATCGTAATTCAATTACTCCAATTTAAATCCTCTACTTTTTTCTTTATGGATAGAAATTAGAATAAATAACTAAGTTCATGTGTATATTATGCTACAACTGCTTTCTTAAAGTTGTAAACGTATGTGTATGGTAAAACTAAAAACAACAGAGGTGGCATGTAAATCATCGTTCAACATAAATTCACGAAGATCATATTGTTAACGTTTTGATTTCTTTGATATAGGTGTCATCTCCTATCCACACAAATAAATCGATTTAGGTTTACGAGTATTAATTTTGTGTTCCAAACTCAATCTTAGACTTTGAACATCAAAGGTTTTTAGAAGGATCATTATTGCAAAAATGATTTTTTTGTGCCTTACTCTTCGACTCACATGTTAGAGTTGAAGCCTGGATAATTTGGTCAGTACTAGAGAAGGTTTTCTTTTTTATAATTTATTTAAGGAAAATTTGTTATAAACCACCTTTTATAATCACTTTTTTGTGAGAAACCACCTTTTAAAAAAATTTGGTTAATTAGCCACCTTTTTGGTTCTTTTTTTTGTTGGAAGCCACCACTTGCCGGAATCCGGCGTTGACCTCAATTTTCCGACGTTGACCATCAGATTTTCGTCATTCTTCCCCATTTATCCTTCTCTCCCCTCCCCCTAGCATCCCCGACAACCCACCCTCCCCCCTCGCATCCCCCGACAACCCCCCCTCGCATCCCCCAGAACCCCCCTCCTCCCCTCGCAACCCCCAGCAAACACCCCCCCACTACCATCCCCACCCTCCCAGCCCCTAAGCCCCTCTCCCCCCTCGCATCCCCCAGCAACCCAGGTGGAAGAAATGGCGAAAATCTGAAGAAAAAAAAAGGGCGAAAATCTGATGGTCAACGCCGGAAAATCGAGGTCAACGCCGGATTCCGGCAAGTGGTGGCTTCCAACAAAAAAAAGAACTAAAAAGGTGGCTAATTAACCAATTTTTTTAAAAGGTGGTTTCTCACAAAAAAGTGATTATAAAAGGTGGTTTCTGATAAATTTTCCTTTATTTAAAGGTGTTGTATGTCACAAGGGAAAGTTCCACAAGTGAATTGTAGAAACTGTTAATGGTATTGCTTATTTGGTTCACCAAATTACTATCGCAAGGCAAAAGATTTGACTTTTGAAGCTTAGCTTTTAGTGGCTGGAGAGGCTTACCTCATCAAGCTATTCTCACAAGTCAGATTTCTATCGAAAGGGTTTTTTTTTTCTCATAAATATCATTAGTATTTTTATAGGGGATATAGAAAGCATGACTCCCTCTATTCTATAGTGTTTGTCACTTTGTAGAAAATTGTGAGTCGCCGTACTAAGAATTGTTCTCCAACATGTTGCAATGGAGGGAGCATTGCATACTACACTGACTAAGAAACTGAGGAAAACCTTGCAAGGGTGCAAATCTGAACATTGATGATGATTCAGATTTCAGAGCTAGTAGTAGCTGTGGTGGGGAAAAATAAACAAGTTAAAATGGAGGAGGCAAAGGTAGTGAATCATGCACTACCAATTATACACTCCCTCTCTAATCTCTTGAGAGGGAATATCAACTTTTCATGCAAGAAAACTGGGGACCTCTTAAATGCAAACTCTACCTCAAAGAGTTGCAGAAGCAATCCTGTGCAGCTTGATCATCGAAACAACCATTAACCATAAGAAGGTGCATATAGATTATAATAGACGTAACAGCAAAATAAGTGTTGTACAGGTTAGGGCAGTTTTTTGGATAACTATTGAAGCAGTGTAATCACTTGTAAAACAATGTTGACAACCGGGTTGTAGTTTTAAAAGGCGTGCATAGCACACATCTCTCCGTGTGGCCGCTAGTCTTTGCTCATTGTTGCTTGTGTGTATCTTTGTCCACCGAACAATCTACATCACCGCACTACTACGGTTTAATTCCTTTACTTTCTTGTGTGATCCAAGAAAGATTTGATCTTAGATGAGAAATTACTTTTAAAGATAGAACCTGGTACATTCTTTTTAAGAGCATAAGATGCTCTCTTCAGACTTCAGACTAGTATAGGATTACAAGAAAGTATGACAATCATACTGAGTACTGGACACTGGAAGCAAGTACATGGAGAAAGTACCCAATACAACAGCCAACAAAGAGACTAGTTGCACTACTCGATTGGAGAACAGCCAAACCCATTAGTTACAAATAATCATTTGGTTATAGTTAAATAGTCATTTCGTTACAGTTAAAAAGGAATTTGGTTATGATCTTTGTACTAATAAATTATTGGATATTTTCTCTACTTTTCGTTTTGCCATTTTCCCTCGAAATGCTTAGTGTATAAGTTAGGGTGAGAGAGCTAGGCGAGGGAATAAAAAATCACCAAGAGAAAGGGATTGCTCCAAGAAAGAATATCTAGTTCTTCACGTCTTTTACCCACTGTTAAACACGATTGCAGGTCTTGATTGCCAAAGCCTGAAAAATTACATCATCATACTTAACGCAACTCATTATCTATCATCCAAAACAAATTCCATGTTATCTACCCAAATTTGCTGATATAAGCACCAATTATTCACTCATATTATTTGATTAATTCCTCGCAAGTCTTCCCTTCTACCCAAACCTAGAAGGTGCACATAATAATTCAAAAAAAATAATCACATGAATCTGTTTTTTTTCCTTACATATCTATAATATAAAATGGTCAAAGTGATTTTGTAAATAATATCACAAGTTATAGTAAAACTAAAAAAAACGGAGGTGGTATGTAAATCATCGTTCAACATAAATTCACGAAGATCAGATTGTTAAAATAGCCAATGTAGAGTGAATCTCCCATCTAAAAGCTAAGAATACACATATCATATACCGTACATAACTCCAACACAAACACAACATGTGTAGCTATACTACGGAGTTAGGCTAGATGCATGCGGAAAAATACGCGTGCCACAACTCCGATAAATAACTAGCCAACATAATAAACCAATGTTGGCGATCGATGCCAATAGACAAATAAGTAAGATAACAAAATGTAGGGCCGTATTTGGGCCTAGGCGAGAGGGGCAGGTGCCTAGGGCCCAAAACACATCGCCCAAATAAGTAAAGGCAAAAGAGAGAATACAAGGAAAAGTAGAAAAAAAAGGAAAAGAAAAGATCACTGGAATACTGCACATGCGGCCGAGAATTACGCTTACTCTTCAACCTATAACTCTTTCAATCAAATTCAGTTCCTTATTCAATTCTCCCACTTGTTTTCCAATTCAATGCCAAACACTCAAAATTTTTGGGTAATTTCTCTATTTTCTCTGCAATTTTTGTTCTTTATTCGATTTTTTAAGGTTTTGCAAATTCTGAATTTTATTACTTCATTTTTCGACCAAGAATTATTATATAATAATAATTTTTTGATGTAATATCCATAAAAAGTACATAAAAATATTGTTAAATTAAATTTTCTATAGAAGTTATGTAAAAGCCAACAAAGAAAATTATTCCCTGTCCGGACCGAAAATCAAAACTTCAAAAAATTCGGACCAAACAACTGTTTATTTTTTCGGTCTGAACCGAAAAATCAAACATTCAAAAAACTTAGACCTAATTAGGGCCCTAATATGTAGGTTCACCATTGGGCCTCCAAAATCTCAGAAACGGGATTGACAAAATGTAGACAACCACAGTAGGCTGTATCTCTGATGTGACACCTAGAAATAGAGTGATGAAGTTCGTTGGCCATCGCCCAAAAGAAAGAATCATCTTCTTCAGAGAGTTTTGAGTTAGCTTCGAACATACGAAGGAAACACTGAGACTCAAACCTGAGAGATGAGTGTCGCCTGACCAAAACAACGAAATCTCTCCTAGACTTCTTCAGACTGAAACAAGCCCAACAAAATGCAAGTACAACTACTAGAAAAAATATAAAGGAAACAATAGTAGTTACCAGAACAATGGGAAGGAAATTACGGCCTTGACAGACATTGGGGTTGGTGGAGCCCGATAGGAGAATGGCAATCAACGAAACGAAAATAAACCCAGTGGTGAACGCCAAAAAGTTGTACCAAGAATCACGGAGAGAGTTATGAACTCTGTCCCGCTCCGTTCTGAAGGAAAGAAAACTACTGGTTACATCTTGAAGCCTACTGCGAAACCTCGTACGTTCCCTGTCACCGTCGGGTCCTTCTAGGGGTTCGAATGTCTCGACCATGCGAGCCGGAATGAGAGAAGCAAAGGAAGGAGAAGGTACGACATGGGAGGGCAGTGGTCGAGGGGAAGAACGAGGTAAGGGAGAAGGTACGACATTGTTGACCAGTGGTCGAGGAGGGGAAGGAACAAAGGAGGAAGAAGGTACGACATTGTTGACCGAAGGGGAAGAATGAGATGATTCAGAAGGAGGAGATGTTTTCGAGGCTGAATAAAATGAGGAGGGTGATTGATTTTGTGAGGTTTCGTTATGGCGCGGTGTTTGAACTGGGAGAGAAGATGAGGGACGTAAAGTCGACATGGTTGGAGTAGGAAATGGTAGGAGTAGGCGGTGGTTTCTCCTACTATCTCTATTCTATATGTGAAGAGGGTAGGACACCAAAATATTAAAATCCCTAACTGCACTCTAAGTCTCTAACTCCCCATGGCAGTTCCAAACAATCCCGGCAGTTGCCTTCCCATTTCTTCCTCCTCTCCCCTCTTCCTCTACTCCCTTTCATTCTCTGCATACAAAATGTTTATATGAGACCTGTAACACCCCGTAATTTTCACCCTTTATTTTTGGTGTTTGTTTACATTAAAATGATATTTTTTGTAAAAATAAATAATTTATTATTTAGATTATTTTGGAACGTGTTGTGAAAATGTGTATATATATTTATATGTTGTGATATATTTATATATATATTATTTTAAGTTGTTAGTTATTTATTTTAAAGGTTATATTAATTTCGTTATTTGTTTAGGCGTTTAGGATGCAGTTTTGTCGTGTAGCGTTTTTGTAACGTTGTTGGACCGACTTGGGTGATGAAATGTTGCATCGCATGTGGCGTGCTAATGTGTGCATTATATTTATATTTATAATATAATTTATTTGAGTTATTTTCATTATTAAGTATTTTCAAAGTTTAGGCGCGATTTAGGAATTTATCGATTTATCGCGTAGCGGGCTTTTGAAGCGTGGACCCTTGTTGTTTTGGGCCGAAGATTTTTGTGGGTGTGTTGGGCTTGACAGCCGGCCAAGTGAAGGAAAAGGAGAGCCTCTCTTCTTTCTTTTCTTTTTATTTTTCCTTGTGACTCTTGGTAGCTTTGTAACTCCTATAACCCCCTAATCATTCTCCTTCATTAAAACCCTTTATTTCAACCATTAAACATCCATAAAATTCTGATTTTTATTCATAGAAGTTCAGCATCATTTGCATTTATCACCCACCGTTTTTCAAGAAAAGGAAGAGAGAAAAGGAAGAGGAAAAGAATAGAAAGTTTCAACCCGGTTTTTCCTGTCGCACCTTCACTAAAATAACCATAGCCGGAGATCTAACCGTTGGATCGTCTTCAATTTTGGACACAACGTTTATAACGTCTTGTTATACATTCTGACCGGAGCGATTTAGAGTCTGAGCTTTTGATCATCGGGAATCATGGTCGTAACAGAGCAGTGCGAAACAAGAGTTTTCAACGTTCAAGAAGAAATGCTTAGTGACTTGTTGCTACAATTCTCGTTCGTTATGCCTGATTTTTGATGAATATTTTGATGAATGATAATTGGATTGTATGCATGATTGTATTTTGAGATAAGAAACTAAGTATCATTCATCAAACTAAGTATCATTCATCAAAAATATTCATCAAAAAGGGGATGCCACCCGGCCTTATACCCACAGTTCATCAAACAGTTCTTCATAATTCCTCAAAATAAATCACTTATACAATAATCAACAAATAACTCTCACAATAACACTTGAACATTCCCAAACATCATCAATGACAATATACTGGTTTTTACAGCAACCACACTCAATCACAAATACATCACCAATTAACTCTAAATCATATTCATTAAAAGAGTAATAACAATTAAATCATTTTATTGCATAAATCAAACCTAAATATGTGGTTACCGAAATGATGCATACTGTATACTACTAAAAATCAGCAACCCAGAATATATTAAATTATAAATTATATCTGATTTACAAGCCTTCAAACAATTTAAAAGTGTATCCTCAATTTCATCACAAAAACACCATAATAATTATGAAACTAACAAATTCGAGCATTAAAATCACACAAAAATTATCATATAACCCTAATAGCTCTACTGACATGGTACAATTTTTATTTATAATTTTCGTACTCAAAAAGTATTTTTAACAGTTAATATACAGATTCCTCAAATAAGCCATTATAATAATTAAAAATATAAACAGACGCCCAAAAATTACCAAAAATTCACATAACATGTAACAACTCACGAAAATACATATTATTCAAACAAATTAATTTTTCTGCCTCTACAAATAATTTTCATGAATTATATACTGACAGAACAGAAATTACAAAAACAGATATATCAATTAATTAAAACAGTAAACAGTAGATAAAAATTATTCTAAGGCATGGAATACATTATACGCATGTTACATGATCTGAGAAAAATGATTTCATCAATTTCAACAGTCGATCAATAATTATTATGAAATTTAGCCAAAAACGCACAAAATACTAATTAAATCAAATAAATATTAAAAATCATGCAAAAAATTATTTTTCTCTACACAGTATTCACATAGCATGTGTCACGTATGTTCATGTAAAATTTCGTCAAAAATCTCATTCAAAAAGTATTTTAGATAATTCCTAACGTATTAATCTAATACCGAATACTACTCTAATCACTATGATTCTAGGATAACAACTAGTTACCTGGATCGTCGGGAGGAGAGCTGAGTCCAAAGATACAATCACGAGTTAAGCATGCAATCCAAATCCTCTTCTAACCCCAAGGCATAACAAACGAGAATTGTAGCAACAAGTCACTAAGCATTTCTTCTTGAACGTTGGAAACTCTTGTTTCGCATTGCTCTGTTACGACCATGATTCCCGATGATCAAAAGCTCAGATTATAAATCGTTCCGGTCAGAATGTATAACAAGATGTTATAAACGTTGAGTCCAAAAATGAAGACGATCCAACGGTTAGATCTCCGGCTACGGTTATTTTCGTGAAGGTGTGACAAGAAAAACTGGGTTGAAACTTCCTATTTTTTTCCTCTTCCTTTTCTCTCTTCCTTTTCTTGAAAAACGGTGGGTGATAAATGCAAATGATGCTGAACTTCTTTGAATAAAAATCAGAATTTTATGGATGTTTAATGGTTGAAATAAAGGGTTTTAATGAAGGAGAATGATTAGGGGGTTATAGGAGTTACAAAGCTACCAAGAGTCACAAGGAAAATATAAAGAAAAGAAAGAAGAGGAGCTCTCCTTCTCCATCTCCTTGGCCGGCTGTCAAGCCCAACACACCAACAAAAATTTCGGCCCAAATCAACAAGGGTCTATGCTTCAAAAACCCGCTACGCGATAAAACGATTAATTCTTAAATCGCGCCTAAACTTTGAAAATACTTAATAATGAAAATAATTCTAATAAATTATATTATAAATATAAATATAATGCACACATTAACACACCATATAATAAAATAATAATTCGGCTCCCAAATTATAAAGAATAAAAATCATTGATCTAGAGAAAATAATAAATTATTTATTTTTTTACGAAAAGAATATCATTTTAAAATAAACTAACACCAAAAATAAAGGGTGAAAATTACGGGGTGTTACAATACCAATATCAGGTAATTACAAAATCCATAAAATTTGGTGTGTTATACTCAATCCTTATACAATAGAGATTGCATAACTAATACTTGATTTCATAAGTACTCCAACCACGTAATAATGAAGAGGAACGCAAATGGCAGTCTCAAGTTCTAAAGGCAATCTCAAGTTCAACTCGCAAAGGGCAATCTCATTGTAATTAAGCCACATTCAAAATTAAGTCTTTCAATTTCATAGTGTTATGATAAGTAGAAATTCAATCAATTCGAATCAAGAGAAAAAAGGTATGACTTTACTCAAAAGTTTTGTATTAGAAAACAAAAAGAACAAGGATCCAGAACATATTTCATTTTTAAGTATATAGTACTTTACGAACTTTACGAGAAAAACAATGACAAAATTTACAAAAAACAAAAGTTGTGTGACATTTTCACATCAACTTCTCACAACAATTTCACATTCAAAAAACAATTTTTACATAATGTTTTTCTTTTAAAAAACATTTTTCAATCAAACATTTCACTCACAATAACAGATACACCTATAATTTAACAAAAAAAGTGTTTAACAATTAATCTTCTCATGGAATAAGAATTCCAAACAACAAAATTACACAATTGTTACAAATGTTCTCGACGAGTTTTCATGTTTTGATACCGATTTACAATATTATCCATGCTAACCTTTAAAAACAATTCTCTTTCTATATAAGTAATCAAGCAATCATTTAAAATTTGATCTCCCATGCTATTACGCAATTTATCTTTCACTTGTGTCATGGCGGAAAATGCAAATTCAATCTCATATCAACGCATTATGCATATATAACAAATAATTTCACATTAGAGGGAATCCTATCCATCTCCAACTAATTCCACCAGCACATAAAACACATAAAACCAAAGGCTCATTCATGGCCTCTCCGAAAACTTCACATGATAGGTCCAATTCCAAAAATCATAAAACAAAGGTTTTTAAGCATTACCTGAACACAATCAAT
The DNA here is from genome assembly GCA_947648045.1 of Beta corolliflora. Classification (NCBI taxonomy): domain Eukaryota; kingdom Viridiplantae; phylum Streptophyta; class Magnoliopsida; order Caryophyllales; family Amaranthaceae; genus Beta; species Beta corolliflora. The sequence continues at coordinate 275,001 of CANSZD010004345.1, read as the reverse complement.
CAAACCTTCAAAGCTAATCCAATGGTCATAACGTCATAGTCATCATTCACCAATTCACCACTGTAACAAATTCTATTAAATTAACAACAATAAGTAAATAATATAACAACAATAAATTTACAAAAATAAAATATGTTATACCAGCAATTATCAATAATAATATAAATTAACAACAATAAATTTAGGCATTTAGCCACTGTCCAAAACGGGTCCGGCTCATTTCATGCAATTTTACTAACTATACTAGCATACAAACGAAATTCGAAATTCAATGGCAAAGAGAACATTCACTATACTTTAATTCTTCAAATTCAACCCTAAACAAATCAATTCAATCAAATTCAACCCTAACAAACGAAAAACAGCATCTTAAAACAAATCTCCCAACAAATTAAAAACCCTAAACACCACAATACAACCACAACTAACAATAACTTTCAACAACAAAGTCGATTCAATCAAAAACCGAAACCCTAAATATATCATACCAAATCAAAACCCTAGAAAATCATCAATATTAAATAAGATAACAAGAAAAAAAGATAACAAGAAAAAAGATCAAATTTCGAAAAGTAGACAGAGAAAGAGAAAGAGACAGACCTGATAGAAAGGTGCGCTGGAAGTCACGAACTGGTGGCCGGAACTGGTGGAGAAAGGTGTGCAGGAACCAGTGCGCTGGAACCGGTGGCCGGAACTGGCGTGAATCGCGTGATTCGTGGCTGGAACTGGTGGAGAATTGAGCGTGAGAGGAAAATGGGAGTGTACGAGTTTTAGGGTTTAGGCAGGAAAATGGGTGTTAGAAATTTAGGATATTAGAAGTTTAGAAATTAAAATTAAAATTAAAATGGAGAGGAGGCCCAAGCGCCCAACCAGCCCAATGTGGTTTAAAAAAAAGGGGATCGACGGATCCGAGTCCGGGTCTATTGTACAGATCTGTGGTCTGACAAGTGGACCCGGATCCGACCCTGATCCAACGAGTCCATAATGGCCGGGTCCGGGATCCACTGCCATCCCTAGATACAACAATTCAATTTGTCAAACATATCAATCAAATTCACTTAAACTATTCAAATTTAATCTCATATGAATGCATTATGCATATATACCAAATAATTTAACATTAGAGGGAAATCCTATCCATCTCCAACTAATTCCACCAGCACATAAAACACATAAAACCAAAGGCTCATTCATGGCCTCTCCGAAAACTTCACATGATAGGTCCAATTCTAAAAATCCTAAAACAAGGGTTTTAGTGCATTACCTGAATACAATCAATCAAACATTCAAAGCTAATCCAATGGTCATAACGTCATAGTCATCATTCACCAATTCACCACTGTAACAAATTATATTAAATTAACAACAATAAATATAACAATAATAAATTAATAACAATAAGTCAATAATATAACAACAATAAATTTACAAAAATAATATATGTTATACCAACAATTACCAATAATAATATAAATTAACAACAATAAATTTAGACATTTAGCTACTGTCTATCCATAACTATAAGGTAATGAAGTTTTTGAAGAAAGATACTCTTCCCTCTTTATTATATTAATGCTTTACGGCCTACACCTCTATCCTTTCCTTTTTTATATACTAGTTGTTGGACCGCGCGCTATCGCGCGCGGCCCCCCAAGAAAGCGAAAATTATTATAAATAGTTTTATGCAAATTTCAGTTTAATGAATTTAAAACATTCCAAAGTATATGAACTTGTAGGTAAGATAATAAAACTATAAGATTATTTTGCACAAATGATATTTTAGTGCAAACATTTTGTGGGTTACAAAATATTGCGCCTTCTCTAGAATGTTCTCCCATTGCTATATCTACTACAAACATTTAATCACACCTAGCAGCAAAAGAGATTAGTTGATATTAGGCAGTGCTTAACTTTAGGGGACACATTGTTAACAAGGAATATTAGGCTGCAGAGCAAAATAGCAAGCAAAAGGGCCCCTTGGGTGGGTGATCAATGCCTTAATTGTTTGGCTCATCGGCGGCATCGATTGGGGAGAACCAGGGGTAGCTCGATTTCCGTCCCACTTTTTAATATTCCGTATTATACAAATGTATTGTGACCACCTTTATTGACTCACATATTTTTTTCCTTGCTTGCTAGTAAATTTTTCCATCCAACCGCTTTAAGCATTGTGATTATCATATTGCATAAATAATGTTTAAATAAGTATATTCAATTACAAGTCACCAATAAAAAAAAAATTGAATCATCTACCAAAATTAATACAATGTGAAAATATTGTTAAGCTTCTCCATCTTCTTTGTTTCTTGTGCTTCCAATCTTAAGCTTGAGGCCCTAGCAAGCAAAAGACAAGACTTGAAATTGAGATCCATAAATTTAAAATTGCAAGAGTTCAACGGAATGAAAATATTCAAATGCAAGAAAGTGGAAAATAATTATATAACATATGCTTCATATTAAGAAAGTGGAAAATAGTCCTCGTCACTCTTTACTTCTCACCTCCTGTTCAATATACATTATGCAGCAACTCTCCACGATATATGATCAATATATTAAGTTGAAATCTTGAATAATTCAAGTAATTTGCGCTAAAACCTGTCCAACTATCTGGAACTTTTAAGAATCACCTTCATTACCACATCAAACAAACTAACAAATTGTAAATTATGGAGTAATAGATATTTGAAGCCCATATTTTGTAGACGAATAACAAGTCATGTTCATAATACTAATCAATTAGAGTTCATAGTCATTAAGAAAGTCATTGTTGTATGAAGCACAAATTGACTTTCGGGGTTACCCGACCCTCACTCCTACAAAAAAGGCCTAGGAAACTGGTTGGGAACGGCTAGAAACCGAATTACAACCAGTCTCCATCTCACATGTGTCCTAGGTTATGAAACCGATTATGATATCTAGTTTCTTTTATTTATTTGAGAGACCAGTAATAGCTAAAACATGTCTCTTAGATCAGCGTGTTCCATTTGAAACCAATTTCCTTACTTACCCTTTGAAACCATTTATTGACTATAAACTGTTTTCTTAGATTTATTATACATTTTTTTAAAATTAGAATAAGTTATGATATACATACGTTATCATGTAACTGCTCCTAGATTTGCACCTCCTTGTACACGCTTCTTTTCTTTGATGAAACAATCTATAAATAGCGACACCAATATTATCAAACTGAAATTCCAGCTATTTTATTCATCACGTAAAAAAAATTGTTACATTTAATTTATATCCAAAATAACTTCTCTCAAAAATGTCCTAAAAATAAGTTTCTAAACCAACTGATATCTATTAAAACTAAAATTCTAAAAAATCTAATAAAATGTAAAATATAAACTTGACCGTCAACACCAGATTTGTAGTTGTGACACCATCCTCCAGTTACCTTGAATCCAACAATATGAGGCAAAACCATATGGGCTATCCAAATGAACTCACCCAACGTCGATGCCTGCAAAAACAAAATGTCCTTGTTAAAAATGGAAAACAAAAAAGAGTGCACTAACACATACTTTTTCCCTGAGTAATCTTCACATCTTGGGTTGGCACAGAGATCATAAATAGTTGTTAAGTGGATAGATAAAAAAAAAAGTAAGATAAAGAGAGTAGAGAGAGAGAAAATTAAAGAAAGGCAAATGGCATGGCCAATATAAGACCAACAAGCAACATGAACATATGATCAACAACTATATTCTAACATGTGGAAAGTGACAGACTCCAACAAGAATCAATCATCAAACTAACAAAAAGAAAGTATTTATGCATGAATGCGATCAGGATAAAAATACGTGAAATCCATGACAAGACTAAGACAAATTTTTATTGCAACAATCTTAGGTAGACTATGGCTCACCTATATGAATTTGCTAACATAGCTAGTTGCAGCGAGAACATATCCTTCCTAAGGAGAGGGAAATCAATACATACATTAAGTTTAAATTTGATGACAATATCAATCTTAAAGCCATTAATCAAAGTGGAAACTCGCATCAACCAATTGCTGGCTATCATCAAATCAAGATCAAGGTCCTGAACAATCATATCGTTTTAGATTTAGGCAAATACAGCTCATATTAGAGATTCAGTGTCATTATCCAAAACGACATAGTAAAAGAAGAAGAAGGGGTTAACAAAGAGAGCAGAGAGCCAGATTCCTCCTTTAAAAAAACCTATACTATGTGAACAAAGTAAACCACCCATGTAAAACAGAAAATTACAACAACAAGTATCCCTTAAAATTACAATTCATTTGTTCCATACCTGAAATTCATATAAAAGAGACCAACAAGTGGTTTCTACTCGTGAAAGAGGATCATTCTAGAGGCCACTTATATCAATGAGATCTCTTCAACCATGAAAAGTTTTAACCTGCAGCATGATTATTGAAACAAATTAGCAGACTGGACAAATAAAGAGTTCATGTAGTGCAATATCAATAATGAACCAAACGTGAACCAACTAAGTACTCCCAAAGCCAAATTAAACAAACAATCAACAAACAGGATTTCAACCCAAAGAGTGATGGACAATAGTCCATCAATTTCATCCATAAGTAATAACCCATCTTTTAACATAAAAAATCTTTCCAAATCAATCAAACCAGATTCCAATTCCCTAAAAATTGAATCAAATTACACATTCCCCAAAAAACCAAAATCATTAATTGACAAAAGAAGCAAAATCCAGAAAAAATCAAATTACATGGAAAAAAGGAAAAAATTACCATGGCAAAGTGATTGGTGAAGCCATTATCAAGGGTAGGAGTCTTGTTAAAAAACAGCTGTTGAAAAGAGTCGAGGATCAGTTGAGATAATAAGAACAGAAGATTGAGCGCTTGCAAGAAGAATGGCAAGAATTGAGCTACAAGTTGTCTTAAATGTCTTTCCAACCCACTTTGCCTCCTACATATATTTCTAAATAGAAACCTAAAATTAATGTGAGAACCTTAACTCCCAAATCAATTGCAAAAACCAAACAAGTCAAGAACACCTCACTGTTGCTTCATATACATAAAATTCCACTCAACAGATCACCCTAAAGACAGAATTTGTGTTAACCAAGCTTCAATGAGAGGGAATTCTTATATCATGACTTGGCTCCTTGTTGTATGTATTAACCATCATTGGTTGATACAATTTCTAAAGTTTGTAGCTTATCCTTGTTTAACAACTTAGATCTGGATTACAAAGCTTGAGCTTGAGTTAAAGAAGAGCAACATTGAGAGGATTGCTAGACAAGGATAAATGGGGTAACGTCATTACATACTGCAGCCATTGCACCCAAACCTTCACAAATTAATTCAATTTTGCAAGCCAAAGAAAAGAAGGCTGTATATGAATAATTCAAAGCAAAACTGACACTTTTTGTTCCCTTTTGTGGTTTTGTTAATCTCAATTAAACAGATGTATCAGCTAAGAACTGGTGCACTTTTTTTTGTTAACAAACCACAACCAAAACCAAGCGTGATTAATCGAATAAGCTAATGAGAACAGTTTTTATTTCGGAGGGTAAAGATATCAGAATCTTTATATTGTTTATGCCTTGAACTGGAAATTACGAGCTTTATACAAGAACACTAACTGCAAACTAAATTTCAAGCAAAACTGAAATTTAAGCAAAAATTCTCAAAAATTAGCAATCATAATTTCACATCAAAGATTCAACAATTAGAGAAGAAAAACAGAGCTAGAAATCATTACTTGATTCTTTGTCAGGCCATCTTGTTCAGCTTTCTGCCTTTCTCTCTGATCTAATCTGCTGCAGCACAGAGGGAATCTGAAACCCTAAAACTCGAAATAAATAATGAGAATCGACACCAACGACATGAGAGGAAGAAGAATTAACGAAAAATTCCTAAAACTCGAAATTATAAACAGCATAAATGATGAGAATCAGTTTGCGCACCAAAAAAAATTAGGGGAATTGCTAGGCTTACCAGAGAAATGAATGAAGGAGAGATAAATATCGAAGAGTGGCAAAAAACATTGCGTCTGTCGACTGTCGATGATGCTGTTGTTGATGCTACTATTGCTGGAAAAAGGGAGGGGAAAGTAGGACGGCAGGAGGCAATTGAGATGCAGAAAATGCAGGGGAACTATCTAGGTTAGGAGGAGGATGAAGATGGAGGGTCAAGAGGAAAACCGGGAGCTGTAGCCAAAAGAGACACTGAGGGAAAGTAAGGGCAGAACAACAATTACACAAAGTTGTAGGGGTAAAATGGTAAGGCCACTGTTACTAAGCTACAGTAACAGAACTTCTCACTTTTTAATGGGTATGGATTCACTTAGATTGAGTTGCAGGAACCTTTCAAAATCTTGAATAGATTAGTATAGGTAATTACACGGGCATGTGTCTCGAATACTTGTGACAGGCAAGCAGTGGCGGATCCAGGAATTTATGAATAGTTGGTCACTACCGACTAGGTTGCACAGAGATGCATACGGGTACAAGTACGGGTATGAGTTCGGATACGCGTACCCATATAGGATAATCCATGATTTTTTTAAAAAACTTGAGATATTCGGTTGAGTTTTCTTTCTTTTCATTCTAAAATTTTAATTATAATTTTTAATTAGATACAACAATTCAATTTGTCAAACATATCAATCAAATTCACTTAAACTATTCAAATTTAATCTCATATCAATGCATTATGCATATATACCAAATAATTTCACATTAGAGGGAAATCCTATCCATCTCCAACTAATTCCATCAACACATAAAACAGATAAAACCAAAGGCTCATTCATGGCCTCTCCGAAAACTTCACATGATAGGTCCAATTCTAAAAATCCTAAAACAAGAGTTTTAGTGCATTACTTGAATACAATCAATCAAACCATCAAAGCTAATCCAATGGTCATAACGTCATAGTCATCATTCACCAATTCACAACTGTAACAAATTATATTAAATTAACAACAATAAATATAACAATAATAAATTAACAACAATAAGTCAATATATAACAACAATAAATTTACAAAAATAATATATGTTATACCAGCAATTACCAATAATAATATAAATTAACAACAATAAATTTAGGCATTTAGCCATTGTCTATCTATAACTATAAGGTAATGAAGTTTTTGAAGAAAGATACTCTTCCCTCTTTATTATATTAATGCTTTACAGCCTACACCTCTATCCTATCCTTTTTTTTTATATATTCACTTAGATTGAGTTGCAGGAACCTTTCAAAATCTTGAATAGATTAGTACATGTAATGACACGGGCATGTGTCTCGAATACTTGTGACAGGCAAGCAGTGGCGGATCCAGGAATTTATGAATAGTTGGTCACTACCAACTAGGTTGCACAGAGATGAATACGGGTACATGTACGGGTATGGGTTCGGATACGCGTACCCATATAGGATAATCCATGAATTTTTAAAAAAACTTGAGATATTCGATTGAGTTTTCTTTCTTTTCATTCTAAAATTTTAATTATAATTTTTAGTTAGATACAACAATACAATTTGTCAAACATATCAATCAAATTCACTTAAACTATTCAAATTTAATCTCATATCAATGCATTATGCATATATACCAAATAATTTCACATTAGAGGGAAATCCTATCCATCTCCAACTAATTCTACCAGCACATAAAACACATAAAACCAAAGGCTCATTCATGGCCTCTCCGAAAACTTCACATGATAGGTCCAATTCTAAAAATCCTAAAACAAGGGTTTTAGTGCATTACCTGAATACAATCAATCAAACCTTCAAAGCTAATCCAAAGCTCATAGCGTCACAGTCATCATTCACCAATTAGCCACTGTAACAGATTATATTAAATTAACAACAATAAATATAACAATAATAAATTAACAACAATAATATAAATTAGGAAAAATTGATTCTAATAATCCAACCTTTGGGCCGTTCGCTCAAATTAATCCCACCTTTTGATTATTATTTAATAATCCGACCTTTTAGTTGTAGATTCATATTGTCATAGTGACGCGACTGTCGAAAAAGGTGGGTGACCAGTAGAATGGGTTAATTATACACGTGTTAAATTCTGATTCGTTCTAATTTAATTAATCATTTTTAATTTTAATAACCTAAGTAAAACTAATCTAATTATCTAACCACCAACCATTAAGCTAACCACAAACCATACCACCACCATACCACCACCATCACAACCAAAAAACACCACCAAGGCCAACACCACCACCCCCACTGTAAACAACACCACTTCCACCCTCTCTGACTCCACCACCAAAAACACCACCTTCTCCTTATACCAAGAAATCCCCTGCCACCCCCTCCCCCTTCCTCTGCGGACAACACCCTGCCATCCCTCCCCCACTCCCCTGCGTACAGCACCCTGCCACCCCCTCTTCAATAAATGCATAAATACTATTCCCATCACAGAACTTGTACTTGTGCTGGCATTAGAAACATTTGCACCTTCAGAATCAAACTTGGGAATTTCTCTCTCCTCAATTTGATCAACATCCCATCTTCTCATCATCCATTTCAACACTGTCCACATCAGATTTTGCACAAATATCATCAAAAAAGTGATCTACTTTCCACAGATTTCTCACTACAAAACCTAAAAACAGAAACCCCAATTGAAATCAGTGAATCCATCTTGAAATTGGACAATTTCCATCATCCCAGAATGAAAGAATTTCGCAAACTTACCTCAAAATATACCGAAGAATGAAACCCAAAACATGAACAATGTAGCTCCATAGCAAAACCCGATTCAAATTCCCAGAAATTAACATGTTCGTCAGCATAATTTTTTTAAGTAAAACACAATTATAAAGAAAAAAATTGGGATTTTGGGGTTTAAACTTATGAAAAAACAGAGGAAATTCCCATAGTTTTAAACAAGTTAGAAAATTTTCTCCATCTTAATGAGCAAAGAGAAAGGTTCGATGTTGTTGAAGAACTATGGGTTGGGTGTAAGAGAGAGAGTGGTTGAGGAAGAAGAGGATGAGGAGTGTGATGTGGAGGAGAGAGAAAGAGGTAGGTTGAGATTTGTATTATCACAGGCGGCGGAGTAAGGGGTGCCCTCACAGGAGGTGGGGAGGGAAGGGGGTGCTCGGAAGCGGTGTTGTGGGGAGTGCTCACAGAGGGTGGGGAGGGAAGGGGGTGCTCGCAGGTGGTGGGTTTGAGGGTTGTTCGTAGGGGGTGGGAAGAGGGTGGTGGGGTTGGTGGTGAGTATTGAGTGGTGGTGACTGGTGAGGGGAAAGGAAAGGTTAGAGAAGAAAAGAGAAATATGAAGAAAAAAAAATTACAACTTCAACAGGTTACCGGTTTTATGGTCTAATATGAGCAGATACAATTAAAAGGTCGGATTATTAAATAATAATCAAAAGGTGGGATTAATTTGAGCGAACGGCCCAAAGGTTGGATTATTAGAATCAATTTTTCCTATAAATTAACAACAATAAATTTAGGCATTTAGCCACTGTAAATCTATAACTACTCGTATAATGTAATGACGTTTGGAACTCTAAGTGCTAATTAATATTTAATTTCTCACAATCTTTGTACAAATTAATCAACAAGTAATCAAGTCATATGTTGAATCAAGTCATATGTTGAATCAAGTCAACATTACCACGCGCGCACTTACCAGCGGCAGCAAGGCAAGGCGGTTAGGCGGGCAGCAGCGCCAAGCAAGAAGCAGTTAGGCGAGGCGGCAAGTAAGCAAGCAGCGGCGAGATCAACAACGTAAGCCCTAACCGAACTAAATTCAAATTCAACGGCAATTAACACACAAATTGCCAAACAAACAATTTTCAACAAAGAATTAACACACAAATTCAACGACAAACTTAACTAAATCTCTAAAAACTAAACCAATGAAACTGAATTCAAACAAACAAAAAAAACTCACCTGACGTTTAGCGAGAGCAATCTTCTCTGAAATCGAAATCTTGAGAGGTCGAAACACAAATACACAATCTTTAGTAAATAGTAACCTAAATACCTAATTTTCAGCCACAATTGTAAAAATAAATTTTCAGCAACAATTATTAAGAATTGAAGAAGAGATTAAGCGAAGAAGATCAATAATTAGAAGAACACCTGAACTCCTGAAGTCCGCGCGCCGCCGCCGCCGCCGCCTTCGGCCGCCGACGAAGAAGAAATGAAGAAGTGAAGACGAAGACTCGACCGACGGTCGACGAAGGTATGAACTCTGAAGTGAAAACCAAGAGTGACCGACGGTCGACGAACGATTGAAGATGACCGGCAACCGCCAACCGCCGACGACGAAGGAAGTGAACGCGTGGTGGCTGGTGGGTCGTGGGATTCGAGAAGGAGAAAGAGATTGAAAGAGAAATGTTAGGGTTTAGTTCGCGTGAGAAATGAGCGCTCCTTTTGATTTTTTGAATATTTTTTTTTTTCAGAAATATTAGTTGGTCAAGTAAAATTTACTCTTACTCTTGGAGAAGAGGTTATAGAATAAACTTACTCTTGGAGAAGAGGTCATAGAATAAAGTAAAAATTTACAAAATACAAGTTCCCCATAGTTAACTGTTCCATAATTATTGAGTAATCTATCAAAATCACCAACTCACCATATAGATGACGCCCTTCTAATTTAGCTCAACTTACAAATTACAAGTGCCCCATGGCTCAATGTCTCAGATACTTGACGTGTAATGAACTTTTTAGTTATTACTAAGGCCCTGTTCTTTTGAACTTATTTTGGTTGAACTGAATTAAACTTATTTTATTTTTGCTGAACTGAACCTATTTTTGCTAAATAATAATAATAATAATAATAATAATAATAAAAAAAAAATAATAAATAATAAATAATAATAAATAATAAATAATTAATAATAGTAATAAATAATAAATAATAATAATAAATAATAACAAATAACTAATAATAATAAATAATAATAATAAATAATAATAATAATAATAATAAATAATAAATAAATAATAATAAAAAATAATAATAATAATAAAAACAAAAAATAAAAAATAAAAAATAATAAAAAAAAAATAAAAAATAATAATAATATAATAATAATAAAAAATAATAATGATAAATAAATAATAAGTAATAACTAATAATAATAAGAAATAATAATAAATATAAAAATAATAAATAATAATAATAATAATAATAATAAATAATAAATAATAATAATAATAAATAATTAATAATAATAAATAATAAATACTCCTCCGTCCCAGAAAGATCTGAACACTTGTTGGGACACGTAGTTTAATGTTATAAGTTGTGGTGTGGTTATCAAATATTATTTTATTAAAAAAGTAGATGTGATATGAGTTGGTGGGGTATTTCTTATTAGATGAGAGAGAAAGTTGGATAACTTTTTATTGATAAAAGGTAGAGTGTGGGTCAAAGATGTGTAAAAGAAATAATATATTAATGGTGGAACCATGCCAAGAATGGAAGTGTTCAAACTAATTTGGGACAAACATAAAAGGAAAGTGTTCAGACTATTCTGGGACGGAGGTAGTAATAAATAATAAATAATAAATAAAAACTAATAACTAATAATAATAATAAATAATAAATAATTTGCCTAGAAAAATCGTGTCACCATCATTTATTTGCTTTTTAGGATTAGATTTTACTTTGTTTATTCATTGCAAGGGTTGAATGAGTCATACATTTAATGCTCTTTCACCAATTATTCTCCATTCTCTCTCCCGAAACCAGCTTTTTCCCACAACATATATTTAAATAAACAAAAAATCTTTACTTTTTCCTTCGATTCCACTTACCTTGATTCCCGTAAAAGAAATAGAATCAAGCACTATATTTTGGAAAGGAGGGAGTAGTATATAGGGTCCTTTTTTCAACTTATTTTTGTTAATCTGAACTTATTTGACCTTATCTTAACTTATCAAAATTTATTAATCCTTATATGAACTTATTAGACCTTATGGTGAATGTGTCAAACCTCATTTTTGCTGAACTAAACTTATTAGACCTTATCTACATTTAGCTGCACTTATTTTTTCTTATAAAGACTGAATATAAGGTGGATGGAACATACACTATTTGCCGTCAGTATTTATCGAATATCACTCATATTTATACAGTATATTTTCCTCTTTCTCCTTCCTCTACTTCTTCCTCCATACCCACTGCCACCAGCCCACCACCACCCCGCACAACCTTCCCCCGCATCCCACCCCGCCCCGAAACACCGCCCCCTCCCCCACACACACCACTCGCCCACTCTTCCACCCCCCAAGCCCCCCCGCAGCCCCACACACACCGCCGCCCACCCTCCCGCCCCCAAGCTCCCCCCGCAGCTTACCCCCAGACCCCTCCCCGGCAGCCTCCCTTCTTCTTCCTCTTTCTCCATTCCTAAAAAAAAAAACTGGTTCCTAAAAAAATGGTTGGTTTCACCATGGTGAAAACAAAAAATTGGTGTGGTTCATGCTTAAAAATTCCGAAATTTATATATTTTTGAAGTAAAAAAATAAAAAATACGTATAAAATTATCGATACTGTTTAGCAAATACAGACAGTAAATAGCAAGACCCGTCAAGGTTTACCAAGACTTTGAAATTATGGTGACAAGATGACATCAATTGTTTCGTTGTTTTTGTCCAGAGTTTGTACTTGTCACTATCATAGTCACCAATGTAGACATTTTATTATCTTTCTTTAACCCGTGACTTGTGTCTAAGGTTGCCCCATCTATAAATCGTATGTGTAATTTCATGGTAACCTTAACCTTTGATAAATTTCGAAACCTTTCACAAGATCTGGGACCAAAGTTCATTGACGTACAATAAAGTCGTGCTTGATGTAAAAAATGTCAACTTTTAGGTAATATGAGAATAATTCCAGAAGTTGTAAACATGGTCATGATTCATTTTTTCTTTTGGGTGAAAAAGATGGTCATGATTCACTGATACAGCATTTGTGTAACAATTCCATGATTCACATCATTTAACTGGCCCAAGCACAATCCAAACAATCCAAAACCAATTCTTGAGGCCTCTACAACTCCGTAGCTTGATGCTTGATGCTTGCTGCTTGCTGCTCACTAACTATACACCTCGCCGATACTCCAATTGCTTAGTGTTCTCAAGCAATACCTATCCACCAAAAAGCATGAGTAAGAAATTACTTAGCTAGGCAATAGAATGTATACAATCAAAAATCCTGCAATAATTATTAATGAACAGACAAGTGAACGCACAACTATAATATCTTACTTCTCGGATGTAATTGGCAACTGCCTTGCAACCTTCTATGGCAAGCTGCATTACATTTTCAAACGTATCCACTGGCAACTTCGCGTCCATCTGCATCAATTGAGCAATAGGCAGAACGATATATTTGAGATGAGGGAGGATAATTTAGACACCTAATTGACTAGAACAATGATACAAGAATTTCCAAGTCTTAACACCGGTCTCATGCACAATATATAAGGAGCCATACAATGGGAGAGCACTAAAAATTAGTATCAGTAGACCAACTCCCTATTAACCATATCTAATGAGTGATGGACACTTATGTTCGTATGTCAAGGTTCATGGCATCATTTGTATCAATGTGTGCAAGGAAAATGACAGTAGATAAATGCTGAGATTTCGATCAAACTTCCCAAAGAAAAGTAAGTGAGCAAGAAATAAACCTGAAGAAGTGTAACTTTTTCCAGTTTAGGTAAATATCCTACAGTAACATCGGGACCTCCAGCACTATCTTCTACATAGTTTAGATCTGCCAATGGAAACTTCTTAGTTAACATAAATCAAAGAATATGATGCAAATTCATTTTGGGGCATTTAAGAGAGAAAGTACCAAGGAGTGGAGTGGTATTAAGATACCCTGAACTACATGACGTAACCAGATCACGCATTGGAATGCCAGCATCTGCTAGAGCCAGGGTAGCTGCATTAATGCATGCAGATCTCGTTCCTGCGGGAAAGAATTGAATAGTTAAGATACAACATTGCCTATGCAAAGACATTCAATAAAACTCCCAACATATCATATCCCCATATAGACTCAGCGTATCATCATAATAAGCAGATGTCAAATTGTAAGAGAAACAAAAGCAATAAACTGCTAATATCTGCTTTTGAGCTCCCAGTATCAGGACAACAATCAGAAGTAAAGCCAACCTCCCAACATATCATATCCCCATATAGACTCAGTATATCATCATAATAAACAGATGTCAAATTGTAAGAGCAACAAAAGTGATAAACTGCTAATATCAGCTTTTAAGCTCCCAGTATCAGGACAACAATCAGAAGTAAAGCCAAAACCTTCCCTTTTTTAATAGCTTTTTTTTAAGGCTCAATTTGGTTGGAAAAAAAAATTGCAATGCTCAATGATTTTACATGATATACATTTCCAAAAGAAAAGAAATGTTGTAGATTAGATTTGCTTTGTAGGAATTTTGAAAGTAAAGTTGGAGGGAAAAGAAAAAATGGTAAACTAGGAGCAGGAGTAGGGGTGAGGGCGGGAGGATGGATGTAAGGAGAAAAAATAGGGAGGACAATGTGGCATTCCTTCCTTTAGATATGAAATCCCACCCAAGGGATAACTCTTCCACCATTTTGTTAACTATTTTCCACCAGCAAAGGAAAACGAGAAAACTGCTTATTACATAAGTATTTCCATACGGAGCTAACAAATGCCTGAGAATGAGTAATCCTATAATTTTAGAAATCGTTGGAGCCATAGTTACCTCCATCAGCTTGGAGAACTTGGACAAAAATGTCAATCTGCAAAACATGTGAACTACATCATCCAGTATAGAAACTTGGCAGCAAGTGTGTATAAACTTTTATTAACATCAGAGCATACAACCTGTGACCGAGGCATTAGATTTGTCAATATGCAAGCCTCCATAGTTTGCCGAATGACCATAGATATTTCTGTGGACCGCCTGGCAAGTAGACATCATGTGATTTAAAAGCTAATAACAGAAAATCCATATATGGACTTCTACTTATAGATTGCTAGAAATCCTTTTGTGGTCACGTGAGAAATTGATTTGCATCACCAAAGTCATTATAGTGCGTCTTTTTGTATAGCCAAAGATTGTTACATGTTCAGTTCTTGTCCTTAACGACCAATATTGTTGACAAATGCTTAATTTGTTACTAGTTATCATAACAAGTCATGGGCGCTCTTAAAAGTATTGCTTAATTCAATAGCAGCATTTAAAGTAAGATGTGAAAGAGCAACAGTCGCATTCTTGATAAGTGTATTGCTCATAACAGTCATGGGTGCTCTAACCAGTATTGCTCGTCGGGACATTCTTTATAGCTATTACCTTATACGATATGATTAAGAAGAACTATCTCAGAATCGAAGAAGCGAGCCACTAGAAGGACTATCATTTAAAATATCCAAACCACCAGATATGGAAAAAAAAAGAACTTCTAAGAATATAAAGCAGGAACCAGTTAGAATATACTTCCATTCAGCCATGGAGGACGTTCAGGGAGCAACAAAGGCAAAGGGTTCTGGTATTAGGCAGACAAAAAATGTATTGAGCTTCAGTGGAGTAATCGTTGTTACAACAGAGAACAGCAGAGGGAAAACCTGAAGTCCAATATAACCAGACAATAAGCAAGATAATATGCCCTGCCTTTTGGCAACAAAAAGTTCCAGAGGAGCTAATGAATCAGAATATACTACCTTTTTAAATAACTGAACTAGGTTCTAGGGTTCCCCAAAAATTAACCCCCTTCTCAACCTCTAATCTATCACAGAGTACTTATACTGTCATACATAACTTGATTAGTAAATTCCACGACGTCCGAACCGTAAATCTTGTCTCCAGAATAAGCTTAAATAAAGATAAAGCTCTTGGACTATTCAGCCACCAGAGGAGCACTAGTTTGCCTTATAGATCTAAAATATAGAAGTTGCATCACGAGACACTTCTTAACTATAGAGAAAAGCAACCTGGACATAAACGGATATAAAGAGCATATATCTAGGATAAGATGTTTCATTTCTATGACTTGCTCCTAGAGACATTGACGAAGGAGAATAAATTACACAACAAGATGATAAATAAGAGGTAAAGCCTTAATGAGACTAACCTATCTCCCTTTGGTTTCCTCACGCGATCTCCAGTACTAAAATTAGCCATGGTATACTCGCAGCGCACCTGAAAAGCATTGTAAACATAAATTACTCCAATCCAACTAAGTCAGCAATAAATAAAAACGTAGCTAATGAGTAGGAAGAAACTATTACCAATGCCTGATCGTTCATCTGCTGCGATTTATTTTCAACCTACAAATAATCATCTTACATTAGACAGCCGTAAATCAGTCCAGGAATCAAAAAGCTTCCAACTTTTGACGATCAGTATGTCGAGCTTAATGATATGATCACTCACACAAGCTGACAAGCATACAAACAATAATTTACCCTCCTCCATTCTTCCACAAAGACGAATAATTGCTAATGCCATATGTGAGATTAAGTTTCCCAAGATTGACTAATAGCTATGGTCTATGGTAACAAAAAGAATTCGCCATAAGAGCGAAACTGAGACCAAGTTGTAGCATAGCCAAGTCTTAAGAGAACAAATGAAATGTAGGAGACTATGGTTTTGTTTTGTTGTTGTAGTATTATTCATGATTTTTCAGTAGAAGTAAGATAGTCATGAAATTAAGCAGCATTTTCTTCACAAACTACAAAATAAAAGACAAAAAGACAAATACCTCTCGAGGACCATAAACGGCAGCAATAACTTTGGTGTTACCCATCTCAAAAACAGCTGAACTACATCATTAACAATTTTAACATTATCAATATTATTTATACTCCTCTTTTCTTAAATCAATACAATTCGAAAACAAAATCGAGGATGAGAGAGAAAATTACCCGTCAGCCTTAGATACGGCACCAATTTCTGCGCGAAGCTGCCTCATCTGTTTGAGAAAGAGACAGAGATTGAATTTCGAATCACCAAAACAACAACAACTACTACTACAACAACAACAACGATGATGACAACAACAACAACGATGATGACAACAACAACAACGACGATGACAACAACAACAACAACAACAACAACAACAGCGACGACAACAACAACAACGACGACGACAACAACAACAACACAGCAACAACAACAACCGCAACAACAACAACAGCAAAAAGAACAACAAAAAAGAGAAGAGAGAGGAGACCTCCATGGGACGACGACCGTCTAAGCGGAGGCCTTCAGGGCTGACGAACTCCATTGTTGCTGTTTTTTTTTTGTCTGGACTAACCAAGTGTGTTTACTTGCAGTTGCAGACGACTGAGAAAGAGACGAAGTGAGGGGCTTTCCGTTTTTAGTTTCTGCTCAATTTTGTGGACTTTGTGTTGCGGTTTGTAAAAGCTGTGGTATAATTTTGGTCCGATACCAAAATTACTACTCCATGACCCAACTATCAACGGCCCAAACCCAATGACCTAATCTTTCTAAATTAGATGTGGTTTGCTATTTAACTAGTTATTAAGCCCGAGCTATGCCCCGGGGTATTAATATTTTCATGTTAAAAGAATAGCATCTAATGCTACATAGTTCATTGGTTAGAACTTTATTGTATTAACATGAGGTTACGTGGTCGAAACTTATACGCAACATGTTTCTAATGTTTTTAATGTATGTAGATGACATGGAATGTATAGATAAGGAGAGATAAGCTCGGGTTAAATACTATGGAATAATTAATTCTAATAATACAACCTTTCACCGATTAATTTTTAATAAGTCAACCTTTCAATTATTCTTGAATAATGCAACCTTTTGGGATATTTGCTTTTAATGGGTTTTGACGTATTGATAATCAGTTTGTTTGATAAGCCACATTTCACAGCTTGTCATTTTTCCCTCCCCTTGCCACCATGCCCCTACTTCTATGGTAAAAAGTTAATGTTTTAGACGTTTTTAAGTCATTTTGATTCACTAGAAGTAAATAGGGTATAAAGGTTGCATTATTTAGAAATAATTAAAAGGTTGATTTATTAAAATTAATCGGTTAAAGGTTGTATTATTAGAATCAATTATACTACTCTCTCCGTCTCAAAATATAGGTTATTTTTCTTGTCGCAAGGTCTCTAACTAAGAATGTCAACGGGTAGGATCTGTACCGTATCCTCTGGGATCCAGATCCAGTCCCGTTTTCATGCATGGATCCAGATCCGACCCGGATCCGATGGGTAATAAAATTGAGGATCCAGATCTAATGGATCCTACGGATCCAGGTCCTAAACGGATCCTACCCTATTTTCTTCAGGCTGCTCTAATTTTCACAATAATTAAAGATTTTAAAGAACAAAACAACGCCATTTAGCATCTTCATTTGTCGATGTTAAAGTAAACAAGCATTCAACCTTAATATAACAAAATCGAGAATAAATAACATTAAGAGTTAACATTAATTTTTACCCTTTTAATTATATATTTTAAAATCACTTTCAAAAACGGGTAATGGATCTGGATCCGGGTAATAATTTAGGACTTTGACCAGATCCATATCATACCCGGATATGTAGGGTCTAAATTTTGAGGATCCATATCCGCTTAAGACGGATCTGGATCAACGGCTCCGGGTAGGGTCCATTACCCACTAACATCCCTATCTCTAACACGTATCTTTGACCATTAATATCTTTAATCACGTATTACTAAAAATTATAGAAAAGTTAATATTATAAAACTACACATTGGCACAAATATAACAAGATCCCACATGAATATGTTTTTTTATACTTCCTCTGTTATTTTTACTTGCATTAATTTGACTTTCACACTTGTCAATGCATAACTTGAACCATTAATATTTTAATTACCGTTATTTAAAAAAAAAGTAGATATTTGGAAAATATACATTAAGACGAATCTAACAATATCCCACTTGAATATGTTTTTCCTTAACTATAAATCACCAAAGATAAATTAAGTAGAGTTGGTGAATAATGTAAAAGTCAAACTGCTGCAAGTGAAAAGAAACTAAGAAAGTATATGAATGATAATATTTGGTCAAAGCTTTTAAAATTTGATCATGAAAAATGGAACAAAAACTATAGTTTGGGATAGAGAGAATATTATTCTTTACTGATTTGGTTTATGATGGGTCCTCTTGCTTGCTTAATCTACTTATAGGTCATTTGAAAGAAAAACTTAATCTATGTCTATATTAGCTTATTACTACTAAGTTATATGCTATGGACTTTTTTTTTGTTATGGGTTAATGTGAACTTATTTTGTCTGACTGACTTAAAGTTGTTATTATGAGTTGATCTAAATTGAACTTAATTTTTTCTAATCTATTTTCTTCTAATATGAATTTTTCATAAGTTAGAAGTATATGATAGGTCATTGATGTTGTATAGGGAAGGTTCAAAATTGTGTTATATATATATACTCCCAACTTCCCTTATTAATTTTTCTACTTGCATTTTCCATTACCGTTACACACTTTTGACTAGGGGTGTTCAGGAAAACCCTTCCCGAATTACCTGCCCCGAAAAGCCGATGACCCGGACAAAAAAGCCGGGTCAAAATCTGTTTTTTTGTATAGCTTCTTGTATGAATGTATGTTACAATTTGGCTGTTGGGGGGAAATGATACAATCCGAGGTTGGACTGACTTTATGCAATGGCGAATATCTTTATCTTTACTTGAAATTCCTTATGTGGGATCCAAATACACTTGGACCAACAAACAAGAGGGAAATAATCTCATTTTAGAACGTTTGGATAGGGCCTATTGTACGCTTGATTGGCATGATTTACATCCTAATGGTATTATTATCAATGAACCAATACTTTGTTCTGACCATTCGGCAATCATCTACGATACAAATCGAATGATCAAGCAACATAGACGTTCTTACCAACTTGAAAACTGGAGTTTAACAATACTTGAGGTTAGAGACATAATTGCAAGATTATGGCCTACTGTTTTTGCGGGTTCTCCAGCTTTCGTTATCACCAAAAAGCAACAACTTGTCATCAAACAAATTCGACATTGGTGTTTAGCTCATTGCAAGTTTTAGGGTATTAATTGGAAGGAGATTTGTGACAAATTAGGAAATCAAGGATTGGACATGACGACTTTAACACAGGCTCACAATTACCTGCACTTGTTACAAGACTCTATTCCACACTTGCAGAAAGGCTTTATGTTCTGGCAACAACGAATGAAATCTTTGTGGTCCTTGTTTGGTAATATTCCTTCTAAACTGCTATACTCAAAATTGAAACAAAATATGACAAGGAAGTCTCTTACTCATATTCAAAAACAAGACGGCAAATGGGTTACGGATCCTGCTATTATCAAAGATGAGGTTCTAAACTCTTTCAAATCCATTCTTCAACATGAACAATCGTCAGCAAATATGGATGAACTTGACATGGTCCTTAGGGAGTTGAACAATGATCCGATGAATAGTCAACACTACCAACAACTTATTCAACCTTTGACAGAAAATGAAATTAAAGAGGCTATGTTCAATATTGGGAAATGCAAATCCCCGGGGGCGGATGGTTTTACAGCTGAATTTTTCCATCAGCATTGGGATATAGTTGGGAAGGATATCATTCAAGGTGTTCAACATTTTTTTTACTCGGGTAATATGCTCAAATCTTGGAATAAAACCATTTTAGTGCTTATTCCAAAAGTCGAAGTTCCTACTAATCCCAATCATCTTCGTCCTATCAGCCTCTGTAACACTGTGTATAAGTGTCTTTCTAAGTGTCTTGCTAATCGTTTGAAATGCATTTTGCCTCACCTAATCAGTGAATACCAACATGCCTTTGTCCCTGGGCGTTTAATGAGTGATAATACCATTATATCTCATGAACTTATTCACTTTATTAACCAAAGAAAGCAAGGCTCAAATACTTTTGCCACCATCAAAATTGACATGAGTAAGGCTTATGATAGAGTGCATTGGCACTTTATTACTAGGGTGTTGAAGGTGTTTGGTTTTCCTCCGTTGTGGATAAACTTGATTTTTCAATGTATGTCCACGGTGTCTTACTCCCTTTTGCTTAATGGTCAAATGTCGGAATGTTTTTCTCCTAAGTGTGGTCTTGGACAGGGGGATCCCTTATCTCCCTACTTGTTTCTCTTTTGTATGGAAATTTATTCAAGAATGTTGTCCCTAGGTCATGAATTAGGAGATTTTTCAAGGATTAGTGTTCATCGCCGTTCTCCAAAAATTCATCATCTTTTTTTCGCGGATGATGCAATGCTTTTCCTTAAAACCTCAGCGAATGCTTGCTCTGCTATCACAAAAATAACGTCTAGATTCTGTGCCATTTCAGGGGAGCAAATAAATTTTTCTAAATCCTTGATCAAGTTTAGTCCTAACACTCCTTTGGATAAACAAATTTTGTTTAAAGATATTTTAGGATTTACCCCGGCTTTGAATATTGGTAGTCATTTAGGTGTTCCAATTGACATTATGGTTTCTAAATCTCAACACTTTAGATTTACAGTTGATAAAGTGGCAAAAAAAGTCCATGACTGGAATTGTCTTCCTCTCTCGTTTGCTTCTAAGGTTATCTTAATCAACACCATCTTGATAGCTTCCACTTCTCACATTATGGCAACTCTTCCACTCCCTGTGGGTATTACGACAAAAATTGAATCCCTCTTTCATTCTTTCCTTTGGGCTAACAAAGATAGTAAAGGGATTTCTTGGGTTAAAAAGGAAATTCTTCGTCTTCCAAGAGGTATGGGAGGTATTGGGCTTCGTTCTCCAGCTATTGTTAACTCTTGTTTACTAATGAAACAAGTGTGGCGGTTTTACAAACAGCCCAACCTACTTGTTTCAAGGGTGATGCAGTCTCGCTGCCCTAGATCACTTGCTACTGGACGCGTTCTTCCTATTTCTTCTCCGATGTCATGGGGGCTTCGAGGTTTATGTCGAGCTGAAAATAAGTTGCTAAAGGGTTGTGCCTGGAAAATTGGTAATGGGAAAAATGTGAAAGCCTTTTCAAACAGTTGGGTTAATGGTACAATTCCTGTTTCTCATTCTGAGATTACCCTGGGTCAGTCTGCTAGCTTGAAAGTGGTGCATCTAATTCACCAAAGATTCTCATTCTTGGAACCGAAGCTTGTCCGAAAATCTTTTTCTTTTGAGGATGCGAAACATATTTTGTCTATGGAACTTCCCATGTGTGATAAAGAGGATTTCCTCTACTGGAAAGGGCACCACTCGGGGACTTTCACAACCAAAAGTGCCTATGCCATGCTATCCTCCTTGGATGTTGGATCTTTCTCATCCGCAGATTAATTCCCGGTTATCGGCTTAATACAATCTTTAAAATCATATGGCATCTTCCGATTGCTCCAAATTGGAAGGTTTTCCTTTGAAAACTTGTGCATAATCGATTACCAACGAGAGAGAATCTTCACAAACGAGGTATCTTACTAGACCCCCAATGTTATCAATGTAATGCTCATATGGAAAGTCAAAATCATATCTTCAGAGATTGTGTAGTTGCTTCTTCTTTCTGGAATCAAAATACTCTTTTGAACCCAAGAATATCATATGATCCAAATTCTACGAAAGAGTGGATCATTAGACATATCCTCGCTTTTCAAAAGCGAGGATGGTAGCAATAGTGCCGATTACTCGGGTTTATTATTGTTCTTTGGAGCCTTTGGACGTATCGAAACGAGAATATCTTTCAACCTTCTCCTATGGGTCTGGATATCAACCACAGAGTGCAGCATTTTCATCAAATCCATATCAGATGGAGTACTCAACAACATCTTTCCAACTTACATTTTCACCCTCCTGAACTTAGGCCATCACCCTCCTGGCTTTAATGGAGCCAATCTTGGTAGAATGCGAGAAGGTGCTGCTCAAATTGAAGTTCTGATTGATGGTGCCTGGTCTTCTACTTTCAAAGTTCGGGGTGCTGGTTGGTGTTTAAAGGGAAGCAATGAGCCTCTTGGTGGGAATTATGGTGTGGCAAGCTCAGCTTTACATGCAGAGGCCCTAGCTTGTCTTAATGCCATGACTTGGGTGCATCAGAATCACTACACGCATGTCTCCCTCTTCACAGATTCCACTAACCTTGTGTCTATTTTGCAGAACCAGAGATCTCCAAACATTAATATCATCTGGACCATCGACAACATCAAAAATATTGCTCATGAATTTACTTGGTGCATGGTGATAAAGGTTCCTAGGGATATGGTGACTGAGGCTGATAAGTTGGCTAAACGATGTTTAGCTACCATGACGTCTTTTTCAGTTTAATTTTGTTTTCTTTAGGTCTCTTTGTTTATTCGCCCAATGTCAAAAAAAAAAAAAAAAAAAAATTTGGTTGTTGGCATGACAGTATGACGAGCAGTACGTAGCTTCACCGCCTTCACGAAACACTATCAACGTGTGGTTTTTGTGAACAGCTTGTAAAAAAGTATACGGAGACGGGTACCATATGACCCGGCACGACAAAATCGGGTACCCGATTTGCGGGCACCCGGTTTTTCGGGGTCGGATCATGGGTTGCATTTTCGAGAACCTGAAAAGACGGGTACCCGCATATCCGGGTACCCGATATGAACACCCCTACTTTTTAACTATTAATATGCTTGATTACAGGTTAAAACAATTATATATTTTTTTGATATTATTGAAATAATCTGACAACAATCCACATAACTATTTCTTTTATCTAGTAGTGTGTATCAATGGTCAAACTTTATGAGATTTGACATGGAAATAATCACAAAAAAAAATATAACAAAGGGAGTGATATTATATTTCTCTTGTAACCAGACTTATAAGTTATAAGGGTCTTTATTTAACTAGGGTTTTGTATGCATTAGGTGGCTAAAAAATGATAGATGGGTTTCTTTAACAACAATTCACATGTGAAAAATAAAATGATAGATGGGAAGAAGCTTTCATCCAAACCAAAGTTGCAAAATCAATGTCGTAAATATAAAAAATCACGGCAATAAATCATAATATCAAAGACAGACCAAAACTCTAAGATAGAGAAAGAGTAACCTTATGCTCTTATTAATTAAACAATATAATTAGACGACCACATAAAAAATCAGATTGTGACGATGTGATCTAAAAAATGTGGTCTCCCATAAACTTAGAAGAAATTTCATATACTTGATTCTTGAAGTATGTTGATATGTTCTAATATATGGCCTGCAACCATATATGGCTATATGCCAATCTGCAGGCAATCTCGTATATAATATATATGAAATGATTTTTCTTATTGGTTCATACTTCTTTTAATAACTTAGACAACTGTAGTTTGTAACCGAAAGTATGTACTGGAAATCTGGAATGATAAACTTTGATGATGACACGGTGTGGGGAGCATGATTTTGTGCCCAATGGCCGATATCCGAATGTTGAAGCTTCGCCTTTCAGTTACGTTTGGTTAAACGCATTGCATTCATCGATATGTTTTGTCAAGGCCTTGTTCATTTTACTGGCCTGTTTGGTAAAACTAGCGTGACTAGTAGTTGTAGCTGTTGAGGGTAGCTGGTAGCTGTCTATTATTAGTAACTGTTAGCGATTAGCATTTAAAATAGTTGTTTAGGCAAAAGTAACTGTTGAAATTGTAAAAGACAATAAATGACATTTATTCAAATATGAAATGAATTTACAACAATTTATTAGTTAGTTCAACAGTTAAATTCAATATTCATTTTTCAAAGAATTTATACAGAAAGAGGAGTATACGACCTTTTAACTACTCAAAGAAATGTATAAATTTAAGATAATATTCAACCCTCAAAAAATTTATATCACCTATTTTAACTAAATTACTTGTGGAATTTGGAGTATAAAATATTGTGAGATAATAGTTATATCTTCACTTTAAATTAAATATTTAAATCACATCCCTGCTATAATAAAGGAAAAATAATGAATTGTCATAAGATAAATCAATTAATAAACAGAAAAAGGAAAAAGAAATTAAAAAACATTGGTCAACAATTCTACCTTATGCTATTATATCGAGTTTATTTGATAGACTGCTACCTATAAATCTCAAACGCTACTTGTAGTAACGTTCCACAACCGCTATCCATAATCTACTCCAACCGCTACCCGCTTACACTCATAATTTTCTTAAGTAGCGTATTGATCTTTACTAGTTTTTCTTACATAGTGCAATACAGGTAAAAGCTAAATATTAATCACTTGTAATAAAACTCATTTATATGTTATTTTATTAAAACTATTTTTTTACGACCGTTTGTGTTTTCAAAAATGAAAATGAACAAAATCTGAATTTAGTTCCCCTAAAAACGTTGAACTTCGTTTAGTAGATAACTAGTGAAAAGTTGATAACTAGTAATGTAAAGTGGATTCGGAGTATTTCTTGACGTGATTGAACTAGAGGATCGGGGATCACGGTTAAGAGATTTAGGGTTAGTCAGAATTGGAAGGAGGGAAAGGGGCAAAAATTATTATCTATGAAAATTCTTCTCGATGGCCTTTCCCTTTTTGAAACATACCAATCACCACCTCCTCATTCTACTACCGCCCAAAAAGGTGTTATAATTTTAAAATAAAATACTAATAAAAGAAAATTGTAATTACTCGGGGAATAGCCCGAACCTTAAAACTAGTTTTTTTTTTTAAAGTGAAAATATATTCATTAATATAAAGTCATACGACATCTGATAAAGTCGAAACCAAAAAATACACATCAAATTGAAAGAAACTTAATTCTAATATGACAAAACTACGATCGTTGAGCAGAAATAACCCTTCTAAATACCCTCTTTCACATCGCTGTCTGATGTAGCCTTCTACGAGGGGGTCTAACAATCTTATGTAGTTTTGATGTAGAACTAGAGTTGATTCAACCGATTGTACACGAAGTACTGACCGCCGTTGCAATCCCGCACAAAATCCTATCAACAAATCAACCTTCAATTGGAGCCAGGGACCAAACCCCGCTAACACACAAAGAAACCAAACTAATAGACCCGCCGTGAAGGGGGTGACTACAAAAACCATAAAGGAGACTAAAGCCATCACACATATGAGACTTATTAAAAACTGTAAAAAAACGAAAAAAGCAAGAAAATAAACTAGAAACTGCAAAAAGGAGAGAAAGAGGGGCTTACCATGGACGAAAACATCCATGGCAGCCCCTCTAGAGGGTTTTCACGTGAAAGAGGAGAGAGAGAGAGGAGGGAAGGGGATAGCGGCTAGGATTTTTTATGTTACTTTTAATTGCGGAAAGAAGAAACTTGTTGTGTAAAAGTTGAAAACTACCTTAAAACTAGTTACTACCTCTGTTTTTTTAGTTGCAACATTTGCTTTTTGGCACTATTCATCAACCAACTTTGTTAAGTAATCTCGCACCATTATATAAGAAAAAACATAGTCAATTGGGGTCTTGTTAGATTCGTCTCAATGCGATGATTCCAAATATCAAAATTTTATAATTTTTACTTACACCCAATATGAGATATTAACGTTCAAATAAGTGTCTCGATAAATGTGAAAAAACAAATGTTGCAACAAAAAAAACAGAGGAAGTATTATTTTGAAAAAGAGATCCCAAGATAATTATCTATCCCCTTCATACTACTCTATCATAAAATCTTTCACCCATTATGGTAAAAAAAAAAACAACACATAAAATAAAATCCTGAAATAAGATATACAAAAATATAGGATATGAAAAACATGCATGCCCGCCAACTCTTCCAAAGTCCAGCTACAAAATTTCATTAAACACCAAGTTTATATCCCCTCGATTTCTTCGGTCTTTGATTCCCTCTACCACTCTCTCTCTCTAAAATCCTCCAATTCTCTCTCCTCTTTCCTACATTCCCCAAAAAATCTTCATCCTCATCCCCTTTTTTCTTCAAATTTCATCCTTCAATTTCCAATTCATCTTAATATTTTTTTTTTTATAGAGAAAAAAAAAAGAATTTGATCAACAATGGCGGATGGTGCATTAAAAAAACCACCAGGATTCAGAGACTCAACCGGTCCACCACAATATAAACCACCACCTCAAACCGCCGGTCCAAGAAAACCGCCGGTTCCATCATATTACCAACCGAAGCAAAAACGACGTAGTTGCTGCTGTCGTTGTTGCTGTTGTTTCATATGCATTCTTTTTATTCTCTTCCTTTTATTTATCGCATTCTTCGGAATTTTCTACGCTTGGTATCAACCAAAACTTCCAATCTTCAAGTTCAGACCGGTTGAACTAAATCGGTTTAATATCACAGCTAAACCGGATGGAACCGCGTTATTA
The DNA here is from genome assembly GCA_947648045.1 of Beta corolliflora. Lineage (NCBI taxonomy): Eukaryota > Viridiplantae > Streptophyta > Magnoliopsida > Caryophyllales > Amaranthaceae > Beta > Beta corolliflora. The sequence goes on along the minus strand of CANSZD010004345.1, from coordinate 247,735 downwards.
GACTCCAAAATTATTATTCGGGTTGAGGTAAAAAACCCAAACAGTAAAATAAAAATTTACTATGATGTTACTGAGGTAACTTTAACGGCTGATCAAGAGACTGAGTTGGGATCAGCGAGTTTACCCGCGTTTAAACAGCCTGCGAATAATGTAACGTTGTTGAAATTTACCGCGGAGACGGGTAAAAAGGTGGTGGATTCGACGATAGGGGTAAAGTTAAAAGATAGGGTAAAAAATGAGCAAGTTGTGGTGAATGCCGCGGTAAAAACTAAGGTTGGTGTTGGGGTGTTTAATACAAAATTTGGGATGCTTCCGGTAAATGTAAATTGTGGAGGTATTAGTTTGAAGCAAATTAATGATGGCAAAACTTCTCCTAAGTGCTCGTTTAATACTTTGAGATGGTAAGAATTTACCCCTTTTTTTTTTACAGTTTTGTATTGCTATTAATTAGTATAGGCTCAGATAAAATTGATAATGATCACTATTGTAATTATGGGAAATAATATATGGAGGCATGCAACATTTAGGGTTGGTAGAGGTCTGACCCTTGATAATTTGTGGCATATTGATTATTGAATATAATACATATGTTTATTATATATTTAAATTAACTTGTAGCGTAATGGTTAAAAAATCAACTTTTAATATAATGTTTTGACGCTCAAAACTTGGCCCTCTCAAGTTTTTGGTCCAAAATCCGACACTTTAAACGGGGAATCATGCCACTTTTCAACTTAAAATCATGGTGGAGGAAAAATGTTCTGAGATGCAAATAGGTATAGCTATGTCATGGGTACAAATAACAGTTAGCATGGGACGTAATTAAGAAATTCTGAATATCATGTTCCTTTTTCAATTCCTCTATTACTATGAATTATTATTGTGGGGGAAAATATTGTATTTGAATCAACTAGGAAATTGTAATTGATAAGAATGTATTGTATTTGATATCAATTAGCTAGGACATTACGTATATTATGGTTTGGAAAGTATCCTAAATTCCTAATTTTTATGATATGATAATCATGTTTAATTACTAATCCAATTATGTATGTTTTCAAAAACTAAAATGAATAGGTATAATAAAAAGTCATAGTTTTAATAACATAGGCAAAGTAAGATTGCTTTTAAATACTGTATTTAATTATTTATCTTAGTAAAAAAAAAGATTGTATTATTTAAGCAAACATATTCTTCTACCATATTCTAGGTGGACGCCACTGAGTAAATTTGAATAATCGTGCTCAAAATTGGTGAAAATTTCTCTTAGTAATCTCAACTTTAGGTGATTTATAATTATTGATGTTTCATAAAAATGGTCATAAGATAAGTCCAATTAACTCTTTACTAAAAACATACAAATTTTTGGGTGTAGGTGTTACACCATAACTTATGATGTTCATGTAACAACCCAAAAACCACCACTTCTTTTGTAAAAAATTCAAATGACATGAAATAAATGACAATATTTGTATAGTCTGTGACATTCTTGTTGGAGTCCATATCATTATGTATGTGTGAGATTTTGTTACACAATAAGTTATGGTGTAACATATTAGACCTAACATGCTAACATGTTACACAACTTGGAATCCTAGCTTCGCGTTTTTTTCTCTTATTGCCATATTGGCAATTTGGCATTTTATATAAACATGGCAAGTTGCGTAAGATGATACATTAGCTTTCCCCATTATAGTTCTTCTTGTGATACTACAAATAGTTTGCTTATTCATGTTCCTACTCTCTTTTATGGATGAGTATCATATTCCTACTCTTTATTAATGAATACGTGATTGAGAATAACTCTAATATGTTTTATTTGGTTTGATTGCAGGATCAACATAAAGTAACAAAATTCAACAACATAACATTGTATAATTTCAGATCTATCATTTTGCTGGATCAGTATATAGGTTTTTGCTTCGTAGTCATCACTAGAGTTGTTATATTATCTTAATTTAATAACATGTTTCAGTTATCCTTTTAATTTCTTTATAGGATTATTTAGTTTTCCTTGAGGTACTTGGATTACTTTGGCTTTTTATTATTTCAATCCATCACAATATTTTAACTTACTTTGGTTTGAGAGAGAATTGATCTTACAATAAGCTCTCGCTCTCTATTTATATTAATGTGTGTATATGATTGCTACTTCGTTCTATTGCCGTTGAGAAACAACTTTATAGCATCATTTTGTAAATGAATAAAAGTTAATTACATTTTAATTTAATCAATCTGGTACTTAATAACGTGTCTATTGTTCTTAGTGAAAAAAATCATTATACGAATTTGATTTGCTTCCTCCGTAATAAAATAGATGTTACACTTTGACTTTCACGCTTGTCGGTGCAGTACTTTGACCATTAATAACTTCAATTGTGTATTAGTAAAAATTATAAGAAGTTAATATTATGAAAGTATACATTGAGACGAATCCAACAACATATCATATAGTAACGGTTGATTTATCTAAAACTTAAAAATGCATGGTCAAATGTAGTAGATTAATAGTGCAATTTTCAAAGTGTAACATCTATTTTGTTACGAAGGAAGTATAAGACTACAGTTAGTCTGAACTGTCAAGCATGCCAACATCAAAGTCGTGTTTCAAAATTAAAAAGTAATTCACTTAAACAACTACTAGTATATATTTTCATATTTAATATTTGATATTTCCACTGCCTTATAAAGCAAATTCTTTATTCATTTTCAAAAAAAAAATCGAACTTTTGAAATTAGAAGATACGGAAAAGTTTGCTAGCGGTCACTTTTCTGGTTCTCTATTTTCAGTTGCTTGGAACTATGTTGATAGGAATTGTAATACAGTTGCAAATTAGCTAGCTAATTGTTTCCCGTGTCTATCTTGTTTTCGGATGGTTTAAGTAATTTAAAGTAAGTGTTCTCTGAGACTTCAAAAAGAAAAACATGTACAAATTCTTGGACAAATCTTGTTCAAGTTTGTGAAAGAGAATGGATGTTTCTTTCTAGACTCGAGTTCTGGCCACCTAGCACATATGACTTAAACCTTTTAGGGATTTTGCTGGGAGGGCTAGTTAGGAATTTTCCTATACCAATGATTATTGTGGAAAGCAAGTTATTTAGTCATCAAACTAGTGTTTGAGCCTGGAAAATCGGTGCCTCGAGTTATTTTTCTAAGTATGTTAACAAAAGAGATTAAGTCATTTTATTCATAATCTATGTACAATACAAAACATCATACCTTAACATTGATTCCTAATTTCCTATTACAAACTCATTTTGATAAGAAAAGCAATAAGAGGGTATTATAAGGGTACATAACTACCTTGAATGCTTGAGGTTGTGGCCTTGTGGGTTTAAAAGTTTACTTTCATGATTTGTATCATTTTATACACGTATTGGTCGGTTTCCCTATTAGACGATAGAAAAACTTTTCCTACCCGAAAAACTGCATTAATTTGTCGCCGATAAGAGTCCAACAAAAAAACATTTATATTATGGGAGGAACACCTACTACGTAAAAAAAAATTTATATTGATGTGACTTAGTTTTTGTTCTAATCAATTGGGTCGTGCCTCAAATCTCAATGATACTTTAGGCTCAGCTAAACATTTTTTACGTTAGAGCTCCCCTTCTAAAACAAATAATCATGATCTAATGGACTTACTCTTAATTTTCTCAAGGCATCCCAACAACATTGAAGAAGCATCACTCTCACGTCTCTCAAATATCATGATGTTTCAATTTTAATAATTTGGAGAAATCCCAGTTTCAAGCAAGATAATATCCTCCATTGAGCACCATGAATTCAACTTGATACAAGATAACTTCATATCATGGTATGGATAGCAAAAAGAAAGATTAAAACAATCTTGTTTACTTGAATAAATCCTTTAAGTTTGAGCAATTCATTCGCTAAATATAGAGAAAGATTGGCCCGCCCGACATAAGAGGGGTGATAAAGCGCTCATTGTGAGCGGTTATCACTACCCACTCACAGGGGTAAAAGGGGAAAAGGGAATGGAAGGGGAAAAGGGATACACAAACAGGGGTTGTGTTAACACAAACATGAGTTTCAAACACACAAACATGAGTTGATTTTACAATAACTAGGGTTTTAAAAAAAACATGGGTTCGTATCAATAATCAAATGTACTTTTTTGGGGGGGGAAAGCTGAATGGAACACGCAAATCAATGCAACTTTTGCTTTATGTCAGATATCACATGTTTACTTTTGCACAAACATGGGTTGAGTTAACAAAAACATGGGTTTCAAACACATTAACAGGGGTTGGTTTAACAATAACCAGGGTTTCAAATACACAAACATGGGTTCATAATTGTACTTTTTTGGGGAAAAGTTGTCAGTATCACTTTTTGGCTTAATATTATTTTAATGCGTTCCATAATTTTTTATTAATATAAATCTGTTTTTTTCTGACACAGGTGTCACACCAATTAATGATTGGCTGTGAGGGGGTAGATAAGCCGCTCACCATGCGCGCTTTATCACCCCTCCCCGACATAAGCCCACATTTGACATGACTTGCCATATGAGGTACGATGGTGGGTCATACATGGACATTGCATTGTTTTCAAAAATCAACACGAACCCGCCAAGTCAAGCTTGTTATGGCAGTGTTGTATCCAACTTATTTTTGCTAATCTGAACTTAAGTGAACTTATCTAAACTTATCAGAACTTATCTAATCTTATTAGACCTTATCTGAACTTATTAACCTTTTTTTTTTTTTACTTATCTGAGACCTTATTTTTTTACTTATTTGAACTTATTAGACCTTATTTTTTTACTTATCTGAGACCTTATTTTTTTACTTATTTGAACTTATTAGACCTTATTAGTCCTTATTGACCTTATTAGAACTTATTTAAACTTATCAAAACTTTTTTTTTTCTTGATAAGAATTGAAAATAAGGTGAACAGAACATACCCTCGTCCCTCTATAAGATATTTAAAGGAGCCACTAGCCAACTTGACCTAACGTGGGCCAAATCATACAATAAGCCCTTTAAATCAGTATGAGTACGATCCGATAAAACTTTTCCTCTAAAGTCTAACCTAGTATTTCCAACTCGGCCTTATGGGTCGACCGTCGACATGGCACGGCCGGTGCCCATATTCTCAATTTAAAGAAATTTGACCAAAAACATCTCATTACATATTTACATCCACGATAATATATAATATGATATGATATGATAATCTTGGACCACAATGCATAATAGGCAATAGCTGTTATGAAATAAAATAAAGAGCTACACGGTAATCGGATAGGAAAATAAAAATAGATTCCATCGACGGTCCACCTCCAAATATTAAAATACGATTATAGTAAAAAGAAAAGTAAATTGACCGCAAATGGAATGAGGAGAGAATATGGAATCCCAAAAGTAGGGCCCCAAAATCAGGTACGCGTGAATAAGAAGCAGCCTCCTCACAATTTAAGCCCCAAATCTAATCTCCCCATTTTTCAACCCTCATTCAACTCTTCTTCTTCAACCTCCGTTTTTCTGCATTTTTTCGCTAAATTAGGGTTTCTTTCTTCGTCAATGGCTTCCAAGCGAATTCTCAAGGAGCTCAAGGATCTTCAGAAAGATCCTCCTACTTCTTGCAGCGCCGGTACTTTTCTTTTTTCTTTTTTTATTTATTTTTCTGACCAAATCTTACTTGTTGTTATCTTTATACTGTTTCTCAATTATTTTGTTGTCTGTTTGTGAAGATTAGTTGTTAGAATATGAACGATTTGGTTGAGTTGTTGTAAGATCTGCTGAAATTATTTTTCTAATTTTTTGACAGTGTTTTTATTTTATTTTATTTTATTTTGTTATCGATGTGCATGTTAGGATTTACTCAATTTTGACTTCTTTCTATATGTGGAAAGAACAGACAAAAAGTTGTGATGTTAGTGATATCAGAACTCTATTTTTAGATGTTGTGCAAATATATGTCATTTTGTAAGAAAAATAAAATTAGAACTTACTGTTGACAAAATAGACATAGAAGATTGAAATCTTAATTTTTGGAGCGTAGGCACGAGAGAGCTCAAGGACAAGAAAGTTAGGGAAAAGTATGAGTAGAGTTTTATGAGATTGAGATAAATTGGATTGGGGAATGATTGCGTTTTGCAGCTGCATAGTTAAAATCTTGGAGGAACTTAGCGTGGTTAGTTTCAGATGTTTTCTTGAATGACCTAAAGTTGTCGAAGTTCATCGATCTCACTGTAAAGTATGATTGATGTGGTGCAGAGGAGATATGAGGAATAACATCACATCTTGATTAGTTTGTTAGGTGTGAGAATGACAAATATGTTAGCTAAAGAAACTTACATTTTTCTAAAGTATCATCCATAGTGGTCATTACTAGAGACTTGTTTAGGGGGTTCATGATTTGCAAGCATGGATGTTATCTTTAGATATATGTTTTTACTGGGTGTATAATTTTCCCCTTATCCTGGTATAATGAGCAAAATATGGGCTCTTTTAGGCAGATCTAGAGAAAGAAGGGGTGGTTAGTTAAGAAGGTGGGAAAAATAGAGTGACGGAACAGGAATTTACTCAATTTCCCCTCCATCCATTACTTCTGGATTTGTTGACAAGGAAATATAGGATCTTGCCTAAAAAGGCATAGTCTTTAACTCTTGAAATCGTTGAATTGGAAATATATAAGTACTCTTCCCCTTCTGGAGAGAACGAGACAAGTTGCTGATGAGAAATTCTCTAGAATTTTCCCAGAAAACAAGGAGGCAGAAGGAACACTTAAATATTTTACAGTTGCAATTTTGGGTATGTCATAGTCCACTAGAGAGAACAGGCTGACAGCTGAAATGATATGGGTGAAATTATGGAGGGACATTGTTAACTTAAGGTTCATTGATGGCAGCCAATGTCTTCCTTGAGGCTGTCAAACTACTATTTTTTTCTGGTTATATATCTGAACTTACTTAACATAGATGAAACATATTTACATTGGAAGTCTAATTTTGTGATTGTAAAGTGGTCATTCTAGGAAGTAACTACTTCATGACAGTTGTAGCTACATCCTGCTTGCTCATGGTTTTCAAAAGTTTGCTGCTTCTGCCTTTACTTGGGAGGGAGTAATTTTGGCAGCATTTGGTGTATCTAATGTTTCACCATCTCTACTTACAACAATGCTACTTTTAAGCACGATGTATTGTCACCATAATGCCGCCCACGCCTGCATGTGAAATTATAGAAAGCTTAACCACTAGTTATGTGAAGTTTTATCAACTGTTTTTGTGCTTGCAACTAGCAAGGTGTCTTGATAGCAGTGGAGTTTTTGGAACTTAATAGACAAACTTGGTTGATAGCAGTGGAGTTTAATCTCTGCTGAAAGTGCAGTTTAATATTATGTGCTGCCAACTTGGTGGTTCATCTTATCTCATGGGACATAGATTGATCACTATATTTAAAAAAAAATTGTGTTTCTACTTTGTATATGCTATTATCTGCTTAGGATCTTGTTTATGCTCTAAAGTTTTTTTCTGTGGTCTGTCAACATGCTGAACATGAGTGTTATTCAATCAGTAGTCATACTGGGCCATTTTACCATTTTATGACCGTTTTAGCATAGTTGGTTTCGAATATTAGGTTCGACGGACCTTTTGGGTTTTCATGTCTACATTCCGTTGCATCTTTTTTATTTGATGCTGACTTGCTGTACCATGTCTTCCAAAGTCCAATTTTTCGTCTTAATTTTTATAAAGAACATTGAATGCTATATCTATTGACTAGTCTAGGACAATATTTATAGCTGATTGCAATCAAGTAGAACCCATAATGGCCTCCCATCATAACCATTGTGATTCAGGTTTTTCCCCTTGATAGTAAAACTTATATATAAAAGGGAATGTCAAATTGTCATGAGACATTATTTTGCCATTAGAAACTGAAAGTAAATGGAAATTATTTGGGTTAGGTTTTGGCTTTGGGGATGTATCACTTGTTTGCTATGATGCCTGAACAATGTATTTCTGTGTTCTTGGCAGTGGTTACAAATTTGGATATATCTCATATGTTTGGGGAATTTGTTGATTGCTTGTAACCCCCAAATATTCTCCACTGAGAGACAACCCTTGTTTGGACGTGGAATGGGTTGAAAATGCTGTGTAGCATAATAGCATGTACTTTGATGTCGGTAACTATAGACTCTGTCTCTCACATGTGGAGGTTTTGAAAAATATGTGAAATTCTAAGCATATCACACACCACTTTAACACCCAAGAGAGGGGGTTGTTATAGATGCTATGACATGTGTCGTTACCTAGCTTACTCATGAATTTTAGGTGTGATCACATGTGTGATCTAATTGAGTATATATAACTGATGTTTAACCTCTAGATGGGTTTGATGAATAAATTGTTTCTAATTAGAATGCCATCTATCAATTTCATGAGAAAGCTTTTGCTAATGCACTTTTTAGCTTGAGTGAGAATTTAGAAGAGCATGTTTTAGTCTGGAAGGGTTCTTTGTGACAAGGAGCTCATTACATTCATATTTGAGATATGTTCTCCAGCAACTTGTGTAATTTCTTTTGTTATTTCACAGGCCCTGTTGCTGAAGACATGTTCCATTGGCAAGCAACAATAATGGGTCCTGCAGATAGCCCATATGCTGGGGGTGTATTTTTAGTGACAATCCATTTCCCTCCCGACTATCCGTTCAAACCACCCAAGGTAATATTCTGCCCTTGGCTCTTATCTATCCAGCACTCTTTCATCACATGTACATGGTGTTTGCAACTCCTTTGCCGGAGGATTCTTCTTGATGATTCTAATTGATTTGGAAAAGAAATTTTTAGTGAGCTATTTGACTTGGGCAAACTTGATGTCGTAACCCAAGGTCTAAAATACTTGCCTTGGTGGAACATAGGGGATGTATTGATCATCATGCTTGATTGATTTTTGGCTGTAAAAGTTTTATGTTGTCATTCAGAAGCTGTTCTCATTATCTTCTGTAAAAAATTATTATTTGCTCTGTTGGTCGAGTTGGTTAGATGTGGAAATTGCTGTGATTTTTTGTGTCGAGCTTAAAGTGTGAAGTATGTCTTTTAATACATCACTTGCTCTATTCATGTCTGTTTGCCTTACGGTTGTGCTTATATCTTTGTTCACATGTGCTAAAACTATATGTACCCTTTGGCCTGTGTAGGTTGCATTCAGGACAAAAGTTTTCCACCCAAATATCAACAGCAACGGCAGTATATGTCTTGACATCCTAAAGGAGCAGTGGAGTCCTGCATTGACCATATCTAAGGTACTGGTTTAATTTTTTATATGTAGTGTTCTAGAGACGTGATAGTAGATGATTGCTGGAAACTTGATAGTACTTTAGTCTATAGAAATGAGCTCACTAAGAGTTTTGGTTGGGAGGAGATTATATTCTAAATAGTGGTTTTCTCATTTCCCTTTTTTTGGTTTGTAATGTATGGAAAATAGCTCTGCTATTTCTTTCTAGAGGAAGGAATGCCACATTTTCTTTCTTGTACCTTACCTTCCTCGTTTGCTTCTCCTGCCCATGCTCTCCCCTTCATTTTCAATCTTCCTCTCAAACTTTTGGTGTAAGGTATTGAACAAAGGAAAACTGATTCAAAATTGTGTTTTCCCTCAAATAAAAAATTCATGGAAAATGCTATCTGTCCAACTAAACATAGGCAAACTGCTTTTGATTTGTCCCATCTGATTTTGGTTACTTCTCATGTAATTGGACTGAAGCTTTATTGAGTGGTTTTTCAGGTATTGCTCTCAATCTGCTCCCTGTTGACGGATCCAAACCCCGATGACCCTCTTGTGCCAGAGATCGCTCACATGTACAAGACAGACCGATCAAAATACGAGGCAACCGCGAGGAGCTGGACACAGAAGTATGCTATGGGTTAGTCTGGCCTTGTAGCTGGAGATAAGGATATCCCTCAATTGTGTATACAAATCATTCTTCAATGTTTAACCGTTGCAGCAGACAATGAAAATTGAATTCCTTGCTACTACAGGTCAAAGCAAACGCTTTACATTTGTCTGTTGGAACCATTATGTTAATTTCAATCTGTTGAATGTTTCTTAGTATGTGCTTCTCTAATGAGGGAGTAATATTAATAACTGCTTTTCAAGTTTTTGGTTTCTTGCCATGTTTCCTGGGTAGTACTTGTCTGCTGGAATGTTTAGGTGCATGTTTATGTTCTCTGCTGCATTCATAAATCGACCTAGAAATTGAGGGCTGATGCAGGAGTTCTGGAAATTGACCTAGAGACGAATATACATCCAAGTATCCAACGCTTCCAATATACTGATATATTGCTAATTTGGTGCCAACAGCCAACAATATAGGGTACTCAAACTTTTCAACATTGGGTCATTGGGTCATTGGGTGCGTATTATTGTGGTTTATTGCTTAAAAGTGTCATTTCAGGTGCCCATATGAACCTTCTTTCCTCGATTGTCTTTATTAGTGATTTTAATTTCAAAAAAAGTTGATTATTCAACTTCCGAAACAGTATTATTTTGATTTTGAATTTTTTAGGTTAGATTCCTACTGATATCCATGATAATGAATTCTAAATAATTATTATAGATATGTAAATTTTGAAGTGTGAAAATAATTATGGCTCTATTTCTTAACAAAAATCTTATAAGTATGTTTTTTTAAGGTAAGAAGAAAATAAATTTAGGAGACTTCCACACGAAGGGAAACAAAAATCTTAAATTATAAGGCATGATGTATAGACAGATAGTAGAAACTAATATACATCAAATGCTTCCAATAATTATTGATATTGTGCTGTGCTACTAGAATTATTGTGGTTTCATTGCTTAAAAGTGTCATTTGAGGTGCTCATATGAATCTTCTTTCCTCGTTTGTCTTTATTTTTTGGTTAAGGCTCAATTGTCTTCATTAGTGATTTTAATTATTCCGCAAGGTGGGGCCCTCCGCAATGACCTTGGTAGGGTGCTCTTGATACTTGAGAGAATGGATATTTGAATCAATCAACTTGTTTTGGGTAATAATTCGGATTTCTATATCACAACAACAAAGCTAAAGGAAGCTTCCAACCCTTTAAATGTGAAATGCTGCTCCATATGAAAAGACAATTTTTCAAAAATGGGTAATGCAAATACATAGAAATTAGAAACCTCCACTCTAGAACCCAACCACTAATAAATGGTCAATATTGTCGGTTTTAATGTTGATAAAAGTTTGGTGTTTGTTTCAATCAGAAGGCTCAACACACTAAACGAAACACCATGTCTCTGTCTCTCCTATACATATTGGCATTAGCATCATTAGTACTGGTTATCAGTGTACGGTGTACCCATCAAAATATAATACTACTCTCAATACTCAAAACCCAACAACAATTGTAATGACTAACGAGAGTCTGTTATTTCTTGATTCTTGGTAACATCAGCTAGAAAAATTCCATCGCAGCAGGATATCAGGACCAGGATACCGACATCTTCATTGTGTCATGTTACAAAAGAATCGCGGTTTTAGTCATTGCGATACGTGCCCACCAAGTACGCTAGTCTAATTGGCTCGTGAATTATATGAGTTCAGTTCGAAATTTTAGTAAGTGAAGCATAGCTAATTCATTGTGTCATGTTACAAGAATCGCGGTTTTAGACATTGCGATACGTGCCTACCAAGTACGCTAGTGTAATTAGCTCGTGAATTATATGAGTTCGGTTCGAAATTTTAGTAAGTGAAGCATAGCCGATTCAACTCGAGAATCTTGTTGAACAAAGCTCGAATATCTTTTATCTATTTTATTTTACGTACTATTATAGAATTTATACGGAAACTAATAGTAAAATTGTGAGCAACACACCTTTCAAGAGAAGTAGCAAAAAATTCAACTATGAAAATGTATAGCTGAATTTTCAAAGCTTGGACTTAGCTTTAGACAAGCTTGAGTTAAAGGCAAGTTATGTTTGAGACTTGACTCGGGTTTGAGTGCAAGACTTGCAAGAAGAGATGAGCAACCCTAAGCTCGAACTCAATCTGGCTAGTTAACAATTTACACCCCTAATCCAAGTGTCAGGAATTAGGATAATGCTACATCCACCAAGTGGAATTAAACTATTACAATAGACAACTAAAAAAATAACGTTTATAGTTGAGTTCGATTCCACCAAGTACTTCATTTATTTACTAATATTTATAAACAAAAGTATTACTTAAATTGCTATCGGATTTGGCTTAAATTATACTCCCTCTGTTTTTTTAACATTCTCACTTTCCTATGCACGTTTTTCAATGCACTTCTCTTGACCTTAAATATCTTTCATTACATATTAGTAAAAATTGTAACGATTGCATATTAATAAAATACTCATTGAGACGAATCAACAAGAAGACCCTACATGACTATATTTTTTCTTATATGTTAAGAATATTCTCTTTTATTGTGAATATTGTCAAGATTTCAAGTGAAAAAGATAAAAAAAATTCAGAGGAGGGTTTTCAAAATATTAATTTTATCAAAATTGTGAGTTTGTGAACATAAAAAATCATACTAAAACTAAAACAATAAATAGAGAGCGCGGTGAGGGAGAATAGATATATATTCCTCACCGCAATAAAAAAATCCTCATGATCAGCCATGGAGGAAAAGCACAATGAAAAGAAACGATATCGAAGTGAAAGACGCATTTGACTTCGAGCTAAAATTGATGACCTAGACAATATTTTTCTATGTCGATCTTCTTTCGGTACAATTCCACCTTTGTGCATTTAAACTGTAGCTGATAATGATGTGATCTCTTCATTTTCTTAATCATAGTTGAAAAGGTAAATTTTTGATAACTTATAGTACAAAGCTAAGTTAAATTATATATACTAATTAATCATAGTAGAATCCAGCTTTTTACCTTAAGTATGCAATTAGCTGACAACATGGTCTAAATGATAAGGGCACCAATAGGAAGTCACTGAATGACTCCCAATTATGAGACTATCTGTAGAACTAACCTTGTTTGATATGAAGGGATTTTGACAACTTATAAGAAAGGGACTTGTCAATTCTGATTAATTCTCAATAAATTAATTCTGAAAAGTTTAGTAGTCCTTACATTCAAAGACTAAGATCGTTAGCATATTGTTCCAACTCATCATAATAAAAAAAATAAGATATAATTTTTTTCCAAAATAAAATAAAAATAAGATACTTCCTCCGTTCCAAAATAAGTGAAACACTTCTCTCATTTATGTGAGAGCTTTTTGAGACAAATGTTTCACTTATTTTGGAACGGAGGAAGTATAATTTTTTTTTCCCAAAATAAGATTTGTTATATAGTTGTATGTTTGTGAGTTGTGCTATTTGGTCATCTCACAAACTCACATCTACCGTTTTCTAAGGTGCAAAATGAAGGGAAGAACAACCGAAAGGCCCAAAATAAACAAACAAAAAAAGCAAATTACAAGCAGATTGGTGGTTGAACCACATGAACTAAACCTTTATGACAAGATGAGGTTATCCAAATTTTGAGTATGACCTTGCAAAAATGTTTATGTTATGGGATTTTATAACAACATTAGTTTGCTAACGTGTTTTGTCTATTAAGTTTTCCTGGATAAGTTTTTTAGATCACTTATTTTTAAGTCATAACATATTAACAAACAGTGAGATATCATTATCGTATAATGGAAATTTACAACTTTTCCCACATGTTAAAATAATATATACGAGTGCTAATTTTTATCATTAATCTATTTGACTATTAATTATGATCATATAGAGCATATTATCATCACTCGCTATCATTGATATTACAAAAGATAATTAATTCTACTAGTCAAACTAATTGATAACCATGTAAACATCATATATTCATATATTCATATACTTGATGATTCAGAATGGAGTTTCAATGTATAAGCACACTCCTTGTCTCCATCTAATTGACATATATAGTGTTAAGAAATTGGTCAAGTCAAGGTTCAACTCTCATAGTATAATGGTAGAAACTATAGTGAGTAAATTCTAGGCACAAAGTCTTCTCACGTTTCACTAAATTTGGTAGAGTAGAGATAAAGTAGATTAAAAAATTTAATGAATGCAAAGAAAGAAAATGACATAAACCAATAAGTGTCGGATTGATCTACGTGTACTTCACTCCCACTTGCTTGGACCCCAAGCCTCCAACATAGACAAATTGAACAAGGAAAATGGCCAACTTACAATTAATTAATTAATTAATTATTATTGGATTGTCTCATTGCTTTCTTAACCCCGTCCAACCAAAACTTGACTCTTCAATCTGGATTTTGTCAAGATCTTAGTGACCTCATAATCATTCTATTTTTGTTTTAGGTGTAGAATCATCTGTATAGACAAGTAGTTGAGTAAAGTTGAATCATATTTGTGTGATGTTGAGACCTAGCTAGATAGTTTGTTAAGTATAGGTTAAAGGCATAAACGTATAGGAATATTATTAAAACAAGGAAATATTTATAGTACATCAATAAACCTAATAATTAAGGTAGAAATAGGGGATACGGAAACACTCCTTAATAAAATACTTTCTTAAATATTATTTAACCTAGATATTATCCAAACATAGTTCAATTATATGGTTCAATTAAAATTTTGTAGCTTAATTACAAAAATATACTCCTTTGTTTCTTTACACACTTCTCACAAAAAGTTCTCAAATAAAAGAAAAAAGTGTCATTTAAAAAGAAAATGATGAAGTATGTCTCATAACCAAAAAGTTAAAGAATATAGCCATATTAGTCAAAGCAAGAAAAATTAAAAATGATGGAACCATAAACTTCACGGGTGTACCCTCGTTTAATATGCCACATTTGATTTATCCAAAAAGTTATTAACGTAACACGCAAATTTAATATACCCTCGTTTGTGGAGGTAGCCATGGGTGGGTTGAGGAAATTAGATTCAGGACTGAGTACTAAGCTACACGGGTGTACCGAGTCGTGGACCTTGTTGAGCTCGTCAAAAAATTGTCAACTATATTTAAAATCTAAAAGTAATCAAGTTAACCGAACTAAAATAGGATGACTTGACTTGATTTGGTCAAGGTCGGGCTAAGCTTGGGTCGAGATCGGGCATGACCCATGTAACACAGACCCTTAGATGAGCTCAGGTTGGCGATGCATAGACAAAATTTGACTATTATTATTGTTGATTTGCTTCTTTCACATTAGCAACTATTCCTCATAATAAGCAAATGAGATTTTTTTTGCCATAGATAACAGGCATGTTGTACGTGAAAAGGTTGTGTCTCGTGATAAAGTCGGGCAGATTGTTTTCTTAATTGAGACTTGAGAGTGCTAAACAACCAACTACAAGAAATCTGCATGAAACATCAGTTGTGTCACTCAATAATCAATATTGGCTGCTTGTTAGAGGCACTAGTACAGTAGGCTCCAATATTACTACGAATGGAGGGCGCAAACTCAACAAATTAAATGATTGCTTGTTGCACAGCAATCTATGGAAAACTAAAAACTTGATTCTAAAGGATGCAGGACCATGAATTGGAGATCCATCAATTTAATATCAATTATCAAGTGATTGCCTTCTTGTGTGAGTCAATTTACGGGTGCAGATCGATCTTAGAAAGGCTGTATTTTCTTCCTTTTGTTCTTAAAGTTAGTAAAAAATTCTAATAAACAATATTAATAGTGATATTAATAATCATAATTCTTCTTTTAAAAAGACAATCATAATTCTTGTTAAAAAAACAATCATAATTATGATAATGATATACTAATGAAGTAATGATAATAAATCCTATCAAAAAAAAAAAGTAATGATAATAATTTGGACTGGGCCTGCTCTCTTTACCTTATTTTTCTGAACTTATTTTGTCTTTTTTCTAAATTTTTTTTGGAACTTTTCCTATTTTTTTAAAGATTCTTTTACACTACTTTGTACTTTTTGTTAACATTTACTTATTTTTTCATAACTTCTCTTCTTTATTCTAAACTTTTCTTTTTTAATTTGTTAAAATATAAAAAAAATAAGGTAAAGAGGACAGACCCTTAATATTATCATTTTAAAACCTTCAAAGTTCAACATTTCAAAGAAAATTGAGATAATTTGATAAATCGACTAAAATTAAAACTTTTCGTCTTTTAAAATTATGGGAGAAATTTAAAAGTTGTTAGCAATTATATTGATTTCAAGAGGTGACTTTGTGTTTAGACTAACAATCAATCGTATGTATTTATGGATATTATAACAACTTGTTAATGATCAAATAATACTAAGTCCCCGTTTTTTTTTGGATTGAGAGAAACTGAACTGAACATGAAGAGTGTCTGAATCGAATCGAACTGAAATTAAGTCCAAAAGAAGAGGACCTAAATGGAGGAAATACTAGTATTATCTTGGTGAAGAAACAAGACCTAAAGGCTCAATGTCAATTGTAAATTGTAAAACGTGCAGGTAGCTTTCAAATCCTAGTGGGCAGTGGCCGTGTTTATTGTGTCAAGACTCAAGATTTCCTAGTTTTAGAAATAGCTCACTGCTCCTACATAGGGGTGTAAGCGGACTGCGAAAAGTCCAGAGTCCAATCAAGTCCAGTCCAAACTTATCGGACTGGACTGGACTGGAATTTTTTTTGGACTGGACTCGGACTCAAATTTTCGGACTGGATTTGGACTCATTCCTTTGGAGTCCAATAAATCCAGTCCAGTCCAAAAATATTTTTATATATAATGTATATATATTTAATATTTATATATATAATATAAAAGATGTATGTGACTTATCTTATGGAATGGACATAATGAGCTTAATTTTTCAAATTCAATTATGAGAAAATGTTGAAAATCATTGAATCTAAATCGGGGAAAAAAATAATACTTCCTCCGTTTTTTTACATGTTACATTTTGACATTTTTACTATTCACAAATTTCACTTTGACCATCGTTTGTGATTTATACGTGAATAAAAATATAGTCATGTGGGATCTTATTAGATTCGTCTTAATATGTATTTTTTAAATGTGTACTTTTTATAATTTTTACAAATACAAAATTAGAGATATATGTCCTCAAAATTTTGCATTGGCATGCGTGAAAAGTGAAAGTGTAACATGTAAAATAAATGGAGGAAGTATTATAATCGGACTGGACTGGACTGGATTCGGACTCAAGGAAAAATTATCAGACTGGACTGGACTGGATTCGAAAAATATTTGGATCGGACTTGGACTCAATTTCTCGAGTCCAAAAAACTTTGAACTGGATTTGGATTTGGCAAAGTCCAATCGAGTCCAATCCACTTACACCCCTACTCATACATGGAAGTACACTTCCCATCAAGCGAGTTATAAATATCAGTATGGACTCAGAAATATCAGTGTCTTCTAACTTTCTAAGGTGGTAATCACTCAATGACATTACACTACCCATACCTTACAGATGTCAACAAGGCCAAACTTTACACTTTGATATATTAATAAATATTTTGGTTCTTTAACATTTTTTTTTCTTTTCCGGAACTTTCAATTAACTACGATAAGAATTAAAATTTAAAACAATTGGAAATTTATGGTTTTTTTGCCAATTTCACCCAAAAGATTATCAAAATTGTCCCTGTTTCATCAAGATAAACCTTAAATGTATGTATTAAGGGAAGAAAAATAATACATTTTAAGTTGAGAAAAAACTTAAACTTTGGAGACAGATTCAGCATTCCTCATGTGATCATACGTCAAAAATGCGTCATATCCGTGAATTTAAATATTATTTCACGCACATGCTTATTAAATCCTTTTCTATTGTTTGAGATTCTAGTATAAAGTTCGAGATACTCATCAAATGTTATACACGATACGAGGTACAAAAATCATTGAACCACATACCATCAATGTTGTGCTAAAAGTAGAAAATAAGATTCAAGTCCATACAATATGGTATGAACTAACAGTAGCAACATTGATACTTAAAAAAGGGTCCCTTAGCTTCTATATGATCGATCAAAAAGTTGAGATGAGTTGACATGGAAGTATCATTTGTTACTCCACTCATAGCAATGCAAATGCCAAATGGGTTCACGTTCATTGCACTACTCTGAAATTGGCAAGTGCAAATTGGGAGGTAATCTTGCCTAGGGGACATGCTTGTGTCTTGTACTTGCTTCAACTTTCTTATCGCTAAAAAATACAAAGAAAGTGCATTTTCCCCTTTGGCTGGATGTCTATGAACTATATTAGAAATGTGCCTTGTCTTTACCACTTTGAGAAAATTGACATTGTATAGTGAGAAAATTGACATTGTATAGTGATTATTTTTTGTTTAAATCTTTTGATAAGAAGGTATCATTTTATGAAATGGAGCATAGCTTTACTAAGTGAGTTCACAAGATGCACATGTTTATAAGACTTGAGAGTTTTACTAGTGCTTTTTTTTAAGGATATGTTTCACTGTTGTTTATAAATACTTAGCTTGCAAAAGTTATATTAATGTGATAAATAGTATAAGATGACACGACTCACTTTATTAATAAAAACTCACACGTAATTTGAAACTAATAATTAACATACATTGACGATTAGGTAGATTAGAACAGGGAGTACTTACATATTACCAATTGGTTTTATGATGTAACCTCACTAGATTTGTATGTAGTCAAACTTCTTTTGGCAAAAACATGTACTCCATACTTGTAGACTACTCTACTTGTTAGGCTACTACCAATCAGTTTTACTATCCATTGGTAGGTCTTTTAGTCGTATGCACCAAATTATCTCTCACTTTCTAACACTGATTAAAGTAGCTAGAGAAGTAGAGTTCATATCCACGGAGAAAGGACACTTTCTAGTGTATGTGTGCGTAATAAACACCTAGAAATTAAGTGTTTAAGGTAACCAAGTGGGGGATTTGAGATTAATCAAAACTAATAACTAAAATAATCAAACTAATAAAAAACCAATAATCACGTGAACAAATCAAATGTAGACAAATCTTTATCAAATTAATATCCACTAATGAATTACTAGTTGATCATGGAAAACACTTCAATTAAACCCTCTTGAATACTTTATTGTGGAACGAAAATCCCAATATCTCCTTATTATTAGCTAACTAGAACGAGATGCGCTCCTAGAAAACCCTAACTATTAAGCAATCCAAAACAAGCGCTTAGATTCAATTTAATAGAAGCAATCAATCTAGAGAATCAATAAAGAAAGATAATTTCAACACAAGTGGTTGAAGTTAAACAATATAACTATTCCCCTTTGAAATCATTAATCAAGAACGCAAGCATTAACAATCCAAAGTTACTACTTTTGAGAAGATTAATTGAACAATTACGGATTCAACAATCTAATCTAGCAATCAATCAATAAAAATCATTAACTAGTTGATCACCTAGCAAAATCAATATCAATCATATAAATAATAGCAAAAGAATAATTAATATTCAAGAGAGAATAAGAGAAGAGAAATCTCACAACTATGTGAATTCAAAAGCTTCAATCTATTGATCAAGAATTAGGGTTTAGTTCTCCATGAAAGCAAGGTAAAAGCTCCAATGAAAAAAACGTTCTCCAAGTATGAATAATAATGTCAAAGATAACCTCAAACCTAATTATAAAAGTGCTTAAGTAGTTCTAAGATAAAAAAAAACTAGCCAAAAAAAACACTAGGAAAACCGGCCCTAAAGGCCTTTTTCGGAAATCGCCGCTACCCACGGCTTATGTGCCGCGCCCAGCGGCTAGCCTGCACAAAGGATGATGTAGCTGCTGCACGAGCCGCGCCTAGCGGCTATTTTGCCGCACCCCGCGGCTCCTTATAAACGTGCTTTCTTTCCACTAGCTCCAACACCTATTTTGCTTCAATTGTAGGTTGAATTCTTCCTTGAAACTCATATGAAAACTTCTATCCAACCCGAGTTGTCACGAACCTTGAGTGCATCCATATAAAATGACCGAATTGCCCTTGTCTCATATTCATTCATAATAAAGCATTTAAATTCTCCAATTACAAACAAAGTTAGCAAATGAAGAAATACAAGATATATGCTTCCATATTGAACCAAATGACAACTGTTTGGGCTAAATTAACACACTTATACACTACAAAATAGTGTATATCATCCATCCTCATTAAACTTAGCTTGTATATATTCTGACAGTCCTCATACAAATGCTTGTGTCTATAGATCCATTGAAGATCTATCATACTTTCCTTAAAACTATCATGGATTGGCATAAAGTAATTACAAGTGAACTTAACTATATAAAAAGTAATCTAGCTAGTATGAGCTAGTCCAAGTCAAGATAAGCTTAATGTTAACCTATGCTCACTTCTGCATAAGTACTTACCTTTTAAAGTCAGTGTTTTATGTGAACTAAAAAAAAAAGTCTCTCTCTGGCGATTTGCTAGGGTTGGAGTGAAAGTCTTGGGACTCCATTCTTTTTACTCGAGATTTCGATCTTTGTGATCCCTTCTGGGATTTTCGTCAGTCGTAATGGCTGATGAAATTGCTCTAAAGGTTTCCGCATTAAAGATTACAGCAGAGGAGAACCAAACTATTTCTTTAGATGACATCCCTGACACCGAAAACAAACACGATTTTGCCCTAGCTTTGGTGGGAAAAGTGATGACAAGAAGATCCTTCAATTTTGAGGCGTTAAAAAGAACCCTAAATCAGATTTGGGCAATTTCTAAAGGTGCTCTTTTTCGTAATATTGAAAACGATCTATTTGTGATCCAGTTTGCGTGCAAGCGCGACAAAGATAAGGTGATGGCTGGGCGGCCTTGGACCTTCGATCAAAGCCTCGTGATGTTACAGAAGATTGATGAGGATATTCAACCTTCGAATATAGTAATGAATCTTTGTCCTTTCTGGGTCCGATTATATAACTTACCTATGCGAAGTCGATCGGATGCACATATTCGAATGATAGGGGGCAGCCTTGGTGATGTGATAGAACTGGATTCGGACGAAATTTCGTGGGACAAATCGGCTCGTATCAGGATACTCCTCGATATAACTAAGCCCCTTCGAAGAGTTCAACGTATCTCTAAGAGGAACGGTGGTACTGCTATGATAGAGATTAAATATGAACGCTTGCCGACTTTTTGCTTTGCATGTGGAGTGATTGGACACATTGAGCGTGATTGCCTTCAAGTTTCAGAGGAGATTAAAGAAGATGATAAACAATGGGGTGCTTGGTTGAGGGCATCTCCAAGAAGAGGGAGACAAAAGCTTGAAGAGGAAGCAAGAAGTTTCTTGAAAGGGGCTCGAAGTATTGATTTTGGGGTTGCAGTTCATGAGGTAAAGGAGAAGGAAAAAGCACCTGTAGTGGAGGTTGGATTAACTGAAAATGTGGCAGACCAAATCTCAGTGGTGCAGCAGCAAGATCCATGTGGTGATGCTCCAAATTCCATGGAGGATGGCACGAATTCCTATGCCCATAATGAGACTCATGATCCAGGTGATTTTGTTAATTCTTCTTTGACTTTTATTGCTGGAAATGGTGGGGTTGCCACAAAATTTAAGAAGAAAAAAAGTAAACCACGTGCCTTAAAAAATATTGATGTATCTTTAACTGAGAACCCTTGTATTATTGTTGACGGTTTGATGGCGGGTGTGAAGCGTAAAATGGTTGATAATATGGTGGTGGATGGTGGGGTTGAACTTGATGATTTCGGGTCTAAGAAACTCAAGAAGAATTATTGTTCTGAACCTGGCAGTATTAATGACATTGTCGAGGCGGAGGTTGGTCTTAACCAACCCCGCCGGGAGTTATGAAAATACTATGTTGGAACTGTCAGGGTATGGGTAACCCTTGGACAGTTCGTCAAATGCGAAGACTTAGTACTTCCAATAATACCCCCGACATTTTGTTTGTGTCGGAAACAAAGGTTACAAAAAACATTGTTGAACAGAAAAAGGAGAGTCTTGGGTTTTCTAGTGCTTTTGGTGTGTCTTGTGTGGGAAGAGCAGGTGGTTTGTGTATGTTTTGGAAGGATGATGCCATTTCTTTCACTCTGATCTCTTATTCCCAAAATTATATTTGTGGGGATGTAGTGAGCAGGGGGGATGTTCGTTGGAGATTTGTGGGGGTCTATGGATGGCCGGAGGAGGAGAATAAGCATAAGACTTGGACTTTGATCAAAAAACTGTGTGATGAATATGAGGGTCCTATTATTTTTGGTGGTGATTTTAATGAAATCCTGAGCTATGATGAGAAAGAGGGGGGTGCCTCTAGAGAGAGAAGAGCTATGGAAGGGTTTCGAGAGGTGATGGCGAGTTGTAGTCTCGGTGAGTTGAGGTATGTTGGGCAGTGGTATACTTGGGAGAGGGGAAGAAGTCCGGAGACCCGTATAAGAGAACGCCTTGATCGTTTTATTGTGTCGTATTCTTGGTTGAGTTTGTTTCCCGAGGCTTATATTGATCATATGGTGAGATACTGCTCGGACCATGCTGCTATTGTCTTGCGAAGCTCCGTTAGTGAGGGGGTGCAGAGGAGACGAGTGAGAGGGTTTCGTTTTGAGACCTTTTGGCTTCTCGATGAGTCATGTGAGGAGGTTGTGAGGGATGCTTGGGGAGAGGCGGAGGGGGAGATGATTTGCGAGAGGCTTGGGGCGGTGGCGAGAGAATTACAGGGATGGAGTAAGAAGAATTTTGGGATCCTTAAGAGGCAAATTGAGAGGGGGGAGAAAGAGTTGCATGAGGTGCAGAGTGAAGCAACAACGGAGGAGAGTTGTGAGAGGAGTGCCGCTCTTGAGTTGAAATTGGATGAGTTACATGCAAAAAATGAGGCTTACTGGTATCTAAGGTCTCGGGTGGCGGAGGTGAAGGATGGTGATAGAAATACATCATATTTTCATCATAAAGCATCCCAACGAAAGAAACGGAACTACATCCATGGCATATATGACAGAGATGGTTTGTGGCAGACTGATGAAGAAAACATAGAAGCAGAGGTGGAAAGATATTTTGATACTATTTTCACATCTTCTGAGCCATCCGCAGATAATTTTCAGGAGGTTCTGCAACATGTAAAAGCCACTGTGACTCAGGAGTTTAATGCCACTCTTCTTCGACCATACTCAAAAGACGAGATTTTCGCAGCTTTGAGTGACATGCATCCTTGTAAGGCCCCGGGGCCTGATGGGATGCATGCAATCTTTTATCAGAGATTCTGGCACATCATTGGAGATGAGGTATTTAAATTTGTTAGTAATATTTTACATAACTTTTCTTGTCCAGAGAAGGTTAATAGTACTAATATTGCTCTTATTCCTAAAGTTAAATCTCCTACTGCTGTTTCTGAATTTAGGCCCATAAGTCTCTGTAATGTATTGTATAAAATAGCTTCTAAAGCTATTGTTTTGAGGCTTAAAAATTTTCTCCCCGATATTGTAACGGAAAATCAAAGTGCTTTTGTGCCGGGAAGGATGATATCTGATAACTCTCTTATTGCTCTGGAGATTTTTCATTCTATGAAAAAGAGGAATAATAGCAGAAAGGGCTTGATTGCAATGAAGCTTGACATGAGCAAAGCCTATGATAGAGTGGAGTGGGGCTTCCTTCGAAAGCTTCTCTTGACGATGGGGTTTGATGGCAGATGGGTTAATTTGGTGATGAGCTGTGTAACATCAGTTTCTTACTCTTTCATTGTCAATGGAAGAGTGTGTGGTTCAGTGTCCCCGTCTAGGGGACTGCGACAGGGTGATCCTCTATCCCCCTTTCTATTTATTATGGTTGCTGATGCCTTTTCTCAGATGATTCAACAGAAGGTGACAACCAAAGCTCTTCATGGTGCGAGAGCTAGCCGTAATGGTCCAGAAATTTCACATCTTCTTTTTGCGGATGACGCCTTCTCTTTACAAGGGCTACCCGACAGAATGCTTAACTATAGTTGATATTCTCAACAAATATGAAGCAAAGATCCGGGCGAGAAAATTAACTATGAAAAGTCGGAGGTATCTTTTAGTAAAGGGGTAAGCTGTGGAAAAAAGGAAGATTTGACTGAACTTCTCCAGATGAGGCAAGTTGACAGGCATCATAAGTATCTTGGTATTCCTACCATCAGTGGAAGATCTAGGAAAGTGGTGTTTCGGGAACTGTTAGATAGAATGTGGAAAAAGTTGAGGGGATGGAAAGAAAAGTTGTTGTCAAGGGCAGGGAAAGAAGTGCTAATTAAGGCTGTGATTCAAGCTCTACCAACATATCTCATGGGTGTTTACAAGATTCCAGTGGCTGTTATCCAAGAAATTCACTCGCTATGGCTCGATTTTGGTGGGGAGGGAAGGGAGAGGGAGAGGAAGATGCATTGGGTGAGTTGGGAGAAAATGTGCAAGCCAAAGTGCATGGGGGGTATGGGTTTTAAGGATCTTGCAGTTTTTAATGATGCTTTGTTGGGGAAACAAGTTTGGCGTTTATTGCATTACAAAAATTCTCTTTTGAGTCGTGTGATGAGTGCTAAATATTACCCCCATGGTGACATTTTTCAAGCAAGACTAGGCTATTCAAATAGCTATGCTTGGCGTAGCATTTGGAGTGCGAAGAGTTTGGTGATGGAAGGGTTAATTTGGAGGGTGGGAAATGGAAAGGAGATTGACTTATGGTCGGATCCTTGGGTGGGGGATGAGGAGGGACGATTCATCAAGAGTGACCGTGTGGATGGCTTGAATGTGGTGGGAGATTTGATTGATGATGAAAGAAAGGAGTGGAGAATGGATATTCTTGAACGACATTTTAATGAGAGAGATCAAAGATGCATTCTTTCTATTCCTTTGAGTTCAAGAGATTTAAAAGATGTTTTAACGTGGGCATATGCTAAGGATGGGCTCTACTCGGTGAAAACTGCTTACATGCTAGGGAAAGGAGGGAATTTAGATGATTTTCACCGTGCTTGGGGCATATTATGGAGCTTGGAGGTATCCCCAAAGGTGCGTCATTTTCTTTGGAGGGCTTGCACACACTCCCTTCCTGTGAGGTATGTTCTTAATAGGCGCCACTTGACTGATGAAACTGTTTGTCCATGCTGTTCGTGTGAGACCGAAACCCAGCAGCATTTATTGTTCTCTTGCACGAGTTTTGCGAGCCTATGGGATGCTGGAGATTGCCGAGATTTGCTGGAAAATATTGAAGAGGAAGGCATGTGTGAAACTTTAGTGAGATGGAAGGATCTAGACCCGAAAGTTGTTCAGAGAGGCTGCTACATTATTTGGAATATATGGGCTGAGAGAAATAGGAGAATTTTTGAGCATCAAAGCCAACTCCGTGATCGTCTTGGGGCCAACGCATCATGCGGCGGAGTTGAGGAATTCAACCAATATACTACTCGCATATACGGTGGTACAAGGGCGAAGAGTGCGAGCAGCCCCTCTCGATGGTGCGCCCCCCCTACGGCTGTGATGAAGCTAAACACCGATGCAAGTGTGGGTGAGGAGGGGTGGATTGGCCTTGGTGTTGTGGCCCGTGACTCGGCGGGTAAAGTAGCTTTCTCAGCTGTGCGAAGAGTTCGTGCATTTTGGCCTCCTGAAGTGGCCGAATGCAAGGCCATTCATATGGCTGTTAGGCTAGCAAAAGCTCATGGGTTAGCCAATGTGATCATTGAGTCGGATTCGCAGGTGGTGACGACAAGGTTAACAACAGCGGCTCTTTACTTTTCTGATCTAGATACTATTCTTGGTGATGTTCTTGAGATATGTAATGTTTTTAATTCCATTAGTTTTACTCATGTCAAGAGGGATGGGAATACTGTTGCCCATAATCTTGCTAGAGTTGTGCCATTTGGAGTAGAGCAATGTTGGGAGAATCATGTTCCTAGTGATGTAGCTCCTTATGTACTCATGGACACTTTGTCCCTTGATTAATGCACTTCTCTTTTCCCCTCAAAAAAAAAAAAAAAAGTCAGTGTTTTATAACTTTGAAAGAGCAACAAAGCATAACAATGTAACTTACGCATGAGTCGATGCACGACTGATATTCATCATCTGCGTGGATTGAGATGATATATAAAACTAAATGTTTGAAGGTACCCTAATTTAATATTGATTAGAATATAAAATGTTGGCCCAAGAGCACTAACAATTTGAAGATTAATTATGGTATATCATTGATCACTAACATGCTCCAATTAAAAATACATGCGCCTACATTCTTGAAATTTGTTGGTGAATAGAGAATTTCCCCTAAATAAAGGGGACTTGAGAAATTCTTAAAAAATAAGTGACACTCCTAATCATATGAATTAGTGAAAACAAACAAGACAATGCTTGCTTTACTTGGAAGACACCATGAAAATGGTGGGTCAATCTTGTACATGAGTAATAATAATTCTCTGAATCTAATGGAAGTACTTCATATAACAGCTAGCTGTAGTATTAGAGTACTAGAATCGTCAATATTACTGGAACAAAAAAACTTCTTTGCTTCCAAAGCATAAACATATGTGATTTAAGCATTTTGGGAGTTATGGAGTAGTATAATTTTACCACAAAATAATTCCACAATTATAAGGGAATGTCATAGTACGTAGGACATCAAGATCTTCAAGG
This sequence comes from Beta corolliflora, assembly GCA_947648045.1. Taxonomy (NCBI): domain Eukaryota; kingdom Viridiplantae; phylum Streptophyta; class Magnoliopsida; order Caryophyllales; family Amaranthaceae; genus Beta; species Beta corolliflora. The sequence continues at coordinate 221,225 of CANSZD010004345.1, read as the reverse complement.
TGCATTAACTCTTGTCACAAACTTGATGCCTTCCAAATGAAAGGTGGCGTAGATGCCACATGAGCTAAGCTCAATTGATAATCTAGTCTACATATGGAACCAATTACAAATTATTAATGCAATATCTACATCTTATTTTTGATACTTTAATTAGAACGATTAGAACCTTCCTCCGTTTCATAGTACTTGCAACACTTTGACCAAAAAGCTCTCACATTTTTGGTAAAAGTGTTACAAGTAAATCAGAACGGAGGAAGTATATTAATAGGATCTAAAAGTTTGCTCACTAACTTAGTAGATAAACTTTCTTAAAAGTGCTACCCAATTATTCAAATCAAATCTAACTTGCATATATCACTAGCTAGCTTTGTATCTTTTTGTAAACAATTAACTAAAAGGAACTGTAATTTATAATTAATTGGATTATCTGGATACTCCCATAGGAAGGACTACAAATATTCCATGAACCTCGGACCCATCAAACTACGTGTTTGGATCCTTTAGAGTTCTAAAATAACTCTATAAGGTAGAGTTTGAGCAATATCAACCATTGAATAAAAAATCAATGGCTCATATATTATCTTTCCAAAACCCCCCTATTTTTTCTCATCAAAATCCACCCCCTAATATTCTCCTTCCACCAATATGAACCCTTGATCTTAAAATGTATGGTTCAGATACAACCAAAATGTAGAGTTTTATTAAAACTCTAGAGGATCCGGACTCTCAAACTACTCACTCATCAAACTCTGACATTACTATATGATGTTTCATTGTGATACTACATTATATATTGTATTAGTATGTGGCTATGTGCTAAAATAATTTTTAAAATTGGTGAATGTTCAAATAACATGCCACTGAAAATATAGTAATTACTGGGGGATAAGGGGAAATCCTTAAATGAGCCCCATGAGGTTTGATCCCTAAACCTCAAGGAGACAGGGATATAAGGTGGGAAGCGATGTCACTACTCTACCACCTCAACCTCATTATATTAACTATACTATATAAATAATACAGTAGTAGTATCTATTTGATACATGTGTTCATATGTTTAGAAAAAGGAAAAGCATATTAACATAGAAGTACTCCCTCTGCTTTTTTTTATTTGCTACATTTGACTTGCACGGTTTTCAAAGCATTATTTAACTCTTAATATCTCTTATTTCGCTTAAGTAAAAATTATAAAAATTTGATATTATGAATCTACACGTCGAGACGAATCTAACAAGATCACACATGACTATATTTTTACTTATAAAATAATCAAAATAATCGGTCAAAGTAGTGGCTTCATTCCCAAGAAATCAAATGTAGCAAATAAAAAAAAGCAGAGGGAGTATCATTTATTGAAAGTCAAGCTACATGCATGTGCAACTGTCAAGTAAATTTTAAGCTGGCACTGCTATATATACAGTGCGGAGGCAAATTTCAGAAGGACAGAAGCTAAGGTAGTTGGCTTAGCTGCAAGCATTAATTATTAATTAAGGTATAAACTATATATCTTAATATATACGTGAGATTTTAAAGGTCAAATTTTTTTAATGTTGACCATAAAAGTCAATTTAAAGAACAGAAAATAGAGTGGAAGGAGGAGTAGTTACTAGTTACTACTCCCTCTGTCCCATAATATAATTCTTGTTTCTTTTTACACAGTCTTCAAGACGCACATTTGACCTATGATATCTTCTATTTTGTATTAGTAAAAAATATAAAAAGTTGATATTATGAATATACACATTGAGGCGAATCTAACAAGACCTCACATGAATATGTTTTTTGTATACATTAATGAGAATATTTGGTCAAAGTTTTTAAAATTTAACTCCCAAAATAGAAACATGAACTATATTTTGGGACGGAGGGAGTAGTTACTAGTTAGTTCTTGTTCCAGCCTATCAAAAGAAAAAGGATTACTTCAAAACAAGAGGTTATCTGGAATGTCTACTTAACAAGAGGTCGTCATATATTAATAATTACACATTTTACATTTAATAAGGATGAAATCAAATTATCTAAATAATTATTGTAATAAAGTATATATATAGAAGAGAAACAACATGTAACCGAAATATAAATGCTTTTTTTTTATTTAATAAATGAATGCATATAGTATAGTGATCGATTGATCGTTCAAAAACTTTTTTTTTTATAATTTCGTTCAAAAAAACTTTACCAACCAAAAAATAACTATCTTTGATTATTCTACACGTTTGTTTTTAACTTCTCTCTACTTTTCTAAAACTTTTAATTTTTTCTAGAAATAAGTAAAAACTAGTATTTGGGCTCGGCGTTGCCCCCGGGTGGTATTGTTTTCCAAACTTGATATGCATTTTATTCCATTCGCATTAAAATATACTCCCTCCGGTCTTTATTAGTTTACCCGTATTCCTTTTTGGGATGTCCCTTATTAGTTTACCCATTTCTTTTGTTTCTATTTTTGGAATGGGACCACTAACTTTCCATCACACATACATTCAATTTTAATATAAAATAATAGTTTCTCTTTCTTTCTATGTCCCACAACATTATTTCTCCTAAAATTCTGTGCAAAAGAAACGGGTAAACTAATAAAAACCGGAGGGAGTATTAAAGAAAACTCAACATTTTAAAGGTACAAATATAATACTATGGATATTTAAAGCATGATTAAAAGTTGGTTGAGATGGTAACTGTGTTATGTATAATAGCAAGAAGTCACGTGTTCAAATCTTGTTGCATGCCAATTTTACTTTTGTTAATTGACATGACATACGTACACATTAGACAATTCTAGTAGAGTAACAGAGGTGCCACGTGGCGTGTATACATTGTCACGCACGCCTTTTAATATATTAGTATAGATATAGATGAGATGAACATAATGTCATAACATACTTTTAAGTTTGTACTTATATATATTTTCTTTGTGTTCTTTTTAAGTGCGACACTTTGACTTTTGTTATTTTGACCGTATAATATATAAAAGTTAAACTTATCCTATAAAATGTTATTGTATTTGTTTCAATGAATATTTGCATAATATCAACTATTAATAAGTTTTAACAATATATAATTACAGACGTTAATGGTGACATTTATGCCGTTGGCAAGGTATATAAGTCAAATTCTTGGATCCAGGATGATTCTCTTCACTTGAATTTTTCAAAACTTATCTGAACTAATTGAAGCATACTGAACTTCATTTTCTATGGTGTTAAAACTTATTTAAACTTAACAACTTATTAAACCTAAAAATTTGTTTAAAGGTGAAGAAAACACATCCTTAGCAAGAAACAACAAAAGTATAATATCAGTGAAGAATATGATCTAAGGTTTTTGGACACTGTTAGAATAAATAAAAAGGATCAACTTAAAAATAATAGCGGGAATATGATATTGTGATTCTTGAACAACACTATATATCTTTCTTTTTTTTAGTTACAATATCTTTTTTGTTACCGTCTTTAACCCACAACTTTTATTATTTGTTAATATGAGAATATATCTTGTTAGAAATCTAATAGAGCCACATGAAGATATATCTTATGATTCATATATTAATAGCAAATATGATTAACATTTGTGAAGTACGACTCCAAATAAGTGATAGTCTAATAGATATTGCAACTCATAAAAAAAATTCGAGGATTTTTGGAGGATGTGTTTGGATCCTCTATAATTCTAAAATAACTATACAAGGTAAATATCAACCATTGAATAAAAATCAATGGCTCATATATTATCTTTCCAAAATTCCCACTATTTTTTCTCATCAAAATCCACCCCCTAATTTTGCCCTTCCCACCAATATGAGCCTTGATTGTAAATGTATGGTCCAGATACAACTCTACCTTGTAGAGTTTTATTAAAACTCTAGAGGATTCGGACTCGAGAAGAATTTATCTGAATTAAATTTGTCTGAACTGAATTTAATTTTATTTATTCGATCTAAAAAAAAGCTCTAAGTTTTCATATATATTTTCTTATGTATAATTTCTAAAAGCACGGATTGGAAAGAAAAAAAATGAATTCGTTAGAGTGCCAAACTTATTCAATAAGAAAAAGTACTCCTCCAATGGTAAAAACAAGCAAGTCTTCGGCATAGAATTATATTTTTTATTTTTTCTAAAAAAATAAAAAGAATTCCCCCTTGACTGCCAAGAAACATAATTTTTGTTTTCTTTAAGAATAATTATGTTAAATTAGTCAATTAATGTAACAATTTTACTTTGGAAATATTCATAACCATATTTGGTAGCCTTGGTGCGCAAGAACTAAACTCCAACCTTGTATTTCTGGCACGTGTAGGCTTATATTACCAATTATATGCGGCGACTTAAAGTAAAAAATCAAAATCTCAACCCCATTCTATCCTCCCAATCCTATGTTATCTCCTTTCCTTTCTGAAATCCACATCTTTTTCTCTCCCCCCTTTAATTTAAATTTAAAATTATTTTTTGTGTGTGTTTTCTTATCATTTTACAACAACTTTTTAAAATTGAAAACCATCCTTTTAGAAAATACAAAAGAAAAAATGGCAGGAGACTAGGAGCAATATAGAATATGTCATAGTATAAAATGCAATCAAATTACTCTATTTATATTTAGCGACTCTAACAGATTTCAGCATATATATTAGGATTTCCAATGTTATAAACTATATTCATTGAGTTTACTCACCATATACCCGAGTGTACATAAAGTATGATAAACCCTCCAACTTTATCATCGATCACATGAATGGAAAATGCGAGAAGGTGTATGTTCCCTTATGCATACACCCAACCACCCAATTGTAAGATGTAAATTGTACCATCCAAACCCCAATATAACTTTTTTCTTATTATTTTATATTGGTATAAATATTAATCATTCTACATTACTAATATAAAAAATTGTAGGAGTTTTGGATGGGGGTTAATATATAGATTGACACAGTGAGTGCTTAACACTTTGTTCTTTTAGACTGAATTGAATTGAATGGAATTGAACTGAACTAAACTGAACTAAAACTTTGAGAAAAATTTATCTGAATTGAATTGAATTAAACTGAATTTGTTTGAATTGAACTTTTTTTTCTTTTAGGGGTGTTTGAATTGAACTTAATTTCTATTAACTCTTAGTCTAAAAGAACATGACCTGGTTTTTTATATTTATTGTCTTATGTATAATTTTTAGAATCACTGATTGGAAACAAAAAGGGAATTCGTTAGAGTGCCAAACTTATTCAATAAGAAAAAGTACTCCTCCAATTGTAGCAACTAGCGAGTCTTCGGCATAGAATTATATTTTTTATTTTTATTATATTAAAAAGATACAATTTCTGTTTCTTTCAAGAATAATTATGTTAAATTAGTCAATTTATGTAGCAATTTCACTTTGGAAATATTCATAACCCTTGGCGCGCAAGAACTAAACTCCAACCTTGTATTTATGCGGCAACTTGTAAGGTAAAAAATCAAAACTTCAACCCCCTCTCTCCTCCCAATCCGATATTATCTCCTTCCTTTCTGGAATCTACATCTTTATCTCTCCCTATTTAATTTAAATTTAAATTTTGTGTGTGTTTTCTCAAAGAATATTATCATTTGACAACAACTTTAAAAAATTTAAAACTATCCTTTTATTTAACATGTTAATTACAAAATAGTTGGTGCAAAAAAATAAACAATATTATTGTATAGCGAATAATATACAAAAGAAAAAAAAATGGTAGGAGTAATATAGAATAGGAGAGTGACTCTAATAGATTTCAGCATATATATATTAGGATTTCAATGTTATAAACTATACTCATCGACTTTACTCATCATATACCTGAGTGTACCTAAAGTATTATAAATCCTCCAACCTTATCATCGATCACATGAATGGAAAATGCGAGGAGGTGTATGTATCCCTTATGCATACACCCAAGACCCAACTACCCAAGTATAGGATGCAAATTGTACCATCCAAATCCCAATATAACTTTTTCTTATTATTTTACATTACTAATTCATTTCGTAGTACTTTTATTAATTTACACATCCACAACATCAATATTTTTAAAAAAAATTCACAAAATGATAATAAAAAATATAGATGGTCAAAGTTGAGCATCAACAAACACAGAGCAAACTAGCTAAGGGGGGTGTTCGGCAATGGTAGATGTGGTGGTAGCTTTTAGCTGTGTTGGTAGTTGTTAGTGGTTGGTGTGTAGCTTTTAGCTGTCAAAGTAGCGGTATATAGTTTGATGTTCGGTAAAAGAAGTTGTGAATGTAGCTGTTTACAAATAATTAGTCAAATACTCAAACAAAACTTTAATATAAAGTTTATACACCACTAAACACTAATCAAAAAGCTACAAATTATAGCTTTTGATAAACACTACCAAAACACAACTTCTACCACTAAAAGCTACTCATAAGTCATACCACTACCAAACACTTTTTTTTTTTAATTAGTGTGCTACCTCAAAATTAAAGCTTGCGCTGAACCATCCTTAAGTAGAATGATACGTACTGCATCGCAAAGGCTACACATACACTGGGTGTATGTAGGCCACACATACACTAAGTGTATGTGTTATTACTAAAATTTATACCTTATGTATGTGTTACTACTAAAATATATAATACTACTATAAATATTACAAACTTACAATATTTCGACAGATAATTTTGTTTTTAATGATTTGTTCTTTATCTTTGTTTAAAAAATCCGTTTTATGAAATTTTCTTTGTTTAGATTTGTATGAATCCTTTGTTTAAAACTAAAAAAAGAAATGTAATTTTTTTTCTTCAGATTATTCATATATTAGCTTCATCTTATTCATCTTCACCATTTTTCTACTATTGATTTTCTACTAAATTTTCCTGTCGTTTTCAATTATTTAATTTGTTTGTAGAAAATTATATGTTATATTTTCATCCCTACCCTGTAATTAAATTCAATTTGAGATATAGTATTTCAATCGTTTATGTATTATGTAAATTCAAATATCATTGAATAACAAAATAGGTTCAAATAATTATAAGTTTATAATTTTTTAAGTAACAGTATACATTTTAATAGTAACACATACAAAGGGTATACATTTTAGTAGTAACACATACATCCAGTGTATGTGTGGCCCACATACACCGAGTGTATCTGTGTATGTATATTTTTTTTTTTGAAAGAGAAATTTCATTAATTGAAGGCCAAACGGTATCTACAATAGGTATTAAAGAAAAACAAGATACAATTAAACAAGACTAAATCAAATTCGTCTTCGAAGAAACTACAATGAACCAGATCGAGCAATACAGCGCAACCCCCTTGTATTTACTGAATCAAGCAGCTATTGATGAGGAAGTCTATCATTCTGATATAGTTTGGGAAGAACATTCTTTATCGAGTCAGGTTGACCGCATCCGAGATTCCAATACCTTCATGTTGAGTCTCGAACTTCAACCAATGAGAATAATTTCTCATACCTAAAAACAAAAGAACCATACTCACAACTCCCATAGGGGAGAAGGAGATTTCCAAAACAGAAACTAAAAACCCCATAACAGGGTTTGAGAAAATCTTATAAAGAGAGACTAATTTATTAAACAAAATAAGAAAATGAACTAAAAAGTGAAAATAAAAGGGAAAAAGGAGCTTACCATGGATGAAATTAGGGGTGTTAACGAGCCGAGCCGAGACCGAACATGGCCAGGCTCGGTTCGGCTCGAGAATGGGAAGGACCGAGCTCGGCTCGAGCTCGAAGCTCGTCGAGCTCGGAAATCCGGGCTCGGCTCGAGCTCGAAAAAAAAAAACTTCGACTCGGCTCGAGGCTCGGCTCGAGAAAGTTCGTGAAGTGTTCGGCTCGAAAAAGCTCGAGTTTGGTTCAATAGTAGACGAGTTTGGTTCAATGGTGGAGAAACATAAATCGAAGGCCAACAATCAATCAGAATAAAAAATTTAAGGAAAAAAAAAAACATACTGTAAGATTAAAGAGTAGAACCACATAGAACAAATCAGTCTTAGAACAAAAAAAATAACAAAAATACGAATTGGAAAAAAAATCCAAATTTTAAGAATTTAGATAAAATCGAAAAAGAAAACTAAAAGAAACGAAAAATAGAATCTTACCTGTCATCCTCGCCGTCGAGATAAACCTCTTCAAATATGCTCGCCGGAGCTAAAGGTCGCCAATCGCCACTAAGGAGCAGCATCAGTCGTCAAGTGTACGAAGCTTGAGATTGCTAGCCGAGATAAAGCACGCTACTCGCTGGTGCTCGTCGATGCTCGCCGCCAAAGACCGGCGCCGACCATCAAGTGTAGAAAGTAGAACGAGAATGGATCTTTGTTGGAGAATGAGAATGGTTGCTTCTTTGGAGAATGAGAATGAGAATGAGAATGGAGATTTAGGGTTTTTCGAAATAGACCGTAGAAGTATAAACGTAGAAGTGGGCTGAAAATTTTTCCTACTTTCAATTGGTTTGCGTGTACGTGATTCTTTTTACTTTCAATTGGTTTTATGTTTTAACTTTTAATTGGGCTGAAAATTTCAATCTGGCTTATATTTTTGAAGTGGGCTTGAAATTAGGCCTTATGTTTTTTTTAAAGTGGAAATCCAAGTTGATCTAAAAATCAATGTATAAAAATAGTACTTTAACATTTTTCGAACATGTTTGCGAGCTTTCGAGCCGAACTCTACTAGGCTCAGGCTCGGCTCGCTAAGGTCTCGAGCCGATCTCGAACTCGAGTCGAGCCGTCTCGAGCCGAGCTTTGACCGAACTTTGACCGAGCCGAGCTCGAACAGTTTGCGAGCCACCCTGGCTCATTAGCACCCCTAGATGAAATCATCCATGGCAGCCCCTAATTGATGAAGAAGGGGTAGGGGAGGCTAGAGTTTGAGAGAGAAAAAGAGAGAAAAATAAAAGTATATTTTCAACATCCAGTGTATGTGTGGCCCACATACACCGAGTGTATCTGTGTATGTATATCATCTCTCCGTACTGCATACTCCATCGATTTACAAATAATTGCGGTAACTTTTTAGCTTTTTTTTTTTAAAAAAAGATAGATTATGTAGAACAGATATTCGTCATTTTATTTATGCGGAAATTTTGTATTATTCAAAATACTAAAAACCATTAAAAAAGGAGTGAATCTGTTCTACACTTTTGACTCTAAAGATCCTATAAAACAGCTCCCCCTCCTCATTTCTCTCCCCCTTCCCCACCTAATTTACTCTCTTTTTCCCCCAAACCTTCTCCTTCCTCACTTCACTTCTTCTCATTTTCTCTCTCCTCTAAAAATTCTCATTAATTCCCCCATCAGTTACTCTCTCTTAAACCCATAGGGTTTATCATTTATTCACTAATCACTCATTTTTACTCCCTTAATCTTCCTCTAATCTTCTCCAAAATTCGTTAATGTAAACACAAACAACATAAACCCACCAAAAAAAAAATGAGATCTTTAACGGCGGTAAAATACTCGGAGCACAAAAGCGTCACAAAAAAAACTCTCCTTCTCTCTCCTACTTTTCCGTCGCCAAAAATCGTTCGAATTTCCGTCAGAGATGACGACGCTACTGACTCTTCCGACGACGAAGTAGACGACCGACCCACCTGTCGTACACGGGTAATCAAACACATATCGGAGATCCGGTTTCAAGTGGGCCTACCCGAACAACCCACCAAGGCCCAGGCCCAGGCCCAGCCCAAGAAGGCTGATAAGAGACAAAACGGGTCAACCCGGAAATACCGGGGGGTCCGACAACGTCCGTGGGGTAAATACGCGGCGGAGATCCGAGATCCGGTTCGTCGTACGAGGATTTGGCTCGGAACATTCGAGACTGCCGAGGAAGCTGCCGTTGTTTACGACAAAGCTGCTATTAAACTACGTGGGCCCCATGCTCAGACCAACTTTATCCAACCACCTTCTCTCGTGACGTCACCTTCCGTCGACGTGACGTCACTTTCCGATGAAGAAGAGACTACTCAGAGTCTACGTTCGCCGACCTCTGTTTTGAGACACGATGACGTGGAGGAGAGAGAAACAGAAAAAACAAAGAAGATGAGAAAAGAAGAAGGTAGTAGTAGTACAACAACAACAACGAGTAGTAGTAGTTGTTGTGATTTTTTGGGTGACTTGAAACCGGAAGAACAGGTGATGAGTTTACCGGTAAATGAAGTTGAAGGTGAGATAATATTGGAGGATAATCCATGGGTTTTGAATGAATACTTTAGTTTCGACGACGCGCATACACTTGATATTGATAATCTTCTCCCTGATTTATCGTTTGATCATCATGATCTCGAGGATTTCTCTACCTCCATTGATTTCGATTTTGACGGTCAAGATTTACCCTTGCTTGATAAATGCAAAGTAGATGATTATTTCAATGATATGGTTTTATAAGATTTTTGGAAGAAAAAAAATGAGTAAACTTTCAGGGGTTTTTGGGCACAGTTAATTTTTCCCTAAACTAATATTATTAATTAATTAATTAATTAATTAGAAGTTGAGTTTGTTATTATTATTAGTAGGAGAGTAAATAGAGGAGAGGGTTTTTCCTTGTTAATTTTCTCTCACCTCTCGCCTTCCTAGCTTTTCTAAGTGTGCATAGAATTAAGCTAGTACTAATAAGTAATTAAGTAGGATTATTATTATAATATTATATGCTAATTATGCTAAGTGAATATTGAGATTTGAGTTGAGTTGGGTTTGTAATCGCTTGGAAGATATTCTTCTTTCTATGCTGTTTATTTTGGTATATATCTATATATATATTATATTATATTAAAGTTTGGTATTTTAAAATTTTGCAACAAATATATATGAATAACAATGTAGTATGTCATTGAGATTTTATTTTTCCTTGTATATGCATTGCATCTTTATGAACTACACAAGGTATGTCTCATAAGTTAAGTACAGTTTCAACAATTTTAGTTGGGTTTATATATTCACGTGAACAATGCTCCTCTCCAATATTAAGTTTACACATAGAAGATTCACATTTCACACTTAAGAAAACACAAAAGGAGTAGCAAATGCTAGTGTTGGCATTATTTGGCTAATTTTTATACAGTAAAACGTGCCATCTCCTTCATTGCCTTATCCATCCTCTTAGAGCTCGACAATGAAAGCAAATATGCGAAAAATCTATCTAGTTGAGCTTTCGCCTTTAGACGACGGAACTTTATTGGTTTTTGGGTCTATTCGATAAAACTAGTTGTTGTAGTAGCTATTAGCCCTATTGTTGTATGCCGTTTGAAATCTATTGTTCAAATACTAAAATAGATTTAGTAGCTTTTGTTAGCTTTTGTCAAACAACACTTTAGAAGTAAAAACTATCATCCATCAGTTTCTTTGCCAAACATTAGTTATTAGTTATATATAGTAGTCGAAACACTTCCAAGGTAATTCAAAAGTTTAGGTTGAACACGTGCTCAGACCTTAATCATTTTAATTGGAAGAGAAATAAGTATTCAATAAAAATCAATTTTAATCAGCAACATCAATTGTGATCAACTTAAATATGTAAAAATCAAGAAAACTATATAAGTGAAAAACACTAAAGATTCAGCAAAAATTATGTCAAATTAATTAAAATTCACTATTAATTAGTCAAATGATTTTATTTTTTTTGGTATTTAGAGAGGCACAAGTGCGGGAATGAGAATCGATCCCAGAATTTTTATTTCAATAAAAATCAAATACGTAAAGAAGGGTTCATGTAAGATTTGCTATTCTCGTATGATATTTCCTACGTCTAATCGAAGGGACAAAAAGTTACCACGGACCATAAATAAATGTACAGTTGAAACCTTAATATAACTAAATGAGAAAACACTTATTCGTCAAAAAAATAATGAGAAAACTCTTAGACAAGTCAAAAGTGAGTCCATTTTATATGGGGCAAACTACAGCAAATCCATGTTATATATTTGATCAAAGTTGGAATAAGTAAACAAATTATTATTTGGACCCACTTGCATAGTTCTATAAGCATGAAGAAATAAGAATTGAAGATTGAAGAGCAGAGATGTTTGATTTTTTTTCCTTCTTCTTTGCTTAAGTCGTTTTTCCTTGGGGGGCCGATGTTTTCGAGGGACACAAGCAATTAGCCAATTAGTAATACTTAACAAGGTATTGACTGATTTCTTATTCAATTATTTAAAATCTTAATTTATATGAAATCATAGAATAAGGTAATGACATTGACAAATCGCATGTTGTTAATTCGGTAACTCATTGATTTTTAGATATCTTCGCAATAATCTAATGAAACTTGAAAAGTTAGTTCCTTATGCCCATTTGTTATTGCGACTATCTCGTGGATGTAGTATATTATTGAAGTTATAATTTAAATTTTTTTAAAAAGTTTAATTTACAAATACAATTAATATTACTTTGTTTCTATTTGATATTCATAGTTGAAATCTTGTTTAGACTAAAAAAAAATTAAACTAAGAACATCAAAAGAAAACAGAGGGAGTAATAAGTTTTACGTACGTTAAATTCAGTTAAATACAACATACTCTTACGATCGCATATTCACATGCGCTCTCAATTGCATCCTAAAACATTAGCTTCAATTTTAGTATTATACCTCCAAAACATCAGCCATGCTGATACATTATTTGTTAATATATGCTGAGTTTGAGTTTGATTAACGTAGCAATTTTGGATTATTAGAGTCGACAATTGGACTTGGAAATTCAACAAGGGCATAGGGATAAGTTAATTGCACATTTAACTTTTTGTGTAAGATGAAATGTACTCAACCAAACTGTCTTGTATCTGTGGAAAAAAAAAAAACTCAACTGTCTTGTAGTAGGTTTTAACTTTTAAACACTACTTTAACACAAATTCTTAGAAAAGACGGTCTCATGTTAGTCTTAACGTGAGACCTGCCCAAATCCAAGAGATATGTTTTTAAAAAGTGGACCGCGTCTCACAAATTCTCACGGTAATGTTTTTGGTGAATTAGTTACTCCCTCCGTCTTTTTTTATTTGCTACATTTTGCCATTTAGGTGTGTCTCTTATTATTTGCTACATTTGCCAACATTACTACAAATGATAATAAAACAAACATCCAAAAGTTCAAATTCAAAAAATTAGCCCACTTAATCAAATTCCATAAACCTACCCAACCCACCTAACTCTATTTATTACCCCACTCCCTCCATTTAACCCTACCCCAACCCCCCTATAACTACTCCCTCCAAAACCCTAATCTCATAACTTCCGTCATTTTCTTCTCTCTCCTTCCGACTCTCTCTCTCCCCTTGACCGTCACTTTCCTCTCTCTTCTTCTTCTTCAAACCCTCGATCTAGGGTTTTTTACTCCAAAATTGTTGAAAAATACAGTAGATTAATTATCTACTCTTTTCTGCGATCATTATAAACCTAGATTTTGTCATTTTGGAGTGATTTCAGAAACGAGTCCCCTGTTTCTTGGGTATTTTGAGTGATTTTGGGTATTTCATGGATGAGTTAACTCCGAAATCAAAGAAACGGCTCTTTGATTTGATGGACGAGTTAGATGCGGAGGCTAAAAATTCTAGGGTTGCAAAAAAATCCTTGGATTTTGGTTCGTTTTGTTGGTCTTGTGGCGCGCCTTCAAGAAAACCACCAGATCTTCAATTTGGTGGTGTATTTGAGGGCAAAAACCCGAAAACTTGGAAGATCCACCTCCCAGGAAGGCTTTAAATCATGGCGAGCTTACCTCTCTTGGTATAAAAACCATCTCGAAATGGTTTCGGAGAGTCCCCTTTCAAATTTTGACTCAGATCGGTCCACTCCTTAACTTAAATCTTTGTTTTTAAAATTTTAGGAAGTTTTTTTAACATGCTTTGCCTGTGGGGTTGCGTTTGATTAGATTGCATGTTTAGGTTTTTGTGTTTTTTTCATGTTTTAGCCTCGATTTGTTTATACGCATGTTGTTTATGCCTCGATCTGTTTAAAAACTTGTTTATTTTGCCTTGATTTGTTTAATTTCTGTTTATTTTGCCTTGAGTTGTTCTGTTTATACGATTTTTTCACTTGATCTGTTAAAACATGTTCATTTTAGCCTTCATTAGTTCTGTTTATATGATATTTTGCCTTGATCTGTATATATATGTTCATTTTAGCCTTCATTAGTTCTGTTTATATGATATTTTGCCTTGATTTGTTAAAACTTGTTCATTTTAGCCTTCAGTTGTTCTGTTTATATGATATTTTCACTTGATCTGTTAAAACTTGTTCATTTTAGCCTTGAGTTGTTCTTTTATATGATATTTTCACTTGATCTCGTTAAAACATGTTCATTTTAGCCTTGAGTTGTTCTGTTTATATGATATTTTGCCTTGATCTCGTTAAAACATGTTCATTTTAGCCTTCATTAGTTCTGTTTATATGATATTTTGCCTTGATCTGTATATATATGTTGATTTTAGCCTTCATTAGGTCTGTTTATATGATATTTTGCCTTGATTTGTTAAAACATGTTCATTTAAGCCTTGAGTTGTTCTGTTTATATGATATTTTGCCTTGATTTGTTAAAACATGTTCATTTAAGCCTTGAGTTGTTACGTTTTATATGATATTTTGCCTTGATTTGTTAAAACTTGTTCATTTTAGCCTTGAGTTGTTCTTGTTTATATGATATTTTCACTTGATCTGTTAAAACATGTACATCTAAGCCTTGAGTTGTTCTGTTTATATGATATTTTGCCTTGATTTGTTAAAACTTGTGCATTTTACCCTTGATTAGTTCTGTTTATATGATATTTTGTTATATATATGTTCATTTGCCTTTATTTGTGTGTGTGTTGGTGTGATCCTCTATGATGAAATAGGATGTTACATCCAAATTGTTACTCCATTTTGCATTTAATCAGTGGTAAAATGAATAGAATTGTAGTATAAAGAATTGATGAGGCATTTGTGTTATATTTTGGTTTTTGTTTGGCTGTCCAATTTAGTTTTAATGACATATAGAAAGTTTACATGAGAGGTGCACTATGTTCCTCAATGATGAATGAGGTCAGATGATTTATACTAAGGACATTATGCCTTTTAAGACCAGTATACTCATGTTGCCACCAATTTTTTGTGCTCTTCTTTTCAACTTTTCCTCTGTTTTAATAGCATGTGTTGAGTAATATGGATGAGTGGGGACTCCCGAGAGGAACTTAAATCATGCCTTGATCTGTGTTTTTTTAAAATTGGCCTTCATTATCATTTTGTCTTAAATATGATTGAGAAAAAAATGAAATCTAATTGAATTTTTTGTCAAACAATGTTCAATTTGATTTTCTTTTTTTCTCAATCATTTGTTTGATACAATGATACCCTGTTTTTTGTTCTTAACCTCACATTAACTTTTTATTTACCTAAACCCTAAACATACATTCTTGCACTACAGTTTTTGTAAACCTAACTAAACTTGAACTTTTATTTTTACTAACTTTTTTTTTTTATGGATGTTATATCAAGTGTTTTCTTTTTTTTTAACTTAACATAACCCAACATGTTTACATATTATAAATGTAAGGTTTAGTACAAAATGTTTTTAACTACATATACAAAATGTTTAACAACCTATATATGTTGTATTTTACTTACAAAATGTTCTTGCACTCTAATGCCCAAAAAATTGGCCTTCAAATGCCCATTGCTTGCTGTTTTTGCTTTATATTATCCCAATACCATCATCTGAATCTTCATCCCCATAGTTTGCTTCTTCTTGATCATCTTCAAGATGACCTTCTTCTGCCCATTTTCTGCTCTCTTCTACTAATTGTGGGCTAATGACAATACTTGTTGGTAACTCACCCCTCCTCTCAAGTGATTTCTTCCCCATATGTGGTATGTGGTAATTGTTGTTACCCTTAACTATTAGAGTCTCCTTCATCACTTGTTGTAGAGTTAACCAAATATGATTGCATAGCTTAGGATCATAGTTGTCAAATGCCTTGTTCATTGCCTTCACCAACCTGTTTCACACTTCTAGGTGCTATTTGATCTTTTAAGGTTTGAATTGCATTAAAAAAACCAAGATCTAACACATTCATATCTCGGTGACCGTGTCTTTGGTCGATTGATTAATCGATATCAAAACCATCTTTTTGTGCTTCCAACATGAACTGCTCATCAGTACTTGCTATGTGTGGCCTTGCATTGTCTTGGACAATCCATATTTGCTTGCATCCATTATCTGGCCACTTGTTTCTTATAGATGGCAGTATGTGCTTTATGAGTTTCTCCCTTATGACATCTTTTGTGATGCTTAATTGAGCTTTGGTTTCAATCACCCCAAAGATCTCCGTTACAACTTGACCTCTTTCTTTGCCACCTCTTCTATGAATGGGAAGATTCCTATCTTCCCATCAAAACCGACCTCTCCACTTGGTGCTATGTGTGGCCTTGCTAGTGCGGCTATGAACATCACTTTGACAATGAACCTCTTGCTTTTGCATCTTCTATATGGCTCTGCTTCACCAGGAGCTAGGTAGTACCTTTGAGAAATTTTGCTCATGCAAAACCATTTCTCATCCACATGCACCAAATTATACATGTTGCTGAATTTTGGTATTGTTTGGATAGTGTTTGGTATGATAGATACCAAACACCACAACACCCTTGCAATTTTATGTCTTTGGAGTCGGGTGTGGTTTTATGGCATTAGTGTGTTTTTTGATTGCCCCCCCTTTTCACCAATCTGCAATGTAGACTCGTGTATGCCTAGGGATGCTGCTGTTGCTCTTATAGTAGTCCTCTTTCTTAGAGGAATTGCCATTAACCTTTGAGGATCCAATTGAATTCGTTTTCTTCCTACCCTCCCTGTTTTTCTGTGATTCACATCTATTCTTGCATCTTCTTGAAGTTGTTGTCTTAAATTCTTCCATATTCTTCCAATTGTCCACCTTGAAGTATTCAATTCAATGGCAATTTTTTTGATAGCCCCTTGAGGTATAGTGAATCTCGCCATTAAATTTTGTGTAAGCTACTTGTTGTAGCCTTGTTTGCAACATGACATCTTGAGTTGTTGTGCAAAAAATGTGTCTTTGTTGACCACTATTTCTGTTCTTTGTTCTTCATGTTCTTCATGTTCTTCCTCCGATTCACTATCTCGTCCAATTATATTCTCGAGACGTGTACATCTCGAATCATCATCTAACCATTCACCCACAAACTCTTCTTCATCATTCCCATGTTCCATTCTTTGAGAAGTTATTTTCTTCTTCTTCACATGATGCCGCTTGGTGCTCTGTTAAGATCAAAGGCCTCTTGTTGTGGTTGAACTTGTAAGTCTCGGTAATGGTTGTGGTACCGGTTCTGTTACGGTTCGCGAAAGTGGGTCATTCGAGATCAAAACTTGGGTAAGTTGGTGGTGAATTAAGAGGCGATGGGGATGGTGTTGAAGTGTTATCGGTAGAACTGTCTAGGGGGCCATAGCTAAGCTATGGATGCCAGACATGTTCAAGCTGAGAAAGCTTCCACACTTTCCTCAAGTGAAGCTATGAAATCAGAAATGGCTTGTATAAAACTCTATGATGATTTTGCTCTGAGAGTTAATCTACCCAAACCCCCCCAAGGAAATGGCTACTGGTGGGTGCTTTTTATGGTGGTTTAAGCTGCTGGTTGGTGTCTTTGATGGTGGTGGTGACTGGCTGCTGGTTGGTCTCTTTGGTTATGTTGATGGAAGTGGTGAAAATAATAAATGCAAGTGTAAAAGTGGTTGTGTATATATAGTCCACAATTTCTTAGGATTTTTTTCATGTTTTTTGGGGGAAAATTCAATTCCCCCTTAAGTTCGAATTTTTGGGTAAAATTTCAATACCTGTTATGTAATCTACCTTTAAAATTTTGGAGGAAAAATTTTAGTTCCCTTTGGTTGTATAATTGTAACAGAATATTTTAGTTGTATTGCTTGTATAAAAATTTTGGAGGGAAATGAAATCCCTCTTTCTATAAAAGTGGCGCCTACCTTAAAGCAAATGTGGGCCAACTCTTTTTTTTGCCTTCTAATCTGCTTTTTCACAACTTAATTAACCACAATTACTTTTCTTCAAAACACCCACTACACACCCACTGTACAGTGGTCCCCACCCTTTTCCTTGGTCTTTGTGAAAAAGTGCTTGTAGCAAATAAAAAAAGACAGAGGGAGTAGTATTTTTGGCGAATTAGTTAAGTATTTTAGCACAATAGTTTAGAGCTGGTAATCTACATGTAGACTTACATTATTTTTTAGTTAACATATCCAGTACATTAGTTAGTGTTGTTCTATAATTAGTTAAGATCTATTGAGCATTATTTAGTTTCCAATATAAACGAAGAAATAACTTTTTTATAAATCTAAAATGTTAAATATAGAAGACAACTTGAAAAAAGAACTTAAAACAGCCTAGCATTTGGAGTAATTGTACCAATTTGAGTTTGGTTCTTGGAATTTGTTTTTTTAGTCTTCTTAAAATTACTTTTCTTCCTTACACTCCTTCCTTTTGATTTGTTTTTGCACGATCGGAGTCTAAAAAATAACCAATGTAGTTGTACTTGATGAGTATTGTTCTTCTATAATTGATTTTGTAGTTAAGACTTTGATTATACTTGCAGGCTGCAATAGTAGCCTTGTAGACTTCTCGCAGTACCTTTCTTGCATCTTCATTATCTTGACTTTTGAGAATGAGATTGTAGAACTTTCTTTCGATTTCATATCGCCATGGGGTTACGTTGTTTATAACTACTCCAGAGATTTCTCTTTTCTATACTTCGCTTTTTGCAAATCTAGTACACCTTTTGCACATGTACCTATGTGGTATTGTTGTGATTGAACAAATAAGATGCGTTATAATCTGGTTTTATTATATAACTAATATATTTCAGCGCTTAACTAATATATTTCACCGCCTAACTAATATACTTCACCGCTTAACTAATTCATCCAGAAGCAATTTAAGACTAGCATAACTAATAGGTCCAAGCGCTTAACTAATTATTCCGGTGCTGGTTTGATGCACGCGCGTGATGTCAGCATGACATCAGCTGGTCTTACGTTAGTGCTAACGTGAGACCGTCTCTTCAAAAACGGACTCCTACTTTAAAATACAAAAACTGCTTCATGCTATTGCTGCGGGAAATTGGTTAGGAATCGATTCTTAGCATTACACTAAAGTCCTATTTTAACTTGTAAAAGGTTGACATGATATATATTTAGATGAATTTAACAAAATTTAATATGACTAAATATTTCTTTAAGTGTAGATTATTAAAGATGGTTAAAATTGAAGTATGGAAATAGTACAAAAATTAAGTTGTTGTAATTAGAAGAACAAGTGAAGTATGTTAGACTCCCTCCATTTACTTGAGCCTTTCTCACTTTACCATATATGTTTGTCTAATGTGGATCATGTGAATAGTCCAAAAATCAAATTGTTGCAATTAAAAGAACAAATTAGAGGTTTTGGGGTGGGGGACAGAGGGAGGGGGACTATATATACTTCCTTCATCTCATAATATTTTAACGCATATCTTTATCTTTAGTTCTATATTAATTTTAAATTGTATCACCTATATAATCAACCTTTCTCTCGTTGTTTCTCTTTATAACCTTGTATAAACTTTCTCTTACTAGCTAGATAAAATTGATTTGTTCTCTTTTACTGCGAAAATACATTGCTTGGTTGACATCATTTTAGCATACATGTCTTTCATTAACTAACAGTCAAAATGCGATTTTTGCACTATATAAACTAGAAAGGTCGTGAATTTCGTTTATATTAACTGAAGCAGGATATTTATACAATTTTTCATGATGTATGGAGTTCTCCTAATATTCAGCAAGGGAGATAAATACATCTGTAATAATTTGATCTTGTTCAATAATGATTTCAATATGTACATTTATGGAAACGAGTTTGTAACAGTTCAAATATATCCAAGTTTATGAATAAAAAAAAATGTCTAGTGAGAGAAATTGTGAGAGAGAGCCCACTGTGAGAAAGAACTCATTCGTCGAAAAAGATCAAGAAACATGGATCAAGGTTTCAAAAAGAAAACCTCATCAACCTCTCCCTCCTCCTCCACCTCTAGCCTCAAAAACCATCTTTATCTCCCATCTACCCCCAGACACTATTCCATCAGATATCAAGAATCTCTTCCGGAAATTTGGTGATATTGCAAATATAGTCATCCCACCCCTCCAAAAGCCAAATCCAAAATTCCGCTTCGCCTTCATCAGATATGTTGATTCATACTCTCCAAATGAAGCAGTTCAAGCCATGAATGGAATAAAATTGGAAGGAATGCGTCTGAAAGTTCAACCTGCAAAAGTTGATAAACCCATACACAATCACCCCTCTAGCTTCATCGCTAAAAACCCCCCAGTCAAACCTTCACTCATCTCTAAACCTCGCCCAAAACCTTCTCTGAGAGATCATAGATCATACAAAGAAGTTTCCTCCCCTCCCAAATGTAATCACCCTATCACACCACTCCATCCTCACCCTGAACAATCTAAATCACCATCAACTAACCATCTCTCACAAATCATCGAAATCCAAGAAATTGACCCGCGACTGACTTCTTCAATAAAAAACCCTCGAAAGCCGAATAGCAAGCACAAGAATCCTAGGCGAGGCCACCGAGGCGACTAGGGATAATATTGTGGCGTAAGAAATTGATGATGAATTTTCATTGGTGATCAAAGGTTCAAGAAATCTAGATAATCGGGAATTCTTTGATAGAAGTCTAATTGGGGTGGCTCAATCATCATTATCTTCCCATGAATTATTGAACCGCATACCGGCGTAAGGTGTATTTAGCTTAACAATAAAACCTTTGGGAGGTTTACTACACATGATAACGTTTGATAGTAATGAAGAAAAAATTGCCATGTTTGAAAGTAAATGGTTGGAAAAGTGGTTCATTGATTTACGGAATGTTAATAACAATGCTGCTTCACAATGGCGCGAAACATCCTTGAATGTGTATGGAGTTCCTTTTTCGGCTTGGAATTATGAAAACTTCCATAATATTGGAAGTGTTTTTGGAAGAGTAACTTCGGTTGACTACTCAAACCTTGATAAAGCAAGGGTATTCCCGATCACGCATTGTGCGTTCCGCATAAATTGTAAATTATGGTTGCAGATTGGGGAGAAAAAATTCCCTGTTTTTATCTTTGAATCAGAATCTTTGGTCAATATGTCAACTACGAAGGAAAATCATGAGAGCTGTCAAATCTCCAATCTCATCTCCCGTCCGCCTCCCGTTCTCTCCAATGATGATCGAGAAACCTGGCTTGAAGGTGACCAGGAAAATTCCCCTTCACGTGCCCCCCTGCATATTGCATCATCATCACATGCGACTAGGGAAAATGTGGCGCATCCCATTAATCAAGCCGAAAAAATTTCGGGGCTCCCCAAATCTCCTCGGGAAAAGTGCACCGACACTTCCAAAATCAATCTAAACTCTTCGTCTCCCCTTTTCTTGGAAAGGCAAGACCCACCATTACTTCAAAATAATAACTCTGTTTCCCATCCAAAATCGCCTCTCTCCAAACTCCCTCCATCATCCTATAATAAGCCCACCTGGTGAAAAATCAAACTCAAATCGGCTTGCTTTCAGCCCAAGCCCAAAAAAGCCCCCCCTTGTTCCAAGGAAAATTATCTCATCTCCTCAAAAAACATCATGCCACTCTCAAATACCCACAACCAACAGTTTTGGGCCCCTTTCTCGGTCCAAAAATTCAACATCCACCTCTTCTCTAGGTTCAGGCCCCATGTTCCCTCCCGGATTCGAATCAATCATTCCAGATAAAATAAAATCTCTTCATGAAGAAAGAAGAATTAAAAAACTCAAGAAAAAACAGATGAAAAGAACCAAAAAAATTCTGATGATTTCATCTCAAGCCTCTCCCTCCCCAAAATCCAAATCAAATAATTTTTTTGAATTTTCCTCCATCACCCCGATGATGTTCTCAACTTTGCAAAAAAATTTTGGAATGACATATCCTGGTTCTCGTGAGGATCTCAAGTGATCGTGTTGAAATCATCCTCCTCAAGCAAAAAGGCGATTGGGCATCGAACCAATGAATCTTCTCTTTCATCATTACTTCTCTGTTGAAATGATTATAGTATCATGGAATATCCGAGGAATGGGAGCCAAAGTCAAACGAAGCTCCCTGAGAAAAATCATAAATGCAAAAAAACCTCACTTCATCTTTCTGCAGGAAACAAAAATTGAAGTTATTGACCAGAAAATTGCCAGGATGTGCTGGAATTCTGTCGACTTGAATTGGGAGTTCAGCCCCTCATCTGGAAATTCGGGAGGCATACTTGTCATTATGGGACAAAAAATTCTTCAATATGGAGTCAATCAAAATAGAGAAACATTGGATTGCCTTGTGTGGTGTAATTCCTTCAAAAGACTTCAAATGTATGTTGATAAATGTTTACAATCCATGCAACACTGATCTCAGAAGGGAAGTATGGCATGAAATTGAAGAATTTTGGACTTTGATGAATATTCCTAGCCTCATGATGGGCGATTTTAATGAAGTACTTTCTGCCTCCGAAAGAGGTAGCCATCTTGCCTCAATTCCAGGTATGTCAGATTTCAAGGAATTCATGCATAATATTGAATTGATAGATATCCCCCCTTCAAACGGAAAATTCACATGGCATCGAGGGAACTCAAAAAGCAGGTTAGACAGAATTCTTATCAATCCGGAATGGCTCCAAATATTCCCAAATCTCAAATCCTCCCTGCTAAACAGAACAATATCTGACCATTGCCCTCTCCTTGCGACCTCTTCCGAAAAAAACTGGGGACCAAAGCCTTTTCGTTTTCTAAATTGTTGGCTTTCTCACCCCTCATGCCTAAAAATCATCAAAGAATCTTGGTGCTCCTCCCCTCACCTTCCTGTTCCTGAAAAACTCAAACGTGTGAAATCTTCCCTCAAGGAATGGAATCTATCTGAATTCGGATCCATTGACTCCAAAATCTCATTCTTTGAGTCTGCCATTCAATCACTTGATGAAATTGCAAATCAGAGAAGTCTTATGCCAACGGAATTACAATCTAGGAAGGAAGCCCAACTTGAGTTGTGGGATTGGTTAAAAAAGAAGGAGTCTTTATGGGCCCAGAAATCTAGAGCCCAATGGCTCCAGGAGGGTGATAAAAACACTCGATTTTTTCACGCTGTTGCCTCATTAAGAAAAAGAAAAAATACCATCGAAGCCATTACACAAGACGGAATTGTGATTGATCAACCTCATGAAATACGAAAAGCTGCCTCTTTATACTTCAAATCCATCTTTTCAGAGCAATACACCAAAAGGCCTACTTTTGAAGGCCTTGCTTTCAACACTTTGTCTCAGGAAGATGCAGTAAGTCTCATATCTCCATTTTCTGATTCTGAGATTGATGAAGCAGTATCCTCTTGTGCATCAGACAAATCCCCGGGTCCAGACGGATTCAATTTCAGATTCATTAAAAGTGCCTGGAATGTTATTAAGGAAGATATCTATAAAACAGTCAGGGAATTCTGGTCTTCCTCTAGCCTCCCTCATGGAAGCAACATAGCGTTCATCGCTTTGATTCCAAAATCGGTCTCTCCCGATGGATTCAATGATTTTCGTCCCATAAGTATGGTGGGAAGCATTTACAAAATCATATCAAAATTACTTGCGAGGAGGCTCCAATCAGTCATGGGTTCACTGATTAGCCCCTTCCAAACTTCATTTGTCAAAGGACGTCAAATCCTAGATGGTGCTCTCATTGCATCTGAGATCATTGACTCTTGCAAAAAGAGAAAAATTCCGGCAACCCTTCTCAAATTAGATTTCCATAAAGCCTTCGACTCAGTTTCTTGGTCTTTTCTTGAATGGTCTCTCTCACAAATGGGTTTTCCAAATCAGTGGTTATGTTGGATCAAATCATGTGTGACATCAGCGGCTGCCTCAATCCTAGTGAACGGTTCACCCACGCCCCCAATAAAGATGGAAAAAGGATTACGGCAGGGAGACCCACTATCTCCCTTTCTCTTTGATATTGTGGTTGAAGTCCTCCACCTTGTGATTGAAAAGGCAATTTCTTTGAATCTTTGGGATGGAATTGAAATTTCTCCGGGTGGTCTGAAGGTTTCTCACCTACAATATGCAGACGACACTCTTATTTTCTGCCCACCAAAACTGGAATTCCTGCAAAATATAAAAAAAACGCTCATCCTCTTCCACCTTGCATCTGGCCTACAGGTAAACTTTTTTAAAAGTTCTATTATGGGTTTGAATGTATCTGACTTGTGGATTGAGAATGCAGCGAATTCCCTGTTGTGCAAGTCAGGCTCTCTCCCTTTCACATATCTAGGGCTCCCCATTGGTGGGTCCCCTTCACGGCTATCAACTTGGGACCCCATCATTTCCAAAATTGAAAATAAACTGGCGTCTTGGAGGGGGAAACTACTGTCTGTTGGTGGTAGATTGGCACTTTTAAAATCATCTTTGGCGAATCTCCCGCTCTATTTCATGTCGCTCTATCCAATTCCTCAAGGCATCATCAATAAAATCACAACAATACAACCAAAAATTTTTGTGGAGTGGTGGAATGGGAAAAAACGCCATGGCATTACTGAAATGGGAAATTATCCAGTTGCCTCGGAAATTGGGAGGCCTTGGTGTGGGAAATATCTTCTTCAGAAACCTATCTTTGCTCTTCAAATGGGTGTGGAGATTTTTCTCTGAACCAGAAAATCTGTGGAGGAAATTAATTCAATGCAAATATAAATATCCCCCAAATTTCAGTGTGAATGATCTGAAAATCCCAAGATCAGGGGGACCATGGCAAAACATTTGTGCTGCAATCCTTAAAAACAATGATGCGCATCAACTTGCATTGACTGGTATCCGTTGTAATGTTGGTAATGGCAAATTTTGCCTCTTCTGGCAAGATGTATGGATTGGGGTATCTTCTCTGAAATCTTTGTTCCCAAGATTATTTTCTATAACCTCTCATAAAAATGCAACAATTGACTCAATGGGAGTGTGGAATGGATTCTCCTGGACTTGGACTCTAGCTTGGTCTAGAAGCTTGAGAGTGCGTGACATCGAGGAAAGAAACCGTTTACAAAGTTTGCTTGATCAAGCCTGCATATCCTTGAAAAACAAATGACAAGGTTATATGGTCCTATAGCAAATCAGGTTCATTCTCAGTTAAATCTTTCTCTCATGAGCTTACAAAATTATCACTTTCGAATCAACATGACATAATCATCAATCCCTGGCGTGGATTAGTTCCTCCGCGCATTGAAATCTTTGTTTATCTTGCGTGTCTTGGCAAACTCAACACCAGAGCAAAATTAGCAAAGTGTAATATCATCCCCAGCTCACAGGACTTATGCCCTCTTTGCAATAAGTCCTCGGAAACAGTGGACCATTTACTCATGCACTGCCAATTCTCATGGCAAATCTGGGGATGGTGGGCAAGTATTTGGAATGTCTCGTGGGTTGCCCCTTCCTCCCTTAAAGATCTTTTCCTATCATGGTCCCCTCCTAACTCAAGCCACCTCTTCAAAAAAGTGTGGTGGGCTATCTTCTTCATCCTTGTTTGGTCTATATGGAAGGAGAGAAATGAAAGAATCTTCAATGATAATCGCTGCTCCGTTAACCAAATCTGTGATCTAATTCTCATCAGGTTAGGTTGGTGGATGAAAGCTTGGGGGGATCCAATCCCTTATCCAATTGAAGACATTATTAGAAATCCAAGATGCCTCATGTGGTGCGAATCATTTAAGTTGGATGTAGTTAAATCCATACCTGCTTCAGTTTGGTCTCCCCCCAATTCAAGCTCCCTTAAATGGAATGTTGATGCCTCCCTCAATCCTCTTCTCAACAGGTCTGCAATTGGTGGAGTGCTAAGAAATTCAAAAGGTCAATTTATTTGCCTTTTCTCTACTCCAATCCCTCCCATGGAAATTAATAATGCCGAAGTAAATGCAATCTTCAGAGCTCTGCAAATAACCTTGGCCAGCCCAAACCGCATCCAAATGATAAGCCTCACCATTGAATCGGACTCCCTCAATGCTGTTAAATGGTGTGTCTCGTCAGAAGGTGGCCCTTGGAATCTCAATTTCCACCTAAACTTCATCAGGAACTCACTGCTTCGTGATCCATCAATCAAGATCATCCATCAGCCTCGAAGCTCAAATCATGTGGCAGACGCCCTTGCTAAACAAGGCCTGCACAGAAATTCAGAATTTTTGGCCTGGATCTAAGTGATGATTTAGTATAGTAGAAGACTCTGTAGAAGTTGTAATCACCTTTCTGGGTATTGGTTTAGTCTCTCAATTATCCGCCTTTTTGGATTAAGTGTGTAATAGGCCTTTGGGCCCAAACCCATGCATGGTATTAATGAACAAAACCAAATTATCAAAAAAAAAAAACAGTTCAAATATATCCGATTTCTTGACCATCGGCCTATCTTTACACACAAGAAAATCACAAATTTTCAAGTCGTATGTACAGATCAAAAGTTATAGCTTATTCCTAAATTCTTTTCTCTTCATATGATTTTTGGTGAATCAAAACTACTTTCATTAATAACATCCAATTATTTAGTACTCAATAAATCTGAATTATTTACTCCTAGTACAAAACTAAAATAGGCCCCTTATTGATTTAGAAAGAAATGAAAGTTACAATTTGAGGACTTTTTTTGGGTTTTTTTAAGGTTAACCTTAGAAGTGTTTTTTTTTTCTTTTCAAAATATAATGTGAAAAACTTCACCTTGGCAGCCAAGCATTAATAAAGTGGAGTAAAACAAGAAAATTGGAGTATAGTAGTACTCCATATATGGATGGTACTGATGATGATGTTTGAAAATTGAAAAATGAGTTGGAAACAGTGGTGTAAGCTGTCAAAGTGTTTTTGGCCAATGTCTTACAACTTGCATGTATCTTCTGGTTTTTCTGCTGCCACTTTGATAGTAGAGCTCAGCACTCCTCAAGACCTCAACAACTAAAACAAGGTACTAGCATAATAACTGTTTTCAGCCACTGTCTTTGACCATTTTTTACAGCACAGTAACTAAACTGTGAAAAAACAATAACAAAATATCAAAATGTGTTTTAACCTTTCACTGTTTGTAATCTGCTTGTCTGGTTCTACTTGGCCCTACTTTCTGGGGATGTACAACTATAAACCTATAGATAACAGCTATTGAAAACTATACAACAATCAGAAAAATTTACCTTGGAATTGGTGATGGGAGGTAAATCCAGAGAAGGGGATGAAGGTCAGATCAGAGAAACATTTTTTAGTAGTACTATAATTTCTTCTTACATAACCTAAGCCTAGTCTCCTCTTTATTCCAGAAATTCCTAGACATGATAGCTGCTTTTTTCCACATCTTACTGAATCTCTATCAAATTTAATCACATCACCTTGCTTCTCAAGCTACCATGCTCTGTTTTCTTGTAACAAAGATAAAAGAAATTTACTTCTATTTAAGATAGAAAGTACATAGTGTTAGAACATTTATAGTTTAAATGTGTCCGTTGATGTTATGTGATGAGAAAAGAGGGATAACGAAAAGGCAAGACAATAGAGCGCTCGCTCTAAGTAGAGCGCTCGCGCTAAGTAGAGCGCACGCTCAGAATTGTCAGGGAATTGGAGTTTAAACCAATTTTCTTAACAGGGTTGAGGAGCACCGGCTCCTGCCTGGAGCGCCCGCTCCAGAGAGGAGCGCTGACTCCTATTCGTCAGTTTTCCTGACGAGGCATTTCTTTAGTTAAATGGTGTGTGTCTTTTCGTATATGGTTGCGTCTTTTCTTCTGTAAGTCTTCCCTTGTATATATAGGGACATATCACATGTGGAATGGGTTAGAGAGAGATTATTCATGCTTGCTTAAAGTGTGAAATCATTCAACGGTACTTGCTTAGAGAATGATATTCTCTTGTGTTTTCTCTAAACAAAATCAGACTACAAACTCTTGTTGGGATTGTTTCTTGTTAACAACCAAGATTCAATGTTTCTTCTTCGTATCTCATAAGTATTACCGTGAATCCGTGATACTCTGTTGTTCCTAGTGGGTCGGAAAATAACTTATAGGAAAGCGTATCTAATACGTGCTTGGAAGTTCTAATATCCTGTTACTCACTGTTATATCCACGCACACCTCTAACACATAGGTAATCTAATATTCTAATTAAGGTTCATGACGACCTGTTTGGTAGTCGTTGATAAATGGTGGTTTGAGAATGCATTTTAAGTGTAATGTTGTAAAGGAAACATCTTAAAATCTCCATGGGGAGGCAATTTCAACCCTCAAGTTTGTGTTTTTTCTCCATGGGGAAGCAATCTAACCCCTAAAATTGTGTTTTTTTTTCTCTAGGAAAAAACAACTTTTATTACCATTCATTACCACCTACTAGGTGGTATTGGATGGGAATGAAAATTTAAGAAGAAAAATAGACACTTTAGGATAAATTATCATTACCATCGGAATGAACAATGATTTTTTTCACAAATTACATACAAATTCATTCCTATTACCATCATTTATAACCAACAACCAAACGAGCGGTCAGTGTATTGTTTAATATAGTAGAAGTAGTAAAAGTTTGTATCTTTGTAAATCAAACATCACTAGAGGTCATGCTTGTATAGTTGGGACTTGGGTGGATTGAAATTTTTCGTGTTTTGATCTAATATAACACTATCTTCTTAATTACCTTATAATAAATAAATAAAAAGTTACGGATGATACATTTACCAAATGAAATTAAAATGTTGATTGAAATAAATGAATAACACGAATACACGATATATTTTAATAGTTCACGAATAGACTAGCTGATGCTATTTTAGGCCAGGCATGAAGTCTCTTGCCTTTTGGCCACTCCCAAACCTTAAGAGGCTGTCCCAGACCTTAAGAGTCTGGCTCCTCGACTTTTTTTTTTTTTTTTATAACAACTCCTCGTACTGACTTCTAATTTGATAGGACACTTTTCTTTACCATACAATTAAAATAAATTTGGATTTACTAAGACTACCACACCTATAAATATCGAAAGATTAAAATTAATTCAATGCTCCCCCTAATTTTTTTTATTGTCTTCTCATTTTATACAAAACATTCCATAAAAAAGCAAACAGATACAAGGAAAACCTTTATAAAAAGAGAATTAAGGGTTCTGGTCAAACTACTAATAAACCGTAAAAAGGGAAGACATTGTCTTGTTACTGTTGAAAATGGGGTGGCATATCAGATCTCCGCTATCAAGTTGCAAAACACTTTTTAAAGAGGGCTGATTTATTTTTGTTTTTGCAATTCTTTTCTGCAGGTTTTATTTGGTCTTAAAATTGTATATTATGAACCCTACATATGTTTAATGAACAATGATGGCACTTGGCAGGACCCCAAGCCTAGCTAATAATCTTTTTTGGTGGTCCTCAAAATATATATTTTTGTCTCATTTTATGTTTATGTAATAATTAATTATGCATGCAATATGGTATATATTAATGTGTGCACCAATCTAATTTAATGGATTTAATTACATAATCCGTATTTTTGCAGGTACTTTGTAATGTTGGCTAAATCTTCTCCATGTAAAGCCAATCCTTTTCAATTAGTGGTTGGGATTCTTTGATTGAGATATTTCACTCTCTTTAATTAATTTAAAGTTTCATGCACATGTTCTATTGCTTGTTTACTTGTGTAATGCACAATGTGTGTTATTAGCTCCCCCTCACTGCATGCAGTTGACTGTTGTGTAATTACCACTAATTTGTGGCTTGTACATTAGTCCTATTTACAATTTACTAGACAATATGCACTTTTGGACCACAAGCTATTTGTGCTTAGCTTGATTATAAATTGACTTTTGGATGAAATCGTTCATCATAAATCCTTTTTTAGAATCTAAAGCTCAACCTTTGATGCAAATTAGGTAAAAGGATATTCAATTATATATACTCCATTAATCTTGAAAAATAAAGTCTCTGAAAAATTGTTGTAACTCCTATATATATTTCTAGTTACGATCTATGTTTTTCAGAACGAGGCAAAGATATTAGAACAACATCATAAACCTTATTTTTTTTTCATTACTCAATTATTCAAATGAGATTATATTACCACCGACTTTTATTTGTTAAGTATTGGCTCAAAATCTATTGGCTAGATATAACTTTACAGAGGAGTAAAGTTACAACAATTGGCATATTGTATAACAACCTTACGCTGAAATATAGTCGATAATATGGTATTTGAATCCAAATAATTGGTTATGGACATTATATAAATTAGTTAACGTAAGAGTTCACATCATCCTAATCATGCATGATGCATGTATCTTCCATACTATAGAACACCCTACACACTTCCAATATTTGGGAAAGAATATATGTCCATAAATCTTGTGCTACTAGCTAGAACCTGAATATGGTGGTAATTAAGATTTAGTTATAGTATATTCTTATTAGATTATTTGAAATTCAACTAATAACACATTTTCCTATTACTAACACTATACTAATGAATATACTTATTTATGCCCAAATGAATTATAGACCCTTATAAGTATCATAAGTTACTTAAAAATTGTAATTAAGAGACATGGAAAGGGAAAAAGGCAAAGTGAGATAAGAGATGATAATGGGAGTTGTGAGTATGTTTTTTTTTTTGTTTTTAGGTATGAGAAATTATTCTCTTGTTGAAGTTCGAGACTCAACATGATGGTATTGGAATCTCAGATGCGGTCAACATGGCTCGATCAAGAATGCTCTTCCCAAACTATGTCATAATGATAGACTTCCTCATCAATAGCTCGGCAAATACAACGGGGCTGCGCTGTATTGCTCGATCTGGTTGATTGTAGTTTTTTCGAAGACGAATTTGATTTAACATTGTTTCATGTATCTTATTTTTATTTAATACCTATGATAGATGTCGTTTGACCTTCAATTAATGAAATTTCTCTTAGAAAAAAAAATGATAAGGGGATTGTGATAGTATAGAATTTTTGCCTTGAATAATGCAAAATAGGGTTTTAATTTCAGAAATATGCCGGAAGGGAAATTAATTCCCTGCGTACCGTCCACGTAGGACGGCACGCGAGAAAGTTTTTTTTTTTGTACTTAAGTAAAACCGCTACTTCAAGTAGCGGTTAATCTTTAATAGCCGCTACTTCAAGTAGCGGTTAAGTAAAGTAAACCGCTACCTCAAGTAGCGGTTAATATTAATTGACCGCGACTTGAAGTCGCGGTTTACTGGTACCTGGACCCCCAAGTTGATAAATGGCGCTGACTAAAGTAAACCGCTACTTCAAGTAGCGGTTCATTAATGGAAACCGCTACTTCAGTTAGCGGTTTACTATAATCCCCAAATCCCACCCTAGCTTTCCCAATTTCTCAGATTCGAACGATTCACTCTTAAATTTGTCTCCCTCTCTCTCTTACTAACCGTCGCCCACAACACCACCGTCGATCACCGGAGCTACACCACCGTCGATCACCGGAGCTCAGCCACGAAGAACGTCGCCCACCGCACAACTGACGCCAGGTGATTCGCTGCGTCGCACAGTCGCACCACCAACAGCTCGCCGCACAACCGTCCATTAGCCCAGGTGAGTTAATTTTTTTGTTTTTTTTTTTAATTTAATTTGCTTAGCATGCCATATTTGTTATGTATTTTAGCTTTGTAACTGTTGTTAGATGGAAATTGTTTGGTTTGATTAGTATAATTTAGTATTTTGCATAATTTAGCATTTTGCATAATTTAGCATTTTGTGATGGTTGATTTTGCATGAATTGGAAGGTGATTTATTGGTTATATTGGTTGGTTAAAAATGGTGTTGAGCATTTTGTGATGGTTGTTTAGAATTGTTGTGTTTGCTTAGAATTGTTGTGTTTAGGTTGCAAATGCTACTAGTATAGGTGAAGAATGGTGTTCATATTGTTTGAATGTGTATAATAAGAATAACTTTAACATTATGTTTTTTGTATGTAGAATATGGAACAACCTAAATATCCTTTATACCTTTATTGGAATGGTGAACTATCTCAAAATGACGTTGATATTGTGTATAGAGGTGGAAGGAAAAAAAATTTGTTCATCAATTCAGTATGATGTTTCAAGAGATTCTCGAATAGGGTATATGACGTTGTTGGATGTGATCGTATGTATGTGGAACTGAAATTGTTTATGAGATATCCGATGCCGGGGAAATATGTGCCAATTGCACTAGAGGATGACGAGTCACTAAGTGCTATGTGGCTTTCAGTGACACAAACGTCAGCCATGGCAATGGAGGTGTACATTGAACAAGTTCCCAAGGAGATAAATCTCCAAAGTAATGTGGGTTATGTACCTACAATGGACTTTAGGCTCCCAGCATGTTCCGGGGGTTGACCCCTTAGCTGTCAGGTAATATGCAGTGTCTCACATTTGTTGACATTATTTAGTTTCATTTTTCAGAAGGATATTAATGTGTATTTCTTTTCAGTTGGCTTCGGGTACACCTCAGTAGGTCCCGCTTAGCAAGTGGGCTATCTTACTACAGGGATGCACTTGACCATCGGACGGACGAGCGGTACATAGAGTCTCACATGCCTAACTTATATACATTGGTAGACATCTCTCACATGCCTAATATTTGCAACATTCTTTATTTGTAGATGACTTGGCAGCCATATACTGATGCGAGACTAGAGTTGTTGCCTGCTATATGTCGAGCTGATCGACATGTATGGCGCACATTGGCTCCACTTATTTGTTTCGACATTGTGGAGTTTCATTGTCCCGATCGAGTTATGCGCCGGTTGGCTTCGAGCGAGAGGATTCCAAACCTTGTGATACAAGCACAGCCCTTCATGGCATAGATCGGAGGTCGAAGAACAAGAATTATCCGCTCAGACATCGCCCTTACATAGCGCAGTGGGATGAGCGCGAGAGACGTGTTGTTCAGGGCACTCCGTTTACTGGTCGTACTCATGCCATTGAGGAGTATATGGTGTGGTATCGTCGCATCACGAGGTTACGCATGACAGATCCATTGAGGCGACCTCCTTCTACACATTATCGGCTGCGTCCGCAGATGTAGTACCGGTAAGTGCCATGTAGTTATACTTTTATTTATTTATCCGACTATATAATATGTATTTTTCTTTCTATGCGAGGCACATACTTTATCTCGATGTTGCTCATAGGTGCAACACTTGTACTAGACGCCGCTTGAGTCATTGCCTCCGAGTATGGGGCGCCGCTTGTTTGCACGAGACATTGCGCACCATGAGGGACTGCGTATTGATGCCGTTAGCCGAGCCGGGACATGGCCACATCTTACGGGCGTGCCTACCTCTCGCGCACATACTTCGACTTCTACATCTTCTATGTCTGCTTGCCCATACATCTACCACGGCACCTTTGCTTTCGCCTCCAGTCTGTCAGAGGACTTACCGACGTCGTTCTGCCACCACTCCATCTTGTCTTGACGCCATTGCAGAGTCTAGTGAGACCACACCTAGTTCATCTAGACCTTCACAAAAGAAGAAGAGGGGGTCTTAGCACTTTCATTTGTTGTTTGTATAGTTCGTTAACACTATGTGAAATATTAAACTTTGTTTGTGATTGACATATTTTCTTAATCTTACTTCGTAATTAAGAAATTATTGGATAAATGTGAATGTGGATGAACTTGGTGTTTGGTGATTGATGTATGCATAGACTTGGTGTTGTTGGATGGAATTTGGTGTTGGAATTGCAGGTTGTATAGCTTTTTTTTTTTTTATGTTTCTGGCATTTTGGCCAGTTATGGGGAAGCTGCAATGACAGGCCTTTTTTTTTCATAAACTTCTATTCGCAATAGCGGTTTACATAGAGTATGATTTGTGTTTGCAAGATCTTGACCAAGTAAACCGCTACTCTGAGTAGCGGTTTATATAAACCGCTACTTCAAGTAGCGGTTTAATTTAAAATAAACCGCTACTTCAAGTAGCGGTTTATCTGGGATAAAAAAAAAACATTTTCTCGCGTGCCGTCCTACGTGGACGGTACGCAGGGAATTAATTTCCCTTCCGGCATATTTCTGGAATTAAAACCCTATTTTGCATTATTCAAGGCAAAAATTCTGATAATATATCCTAGTCAGCAAATAAAAGTGCATGCGAATTATGGTCCTTCTTAACAAACTTATTATTATAAATAATTTGCTACTTCCATCTTTTTGTCGCTTTTTTGTCGGCTTTGGCCTCCCAGATCTTCTTCCCCTGCCTTCTAAAATCTTTGTCTTTCTCTCTCTTTTTATTTTAATAATTTTCTATAAAAAAAATTAGAGCAGTTGATTCTCATAATGAATATTATAATTAAACAGTAATACGTTGCGTTTTGGCCTCTGGAGTAATCCATAAGCTGCATATTCAGAGAAGCACGCTCATGGGACCAATCACTTTTATCTGCTGGGATCTTGGTTAAAATTTTAATATAAAGTATTTCATATCATATAAAAAGAAAACATTAAAGTTAGATTAAATAAATTCTTGGCATTTTATTGAGAAATTGTTGCAGAGAAAATAACAAAGGTGGGCAGTGAGGGGTCCAAAAGCTGCGAGGCGGATCATGAACTTGATTCTTGGGTTGGGGCTGTTTTTTGACAACTAATTGTAGGCCTACACGTAGGAATTCTTTGGCTGAGAAATAAAATTCACCCTCTTAAGAATATCCGACTAGTGATGACTTTGTCAGGTAAATTAACTACTACTATTTCCTTTTGTCTTCTTTGTGGGAGACTAGTGCAAGCTTTATAAGTGCATGCATGGATACATGCATCTTGATTCCTTTTGCTATGAAATCAACATTCATAAACAATAAACAGTTCTTGGAGAATAACGGTGAGTTTATTCCTCAGACTCAACTCCAAACTCCAGACCACATCAACTTTTCACTACTTTTTAATTTTACGACTCACTCCATACTCATTCCAATTCCATACTTTATCCCTGACTTCCTACAGATTATATTTTAAATTGATTTTACAAAAAAAAGAAAAGACAAATGTCAACTTATATACAATGTGGTTTTCCATTGAGGGCAATGATGTAAATATGTAATTAATCACAATTTTGTAGTAATGGTGTCGTTTTAGTTTGGAGAATATAAGGGGTGTAAATGTGCAATGATAACATTGATTCGCTTACCTATATATGATTTTCCATTAAGGGCAATGATGTAAATATGTAGTAATGGTAATCACAGTTTTGTAGTAACGGTGTTGTTTTCTTTCCCCCTTTACATACTTTATTAATCAAATTTTAGTGTTTGATTGCTCGAACTTTAATACTACTTCTATATAAGGTTTTATTCAAGTTGTGAATGTTCCAAGATCATCATGATTCAGTTTTGAATAACTACCCACCTCTTGTAGCCTTGTAGGTGAGTATTCTGGTTAAGAAGGTTCCAAAATCAACATGATTCAATTTTGAATAGCTATCAACCTCTTATAGGTTGGTATTAAAGTTGTGAAGTGTGAACATTATCTTTATTTGTTTGTTTACTTTAATTAAGTTCTTATATATTCATATACAAGTCTTGCCACTATATAGGTGCTATAAAAAATGGGAATGAGTTGTAAATGAGAGACCTATTACATTAAAGGGTGATATAATAGGCAGAGAGATAACTAGAACTTTTACTTAGTTATCGCTTTTTCTATTTCTACATTTATGTCCTTTTTATATTTTGATATATATGTTTTTCTTTAAGATTCACGTGTGGTTGTCTCTCTATTAGAGTATTGTGTCATAATATGAGGGGTTAGTCTCAACAATTGAGAAGATAGAAAAAGGAGGAACAAAATAATATTCATAAATAGAGTCCTACAATTGGGGGTGATATTGGTTCAAATAGCTTGTTAGTATGTTTTCAAATTCTAGGCCTTTTATAAAATAGGGACATGGAGTGTTAATAGAAAGATGAGTTTGTGGAGGCCCAATTCTAGCCTCTTCCACGATTGATTCACTACTTTGAATCAAGAAAAATTTAGCCTAGCAACGAAAACGAAAAAACTGAGTACTAAATACGAACATAAACACGCTCGAATTGAACCAAATTCATGAAGTAAACAAATTTGATTATTTGTTTGTTTAAACAATCTACAACCAAAAATTTGTCAAATTAATCAAATTTGAGTAATCTATGACTTTAAACTCGATGTATGATTGTTGGTTGATTATTCGACAAAAGTTCATATACAATGCAACAACTACCTACAAACTTCAATTCACGTAGGCAAATGTTTTTTTTCTCATCTATTGTCTCTAAGGCCTTGTTCTTTTGGGCACAATTTCAATCCACTTCAAAGCACTTTGGTTGAGTTTAACAACTTTCCTCTCATAATTTCACTTCGGTTTAATTCAGGCGGTTAAGTTAAGTTAAGCTCGCTTGATTCAATTCAATTTTTAAAAATAACAGGGCCTAATTATCAATACATATGAAATACAATTTAATGATCAAGTGTTTTTAATTACTGGTGTTGTAGTTCAGTTCAGCCAGAAAAAAGAACACGACTTAATTCTCAAGACGTATGAAATACAATTTGATCATCAAGCATTTTTAATTGCTAATGTTGTGCGTATATCTAATATTCTCCTTTACCAGTTAGTGCCTTAACCTAGAGAAATAGAGTTTGACTTTCTTAATCAAACTTGATTTTTACCAATTCTCTAGTACCTAGTTATAATTTTTTTTGCTGGTAAAAACTTTTTTCTTACTATATATTAGAAAGTTCTACTATTTTAAATTGAAACGAACAAGACCAACGTTTTTCCTCAAAGTTCATTATTCGTTATAAATTTTTAAAAGGCGTAACATACCATCAACATGCCTATTATGTTCACCTTATTTCCAATCCTTATAAAAAAATATGTTAAAATAAGTCATGATAAGTTCTCCAATCCTTATAAAAAAATATGTTAAAATAAGTCATAATAAGTTCGTATTAGGTCTAATAAGGACTAATAAGTTGAGTTCAGCAAGAATAAGGTATGATATTCTCTCAAAATAAAGTCTAACAAGTTTATATAGGATTAGATAAACAAAAATAAGTTGAATAAAACTCATCCAAAATATTAATTTTCCTTGTATAAATAATGGTGACCTAATATTGAGCAATTGTTCCTGTAAAAAAAAAAAATTGAGCAATTGTTTTTTTTTGTGCTAGAGAGACACTAGAATGGGTGATAAGAATCGATCCCAGAATCTCCTGAAATCGGGAGGAAAACTCTAACCAACTCAGCTTTGCCTCGCTCTCAATATTGAGCAATTGTGACGATAGCACTTGACCTGTTGACCATTATAGAGGCAACTACACAAAGCCGAACCGCATACGCTTGCAATGATGCAAGCGAACACGTCATAATGCCAACATCATCTCTCTTTCTCTCTCCTCTCATATTCCCATTTCCATGGCTCCAACTATTTGGCGCCCTTTATTCCACGCCACCAAACCCTAGAATTTATTCTCATCTTCCACCTTTTTCACAGCAATTCTCCAATTCAAAATTTCCAATTCTTCAATTCACACATCAAAATCACTCTAATTATTCCTCAAAATTTCGATGGGAGCGACGAGGAACACTCCGCCGAATTGGTTAAGTGCAGCGGCGGCGTCGAAAAGGGTTGAATTCGACGGAATCGTCGATAAATCGATGGCAGCGAAAGATCAAGAAGAAGATTCTAGAATCAAAACCCTAGCTGATGTTAAATTAAGCATTGGAGAGCGTGCGATTTCTGCTGCTGCTGCTGCCGTCGTTTCCGCTCTCATCGTTAATCCTCTTGATGTTGCCAAGGTTTTTCTTCTATTTCAATCCTTTTTTTTCTCTTTAATTAGTTATTTTTATTGTGCTCTGGTTTTGTTTTCCATTGAATTTATGGTAGTTTGATTAATGGACAATTCTTAAGTTTATCACGAAACAAGTATGTCGCAATTTTGAAATGTACACATTGGAATGGTTGCGTATGCAATTCGAAACTAGCTTAGTATGTTGTCGAATTTTTGTTTCCTCGATTTGTTCTTTCAATTTCGATGAGTTGAGAATCTCATATGCAAAAGAGTTGTGATGTTATATTGATGTATATCTTATCTGAGAATCAGTTATCTTTTAACTTGTGCGTCGTCTGCTATGAATAGATATTTTTTTGATTTATGATCAAAACTATGTTCATTGGCTGTACTGTTGAAATTTGAATTTTGGAGTTCAAAAAGACGCATATGCTGAATTGTGAGAATAGAAAGGTTTCTGAATATGGAGAACTATGTAAGTTTTTCACAAATATTCGAAGAGGAGTGAGGAAGTTGGAACGTTGGAGGTTTTGCTCCTCTATTCTTCTTCTTTTCCTTTTTTTTTTCCCCTGAAAAAACTGAGGTACTTCCTTTTCTTTATAAGTGTTTAATGCTTTCTGTTTCTGTTTCCTTCATCTGAAATTGGTAGTGGTCACTATCTATACCGACTTGGAAGGTGGCCCTAAGAGATTTGGTACATAGGTCATATATGTTCCATTTCCATACTGATTGTACCAACTTGCAAGTTGCAATGCGGTAGGGAACGAGGTCACTATCTATACCGACTTTGAAGGTGTCCCTAAGAGATTTGGTACATAGGTCATATGTGTTCCATTTCCGAACTGATTGTACCAACTTGCAAGTTGCAATGCTGTAGGGAACGAGCAAACTGACATTGGTTTTAACTCTTAAGTGACTGAGCTTTTTTTTCTTTCTTATTCTCCGCCTCGAATATTTTTCTCTTTTTCAATATCTTATGGTTTTCAAACTTAGCAGTATAGCAATGACTTGTCATGCAGTTTTTAATGTTGATTTTCTTGTAGAAAGACTCTTGGTAAGGAGTAAGGACATTGTAGTGATTGTACTTGCACTATGGTTTAATGCCTCATTTTTATGTCAATTCGCAGACTAGATTGCAAGCACAGGCTGCTGGGTTTCCTTATCAAAATGAATGTGGTCCAGCATGTTCTGAAACAAATAAGGTAATGGTATTACAATTTATTTGGTCAATTCTTGTTATAAATTGTAACTATCAAATACAACTAGGTTAGTAAATGTGCATTGCACAGTTTTAACAATTTTTTTTAATGTTTTTCATATTAAGAAGACTCTCTAATTTCATCGCAACTAATTGCTACTGTTTTCATTAAAATAATTGAAACAAACCTAAAATAGGTGAAATATTCGTATTTGATATCCTACATATTGAAGTGTGATTACTTATCTCATCATATTCGTTAGGGGTAAGGATGTCAATGAGGTATATGCGAGTGCAAAGGATGGCCTTCCACACCCATTGTTGGCACCAACTGGTGGTATTGGGTGTATAATTAACAACTAAGGGGTGGATTTGAACGATTTTTTTTGTTAGGGGTAGCTTCGAGAATTTATCTTACACTTATGGGTGATTTAAGCAAATTTTTTAGTTAGGGGTGGTTTTGAGAATTGACTTTCCACCTATGGATGGTTTTTGGTTAACGATCTTAAAAAGAAACGCAGGTAGTACAATGATTTCATCTTTGTTTTAAAAACCCTCCAAAGTTCGAGTATACATAATTTGCAACAATTCAGGTGCAAATAAATACTGAATTAGAAGCCGCCATGGCAGCTTATCATCCATATTTGATCTACTTACAGTTCCTCATACCACCTTCACTCATCATACACAAGGGGATACATGTGTATATATGATTATATGTGCTCAAATGAGGAACAAATGTGCACAGGTTCCCCCAACTTAAGGCATATGTGGATTTAGTCTGTCGAAGTATACTTTTCTGCATGTCACAACCCATATGATATATTGCACCATTCTCTTTGTATGAAACATGACCTTTTTCTTTCACCTGAAAACCACGAGGTTGTCTAAATGAAATTGAACTAAGCTGATCCGGATCGCTGGACGTATGTGAAGTTATGAACTGAACTTATTAAAACATAGTACCCTTAACTAAACTTGTATTAACATTGCATCCTTGAGCTGAACGCATGTAAATATTTTTGAACCCTGACCTCACAACTGCACTGATTACTTCTGGAAAGGATTTATCTGAATGTATACTCATTAGCCTTGAATTCAACTTATCAAAAGTTCTTTAAACTTTTAGGCCCTGGAATTAAGTTATGTTCTCCTCACCTTATTTTCACTTATTTATGAAAAAAAGTTCAGACTGCTTCGATTAAGCTAACATAAGTTCTGATAAGGGCCAATAGGGGCCAATAAGTTCCAAATTCCGATTACGGTTGATAAAGGCTGATACTTGATAGGTACTGATAAGGGATAATAAGATTTAAAATGAGGCCCAATAAAGTCCAGTTAAGTCTAATAGGGTGAAAAACTTATTTGAACTGAAACATATTGTCCTACTCTGCTTGGTTCTAGATGATGCGATGGGCTTCTGCTAGGGACTATTTTGCTCTTGGTAGAAATTAGAAAAGAGAATTTTCGGCTTCACTGTGTTTAAAGTGAAAGCTAATTTTTGTATTTATGCTATTTTAGGAGGTCATACAAATATAAATTTATAATATTACCGTCCTTTGCATTCTTTTGGAGGGGATCATCTAGCTAATGCAGGTTATTCAACTGTTTTCTAGATGCTTCCAAACCTGAGATCTAAACAACCTCACAACAATGTAGCTTTTGCTGATGGATCAACATGCTCTCCTGAATGTTCTCGATACAAAGGAACATTTGATGTTTTCTGCAAAATCACACGTCAGGTTCGCAAGGATCTTGTTATTAGTATGTAGTTACTGTGCTTTTAAAGAGGTCTGGATATTATTCCTGTCCCAGATTAGTCTCTTCCCCCTTTACTATCAGCCCTAATATAATTGAATACCTCTATTTGTATTTTGTTGTCCTTTCTTAACTCTCCTTTTGGACCTACTATTGCATATTACATCTACTTACCATTTAAAAATTACACCTCACTATCTCGTATTATATCTATTTTCATCAACACTTTTAAATGAAGAATAAACAAGCCAGCAACTACTTATCTCCTAAGAATCTCTACCTTGATAAGTGTTCAAAATAATTGGAACAGAGGGAGTATTTGTCTTTGGTAAAGATGCTTGTGATTGGGGCAAGATCATTACCAAATTAGATGCAATTATTTTTCTGATCATGTCTTTGTTCCCTTGGTTTTTTTCCTTTATCATGCAAGAAAGTATCTTCTACCAATGTGCTGCCTTTTGGAGCGTAATGGCTGTAGCCTTTGTTTATTTGGGTGGGCTACATTTAAATGAAAGCATTATAGTATTGTGATGGAGGAATCTACAGGTTATAAGTGTCATTTTTGTAATTTTTGAAATCCTGCTGACACTTATTATTTATGTAGTAACTAGTTGTTGGGCTTTGTGGTGGATATGTTATACTCCCTCCGTCCCATAATATAGTGCTCACATTCCTTTTTTGGTGTCCCAAAATATTGTGCCTATTTTCTTTTTTGTCAATTTATCTGGACTAAATTATCCTTAAGTTCTACACAAACTTTCCAAAATACCCCTACTTTTCTCTCAAAACATGTGACCCTATTTATTGCTTTACACCATTCCCAGGAACATTTATTGCCTTTTGATTTTGTTTAAAGGAAAAAGAAAATAAATAACTAGTTTCAATACAAAAGTATCAAAAAAGCACTTCATTAAATATATTTTTTTGAAAATCCTGCCACTCATTCCATTTTTCTTAATTCCCGTGAAAAATGAGAAGTAAGCACTATATTATGGGACGGAGGGAGTATAAATTTATTCGTACAATCGTATCCTACATTTTTCGCATGCCTTGGCCATAGATCACACGTGCTCTCCCTCCATTCATCCCTTCCCTAATTTGGTTGTCTTTGTTGAATCTTGTTCATAATTTTTGAGGTTTAACAGGGATGATTCTGCAGGAAGGATTTTCTAGATTGTGGAGGGGAACAAATGCTAGCTTAGCCCTGGCCATCCCCACCGTAAGCGTCTTCTATCAGCTAGGGCTGAGAGTTTCCTACTTAAGGCAACTTATCTTACTTTGTGAATGCTATGCAGGTGGGAATCTACTTACCTTGTTATGACATGTTGAGGAATTATCTAGAGGAGCTTACGGAAGAGTATGCTTCCAGTTTGAGTCCATATTCCCCTTTAGTTGCCGGATCTGCTGCTCGCATGCTGGCATGCATTACTTGTTACCCCATAGAACTGGCACGAACCCGCATGCAGGTATCATCTTTATCCTTAATATTCTTTCACCGGCTGGAGTTTGTATTTTTGTTGCATACTGAATGTTAGAATTAAAATGAAATGCTTCATCTGCGTCATTGTGCGACACATTTATGTCTTTGCATTTTTATCTGAAGTCTCCTATTTTCGACATATTATCACAAATTTTACGAAGCTGGCTTCAGGTGCTCTGAGTACCAACATTCAGTCTAGGGTGAAGCATATATATTAGAAACCAAACTGTTTGTAATATTGTAGTAGTATCTTCCTACCAATAGCTGGCTATAGCCAGTTACATTGTACTTTATTTTCTTTCTCAAAACTGTAGGCATTTAAAGAAACCCAGGCTGGTGTCAAGCCTCTAGGAGTTTGGCAAACACTATTTGGGGTAATGTCCCCTGTGAGAAGTGCAAATCATTTTCAAAAGTGTAAGTTTCCTTGAACATTAATTGCCTGTTTAGTTTTTCCCTTTTGTGATCTATTATCTTGGAGTGGAACTCTGGATCTCACCGCCATGCTAGCAAATAGGTGATACCTGATGTTTTTTAGGTGTCTTTTCCATCATGCCACAAACTCCTTGGTAAGTAACTCGTGGAATCTTTTTTTTTTTTACAGTACAAAATTATCGTGTCTTGTGGACGGGTCTTGGAGCTCAACTTGCTCGTGATGTTCCATTCTCTGCTATATGCTGGGGAACGCTTGAGCCTGTAAGATCTATATTTGAAGTAGATTACATTAATTCGGTTACCAACAGCATTTGGTAAATAATGTTAGGACTTCTTTACTCGAATGATTCCAGATTAGAAGAAGAATTCTCAGTTTTACAGGCGATGAAATGAATCCGGCGAGTCTTTTTGGTGCAAATTTTGCTGGTGGGTTTATTGCAGGCACTCTGGCTGCAGCAGCCACATGCCCTCTAGATGTTGCAAGAACTCGGAGGCAGATAGAGGTGGTTAACCTTAAATTTTTGTCATGACATCTATGATTTGCTTCTGCATTCCTAGTGTGATTAGACTTGAAAATAATGATCATGTAAATAAAAAGCTTTGAGTAGGAATTAGGATACGGAATAGATAATCTGGTTAAAAAGACGGAAAGTACTGTCCTCAATGGGTTGGGAGAAAATGAGTAAATGTGATGGAGTTGACAAAAAGAAGTGGAACATTGATGCATTTATGAAATTTGTTTCGAGCTCTGACAAGAGTTAATTTGGGCTTTACAGAAAGATCCAGCTAGGCAGATTAGTATGACAACGAGGCATACATTGATGGAAATATGGAGGTAGGTGCAACTTTTGCTTGAATATTAATATGCTAAGTTTTTAAATTAGTTGTATGTGATTTTTGAGTACCTTATGGACACCTAAGCTGTTGGACTGCTGTTCCACGTAGTGTCTTCTGAGATGTAGACTGCTTTAAGATCGTCACTGATACTTGTACCAACAGAATCAGCACTGAGCACAGAGTTGATTATAGTTCACAGGGTTCTCGTTTAACATTATTTTGGTGGTTATTCA
Source organism: Beta corolliflora (assembly GCA_947648045.1). Taxonomy (NCBI): domain Eukaryota; kingdom Viridiplantae; phylum Streptophyta; class Magnoliopsida; order Caryophyllales; family Amaranthaceae; genus Beta; species Beta corolliflora. Next base: position 177,508 of record CANSZD010004345.1, on the reverse strand, counting down.
GGGTTTTTTTTTTCCGGTAGTCTCGTTGATGTCATGACCATTACAATTACAAGGATTACTCTAGTGCAGCTCCTGCTTAGGGAAAGCCTAATGCAGGGTTTAGGGTCAGATACATGGAGCGTGGATGTCAAAATTGAAAGAGGTTTTTTGAGTCTTGTACAGTTGCAGAGGGTTGGTCTCATGAGACCCTTGATCCCAAAGGGCAGCTGAATGACCTGTATCACATCAAATAGGTTTTAGAGTACCGAGACATTTGATACTTGTTGATATCGTGATTGTCTTGTAACTGAGGAGAGTTTCTTAGCTGCTTTTTGCAACTTCCTTTGAAGAGATAACTTGAACTATTGCCTCTGGAAATGTATCAGGGCCTAAAATTTAACCTGCGTTTTGCTTTCTATTTGGACAAATTGGAGCATATACTTTTCTTTGAAAAGTAAGACTATTAATATTCCAAAAGACATATTTACAACCTAAAATACAAGAGAGGGGAACAAATCTTTTAGGAAGGATCCTTTCCACTCTCCCAGAGACCCACAGTACGCTCAAACTGGCCGAAACTAGGCCTAAGCAACAATTTATCAAGCTATCTTTACAAAGAAGCAAACCATATCCTATCTTCTCTCCCTACGTCCTATAGTTTGGTAATTCTGTGCTTAGCAATATATATTATGTTCTTTATTTTGTGATCTACATGAATCACTTTGTTATTCCATAGATCATCATTCCTGACCCCCCATGTCTGTTAAGTTGTAGCAGCAACAGCTACCAGCAGGATTATCTTCCTGAGGCTCGATCCTCTATATGATATATGTATTCGTTTAAGCAAGCTATGCTGCTTCTTGTTCCTTTACCTACTCCCAGCCAACTTCAACCCCTGAACACATCTGGAAGACTGGAACTGTAGATGCATTGGAAGAAGAGGGGGGTCACGAGACTTACGGCTCCCCGCTGCAGAATGTTTGTTAGAGTCAGGTCACAAATGCCCAACTTAGCCAATCTTTCTCTAGTCTGCAGTATCTTTGGTACAGCAAGCCAAACAATAAACCCATGCTTTGGAACAGTCAAGCTGTTCTAAATAGTCATACACCGGCCTTTATATTATTCAGTGTCCAAATCTGATCGTAAACTTGCTTGGCCGAGTAATAAATAGTGGTGAGAAGCTGCTGCAGTTGTGATCTTGCACCTATGAGTGCCTTGTCTTTACATATATTCTTCCATGCCCGCCGTGCTGCCTTGGGAGCATCATAAGTAAGCCGTTGTAGATATTTAAGATAAACAACGTGCACCGATTTAACCCAAAGTTCGCCTTGGGATCTGTCTTTACCAATAGCAGCTTGGCTCCACAGAAGGAGATATCTGATCCCCAGGCCTCCAGCATTTAGGAAGATAAAGAGTGTTCCCTTCCACATCCTGGTCTTTGTGCTAGCGCAAGAGCCAAAATATAGGATAGATCTGCATATAGAGCTGTTTTGCTTCGGATTTGATGAGGCAGAATAAAGATTTGGGCCAAGTAGACACAAATTCTCATCATCAGTAGTCTTGCAGCAAAAAATAGGTGACTTGAATTTCAGATTCTGATCCTAGCACACATTTACTCGATTAACTTGTCAGTCATCAGCAGTTAGTTTCTTGGAGCTTATAGCCAGGGACAACTAAGTTCATAAACGGGAGCTTTCCAACTTTGAAACCTGGCACAGTTCTGGTCAACTCATGTTCTTCGATACCATATAGTGTATAGAGCAGATATATTATTATCAACTGTGATCCCTGTAGTTTCTGCAAAAAGTTGAAAACTAGCATGTAGATTGATTTGAAATTACCCTTGCAAAACATCAGCAAATTATCTGCGAAGCAGAGATGATGATTGTGTCTCAAGCCTATGCATTTGGGATGAAGTTGAAACCCTCTCTGCTGAGCAATAAACTTCATGGCTCTTGAGAAGTACTCTATACGTAGCCCAAATAGGTGAGAGGCTAGGAGATCTCCATGTCTCTGTCCTCTCCATTGGACCGATCAAATCAGATGGTGCTCCATCTATCAAAAGAGAAAACTTAGGTGTGCTGTCCAGCTTAGAGAAGAACTTGTGTAAGCACAAGCCAAAAAATCATTTCTTCAATAATTTGCCACTCTATAGTGTCATAAGGTTTTGTTAAACTAAGCTTCTTTAGACAAGGCTGTTTCTGACTCGGTCTTCACATTTTAACCAGATCTCAGAAGTGGAGAATTTTCTTTTCATGATCAAATAAGAGTTTCCAACTTTTGATAACTGCAACATATGCTCAATCTCTGCTGTTTTGGTTGATAAATGTGTCAATTCTTCAAAAGGTGGTTTGATTTTGCAGGGATGGAGGTTGGAAAGGACTATTCACTGGAATTAGTCCTCGGGTTGCTCGTGCTGGTCCTTCAGTTGGGATTGTGATTTCGTCCTATGAGCTTATGAAATATGCCCTGTATCATAGACACTTAACTGGGGAATGACCTGGGTACACTTCATGCCTTTATTTGGTCCAAGAACAACCTAACCTGCTAGTAAAGACATGCCTCACGTTATTCTACACGGCATAGGCTGAAGTCCAGTACAGATTGAACAATATTCTTTAATGTCACAGAAGCCTAACCTTATTCTAAAAGCTGCAATCTTTTGATTGAAATTGTTCCTTTGCTCCAAAATGTGATCGTACCAAGAATTGATCGAATTTATATCTTCAGTTTTCATATATAGAGCACTTCATACCAATATTAGCTACAGGGCGTAGGTAGAGCTTGAATGGTCAAAATAACAATATGTATCATTTATTCAATTGTGTAATTAAAATGTTAAGTTTTTAAGACAAAATTAGTTGACATCAAAATTCTTTACAGTACCCCTGTTAAAAGTTTGTTTGGCATGGGTTCTATGTTGTTTAAAATGGTTTCTACTTTCTACTACGCATACCAAGTTCGATATTATCTGTGCCCAGAGTTTATCTCATGCATAACTTGATCCTTCAGGATCTCCTCCAAGACATTTCATTGGTGTATAAAGTAGATTTACTTTTCATAATGTAATAAACAGTAAACTCACAAGACAATTTTTGTGAATCTGCAAAATTTTAAAAAAACATCACATTAATTTTTCTCTAAAAAATCAAATTTCTAAATTTGCAACTATTTATTTAGTGTTTCTGATAAAAAAAAAGTTAAAGTCCAATCATAGGAAGCTTCCCTTCTCTTGCTAAGGTTTTGGCCAATTCAGACCTCTATTAAGGTGACATTAGTGGTCATCCAGTAACCTAAGCAACCCCAAAAGATTTACCACCAGCTTTGTTGGCTCTATTAAAAATCCAGTGTGAGCCCAACTTAGCCCTTCAAACAAGTTGGCTGATTGGCTCTATCTAAGTGTGATATCTTTTATGGTTATCCTCTACTTATATCAAGATTCCTTCACCACTAAATGTCAGATATTCATATTTACAACCGGAGGTTTGACACTTGATAATGTCTGAATGTATGTGGCTCATCTATCACAAGCGCCTCGACAAGGTAACACAATAAACAAAGATAAAACCTTGAGAGGCCACAACCGTCAAGTGTACTTCCACATTTCTATACATATATAATGGCTAAATTGAGCGTGTAGATGATGCACATCAAACTCAAATGAAAGCTACTTAACATGAGATAACTGACGGGGACACTGGAAGTATAGATTCTGTCCGTTTCACCCAGCCAAGTTTGGATCTACTAGTCCTGCAGCGCTGCCTTCCCCAGTCATAAGGTGGTCCGGATCCTGAAGAAACACATTTATCAATAATTTACAATGGGTAACAAACGGGAGAAAGAACTATCTCAGGATTAAATACAGTACCTCCATTCCCCATTTGATGTAATCTGGGGACTCACAGGCCTTGTACTCGTCCACCAGACTCTCAATTATGTCTCTTGATTCATCAAATTCAGATAAATCATTGTCCTATCAATGTTCCAGTATATGTTAATTTAGAGCTAACACATTTTACTGATAGGGTGTGGTTAACTTGGAAGCAGAATGCATATGACTTCGAAACATGCTAGCATCACATATCAGTATGCGGAAAACTAATTAAACAATGACCATCTCACTTAGAAAAAAAAACAATACACAAAGCATTGCCTAGAAATACAGCACAGCCAAAGATGTTGCCATGTATGTATCAGAAAGAATCAAACAGTGACTATTCTATAGCGCACCAAAGACAAATCAGATACAGGGTGTCAAATAACGATGACCAAGATTTATAAATGAAAGTAATAAGAATAATCATGCACTGGGTGTCAGGAATCAGGATGACCAAGATTTAGTTTCAATCATGACTCCTCGAGTTCCAGGTTGCTTATTCTGGTAGTTAGCACAGAGGTTTTGGAGAGAAAAGACATGAGGTCACTAAGCTCAAGTTTATTGTCATACAATAACAATCACATAAGTTTGCAATTCGATAATTTGGTAAAGAAATAATAGATTGCAAAAGAGAATGAAAAAGATTAATATACACATGAATAAATATACACACACAGACAGACAGTCCTGGAAGCTACTTCACAAAGCAAAAACAATAAAATGGCAAAGCTAGAGTAAAAGATTTAATGCAACGGCACGTCAACAACGTTTCTATCAGATTAAAAGTAAACCACAGCTTCTTACAGCAAACATTGGGAACTTCCGGTAGTTGTCCAGAAAAGCTTGCTTCTTCCTCAACTTCTCGTATTGACTTAAGCACTTGCTAAAGAGATGACGGATGCTAGTATGACTGGCCAACATGAGACCACTAACCTACAAGTATAATACAGAGAATTGCTACTTATCACTTACATCAGAAGATAAATAAAGCTTCTATAATATTATATAAAGCTTCTATAATATTGTTATTGCTCAAATCTGAAGCAAAAAGAGATGGTGCAAAGCTAGAAAAATATAGTGTGTAAAACGCAATAGATCAAATGGGTGACAGAAAAACATATAATTCAACAAAACTGTAGGCTTACCCTGTGTGCAGTCTGGACGTATGGTGATTTCCTAGACAGAGCAACCTGAAAGTAAAAGAAGTTGCAGGACAAAATGAATAAGAATAATACAAAAAGATAAAGGAGGTTTAACTGCAATGCTTAATCATTTTTTCTTTATTAAGAAACGAGGGGGAAAAACCTGAATGCTAGCAGGACCCCACTCAATGAAATTGACCAGTTTTCTTTCACGAATACGCTGCAAACTCTCATGAACCTGATCAAGACGAAAACCAAGAAATCAGAATCCAATGTACTTCAGAAGTTCTAACTTATAAACTGATTGAAAAACATATATAAAAGTTTCTAATAATAAATCCTACTCCAGAAAAAAGGTCTCTTTCATCCATCAATACATGCATCCAAAAAGAAATGGCAACTTCTAGCAAGTGCTATTTTTCCGATAGGTCATAGGTTATAAGGTATTGTATTAAAAGTAACACCAATGAGGTGTCAAACCTATACAAACTAGGTATAGAATGAATACATACCATTCCACAAAACTCAATCTTCCATTCCAAAAAAGACCAGCGAATTATGGTAAATTTTGGTTTATTTATGAAAAAATGCACGGTCCCAAGTCAATGTTACCTAATTCGCTAACCCCCCTGCAAATTGCGAATTGAGACAAGCAAATTATGATCAATTTTGGTTTATTAAAGACGCATTTTGGGCGAAATGTGAATTCCGAAGGCGAATTAGATATAGCTAATAACGCAACAATGTCCCATGTTGTACAATAAAGCAATAATTTCAGCATTACCAATGAACAAGCTCTGCAAGTTCTCAACCAAGCGGAAGAATATGGACCAGGAAACCCTTAACCCATTCCGAGTAACTCAGGCAAAATATATAAGCAGCAACCAAAACAACCATAATGTTACCTGGGTAGGGTCCACCTCCCCTTGGATGATGTTTAAGATTGATATGTACTTTGCTTGACTAGCTTCTTTAGTTCGAGCATAAGAAGAAACCATAATATTCTTGGTCTGTAGAACAAATTATTGTCAGAAATACACCATTTACTATAGAAATTGAATACAAATGTCAAGCATCACATGCCTGAAGAAGTCTTCTCATGACATCGAGGACAGTAGTTTTTCGAATTAAATTTGCCTGCAACAAGTCAGAAACAATAGAAGCCATCAATTGAATTTTCAGGCGTAGCCGCGTAGATGAATGTCTAATTCCAATATTTTCATTTTGACGGCGATGACAGAAGCAATAGCATCACGGAGCAATATCTTTTTTCCAAAACAAAATGCAAGGCTCAAAATTCAATGTCATAAGAAATAAGACAGTATTGTCAGCAAGAGTATCAAGAAAAAGTAAATCTGAAAATCAGAACATGAGCAACAGAAAGGACAAACATTTCATTCTTATGTCGCAATGTGAATCACAGAGAGCACATTGCAGAAGCCACACAAGAAAAGACAAGTATTTCATCCGTATTTCAGTTTTTCCAAGCTCAACATATTGGTTCGAATTGTGATGAGAAACAAGCAAGAGTGCAAGACCAATCTTTCAACAAATATACTAACTGGCTACAAAGATATACGTGATTATAATTTTTTCCATGGAAGAAAAAAGAAAAAACCAGATCTACAGATACTTAATTACCTGGCGCTCAACCGTAAGCGGAGTATATCCAGTCATAAGAAAATGACATCTGGGTGTAGGAATCAAAGAAGCAAGAAGACCAACCAAATCATTGTTCATATACCCTGGATACCGCAATGTGGTTGTGCTGGCTGACATTACAGTAGAGACCAGTGAATTGGTTTGAGCAAAAGTAGGATTTGATAGATGAAGCCGTTCCACTGCAATTCTGTTTAAAGCAGTATTATCCAGAACAACAACACAGTCCGCATTGAGGGTCAAACGCTTAAGTGTCAACAAAGAGTTATAAGGTTGCACCACAACATCACTTGTTTCCATCTGATTAGGAAACACACTATACGTCTGCACTAGTTTTTTGCTGTAGCGATCATTCAGGGTTTCGAGGAGATATGAACCCATACCTGCAAAATATAGTATTGCAAACATGCAACAGATTAAATCACAGAACGCCATTCATTTGCATGAGCTGAATCAGGTCTGCAATCAGCCACATTTCAAAGCACATCGATGCTCATTATACTATTGTTTTGTACATATTTTAGTCTTCAATTTAATCCAAATAACCTTCCATTTTCTATCTCTATATCAAAGCTCACAGAAGACAGCAGAGAATACCAAATCTACAGATACATCATTAGATAATACTGACCTGACCCAGTTCCTCCAGCAATTGAATGGCAAAGAACAAAGCCTTCAAGACTATCACTTCCATCAGCTTCTCTATCAATCATGTCCATGATGTCCTCTTCAACGTTCTTCCCCTGAATGTACAAGAAGTCTACATCAAACGAAGACCAACATAATAACAACATACGGATTCGTATCCTAAACCCAATAGCACCTAATATAATGTGACAAAGTTAATGTAATTCCCACATGAATTTACAAAGCCTTTGCATTAAATTCCATGTCATATGCTACAATCAATTATCAAGATAAGATTAGTATTCGCTTGAGCTCACTCACGTCTACCTTAGAATTTGCTGCCCAGTTAGTGTCAACTGTCAAGTTTGATGGTATATCTTAGACTCAAGCTTTGACTAAAATACTATGTAATTTATCATATCCCTGATTATGAGCAAGATATCTTGTCCTCAACCTAACCATATCCTACATCAAGTGCGATTGCCTTATTTACCGAAGGTTTGACTTTTTAGAATCCTCACAGCTCCAATACAATGAAAAGACCAGGACAGGCTACATGGAAAAGTAGATTAAAGCGCCAACAAAAGTTTTCAGAAGGAAAAGAAAAATCTCAAAATATCATGTCAACATAATGGGAAAGCTAGTGAAAGGAAGATGTCACATGCGCGCTTTATTTACACGTATGACCTGTACAAGAAAAGGCTTTGAGTAAATGTAGTAAATTTAGTAAGACTTATTAGAAAATGATGGTTGTAATTTAACTGATCCAAAATTTAAAAAGTTTAGATCAGAAAATCTATTATACTAACGAAAAAGGTAAAAGAAGTTCGAAAGCAGAAAAAAATAATTCTCGAGGAGATTAATGAGTAATGACAAATTAGCAACCGTCAATAGATCCAAAGGACTGACAGATACTACACAATATTGACTCAATGTTTGCACCTTGTTTCATAAGTCTCAGGAAATAGAGCAATCAAAGCCAATGCAAAAATCAGCCATAGATGCTTCGACAGGAAATCAAACTCCTGAGAAAATATTAAGAAAACTCTGAATGCAGATTGCAGCCGTATACATTTGCTTAAGTGCCTAAAGTTAAGATGCTCGGCCATATAGATTGACACAATGTTGATGAAATGAATCTGTTTTTTCAAATCTTCAGAATGGTAAGTGTGATTGAAGTTGCTAGAAGGTTGATGCTTTAAACTTTGGGCGGGGGTAGCTTTTAAGACATATCTAGCTTTAGAAAATATACACAATATCAAGTACAGCTAAAGATGCTTCAACAGAAGTCCAACTCTTGAAAAAATATTAAAGATCTTAGTCCTGCAGACAGGGAAAAGGAAGCTCTTAACATGTCTACATTGTTCTAGGAGTACAGTATAACAATTCAACATCTAAGAATAAAAGCCTTCGAGTAATCTGCTGAAAAGAAGATGTTAATGAAACTGGAGTTCATGTGTAGTATGAAAAACAATACCAGAGGTTTGGATATAAGAGGAAAACCTGATGATATCCACTGGCCCAATTGTTTCCAGCACCTCCACCATGATCTGAGAGAAAAATGTTTTCATGATTGTAGAGATTCCGGTATTCACTGTTTTGTATACCATTAATTACTCTAGGCTCCAAGTCAATAAGTAATGCTCGTGGTATGTAGTGCTGGTCATCAGCTTGGTAGAAAAAGACGTCTTTCCTGTCACCTCCCTGCAAATAGTTAAAGGCAACCAACAGAAAGTTTTTAATAATCTGCATGGATCTTCACACTAAAATATTAGGGAGCTTTTCCTCACAGATAGCGAAGTAGAAGTTTAAACTGCAATAAAGAACACAATATAAATTCACTATACAATCATAGATGGCATTTTCACCAACAAGCAGACTTGAAGACACCCTCCATGTTAGACCAAAACTCCCTTTTCATACACTTTATGAAGTACACCATTGATTGCAGTGGGTTTCATTCCCAGATTACAAAAAACAATTTAATTAAGAATTCAAATCCTAGTATGAATTGCAGACCAACAATCAAAACACTATACAAATTGACAAATGATAAACGTGGCCAATGAAATATTAAATGGCTCAAATTTAATTTTATTTTTGAAAAGTACTCCCTCGGTTCCATAATATAGTGCTCACATTCCTTTTTGACTGTCCCAAAATGTTGTGCCTATTTTATATTTTATCAATTTATTTAGACTAAATTATCCTTCATTTCCACATAAACTTTCCAAAATATCCCTACCTTTATAGTTTTAAACCATCCCAAAGAACATTTATTGCCTTTTTTATGTTATTTTAAAGGAAAAAGAAAATAAAGAATTAGTTCCAAGACAAAAGTACCAAAAAACCACTTACTTTAATTTTTTTTTTTGGGAAATCCTACTACTCCTATTTTCCTTAATTCCCGTGAAAAATGAGAAGTGAGCACTATATTATGGGGCGGAGGGAGTATTACATGAAAGAGTATATATTGTTAAGAGATAAAATCCAATGAACCAAAAGATACTTGGGGAGAAGCAGAGAAGGGAGTAACAACCCAAGTACATAAGCTAACATTTTGTCTCAAAAATAATGGGGAGTAGCAACCCAAGTACATAGCTCAAGCGTAGGTTTTGTTCCATAACTAATGGGTAGAAGTGTGAAGTTAACCATCAAGGTATGCAAAAAAAAAAAAAAAAAACACTTCATTACATTCACTTGTACATACACCCAATAAACCGCAATGTAAACTTGCATACTCCTCCTTGTACATAGAGCCAACACGAAGACATAAACCATTATAGAGAACACTCCTAAAAGCCAGGTTTTGAGGGTCTTGGGGCATACCAGAAAAAAAACTCAAACAAGCCTAGGAACTAACGTTGCCATCATATGATGCAACAAGTTCAAACTGACGTAAATTCTAAGACAAATTGACGGGAGGTAAAGATGAAGGAGCACTAACACAAGTACATAGAGAAAAGTAGTTACATCTTAAAATCACTTGGAAAAGGGTGGATTATTCCAAATAGCCACAAATGTTGCATATTAGAGTACTTCACCAAAACTCTCAAAGGAGAATTCAGTGACTTACATATGCCCAACAAAAAGAAAAGAAAGGAAAGGTATGCACATAAGGAACTGCTGGAAAGTTGGGTAGACACTAGGCATAGATATAGATAATGTTTAACAACCATAGGCTACCTAGAGGAAATTTTCTGCTACGAATTAAGGACACATTAACCCACAATCTATACTAAATGAACTCTCATTCCACTTCATGTATCCATGTCCCATATTGAAAAATTTAACATGGACACGGAAAAATTGAGCATTTGAAAATCAACTTCGGACCAGGATACGACCAGAGGCAGAACTCAGTCTTTACAAATACCTTACAGGAGTGGCCATCAACTAGCAAGATATTCTACGTCATCCATTATCCCGGTCAAAATACTCTAAAATTATTAATTTTTATTATTGCAAAATGTAAATCCTATCAACGCTACCTCCAAGGCTCCAACACATGAATGTAGAATGAGACATCGATCAAACTTCGGCATATGAATTCACAAAAATTCATTCTAACCTAGATAGAAATGAATTTTAATTCCTTAATTAAACAACAAATGAAGAAAACCAGTGGCGGTCAATTTGCGAAATGTAAATCCTATTAATGCTACCTCCAACAACACATCAATCAATCTCCGGCATATGAATTCATAAAAAAAAAAATCGTTCTAACCTAGATAGAAATAAATTTCAATTCCTTAATTCAACAACAAAAGAAGAAAAGCAGTGGCAGTCAATTTGTGAAATGTAAATCCTATTAACGCTACCTCCAACAAAACATCAATCAATCTCCGGCATATAAATTCACAAATATTCTTTCTAACCTAGATAGAAATGAATTTTAATTCCTTAATTCAAGAAAAGCAGTGGCAGTCAATTTACGAAATGTAAATCCTATTAACGCTATCTCCAACAAAACATCAATCAATCTCCGGCATATAAATTCAAAAAAATTCTTCCTAACCTAGATAAAAATGAAATTCAATTCCTTAATTCAACAACAAAAGAACAAAAGCAGTGGCAGTCAATTTGCGAAATGTAAATCCTATTAACGCTACCTCCAAGAAAACATCAATCAATCTCCGGCGTATAAATTCACAAAAAATCTTTCTAACCTAGATAGAAATGAATTTCAATTCCTTAAATCAACAACAAATGAAGAAAAGCAGTGGCAGTCAATTTGCGAAATGTAAATCCTATTAGCGCTATCTCCAACAAAACATCAATCAATCTCCGGCACATAAATTCACAAAAACTCTTTCTAACCTAGATAGAAATGAATTTAAATTCCGTAATTCAACAACAAATGAAGAAAAGCAGTGGCAGTCAATCGACAAAACCCTACATTTTGCTCTCAGCTCAAGAAAATTGCAGAAAAATGAAATCAAATTCTCGTTACAATCACTATTGATCTGAAACTCATAAAATAGAAAATGAAAAGGAAAAACCTGAGTAGCGAAATCTTCGAGAATGCCATCTTTGCTGATGCCGTGTTCTAAACAAAGCTGTTTCCAGAACTCCATGCCGATTTGATTCCCGCATTGTCCAACTTGAAGCGTTATGATTTCTCGAGGCATTTTTTATGCCGGAAAATTTCTAGGGTTTTTCGGGGGATTTTCTGAGAGTCTCAGTCTCACTTTACTCTCTCTCTTCTCTCTGGCGCGGAAGAGCTTTTGAAAAGAGAGGGAAATTTTGAGGAGAGAGAAAAAGTAAAATGATGAGAGTGATGGAAGGGCGGACACTAGGAGACAATCATTTCACATTTGTGCGAGTAAGTAAAAGTCTTATATGGACCTGGTCCACACTAAATTAGTGTGGACCTAATGCTAATTCATGTGATTTATGAAAAAAATAGGTCACTATATAATAAAATAGATGTAAAAAATGAATAGATATAGTATCTAGGTTTGACTATGTGGAAAAAAAAGTTCTTTCGTCATACAACCCAAGATTTTATCATGATAAACTAATGTAAGAAAAGAAGGACTATATTAAAAAAAACGGTCACTATGATAGAAAGTAATCGTGATAAGTATAACTTAAGATTTTTAAAATATTACTATATGGAAAAAAAGGTCACTATGTTAAATAAGTAGTTTTGGTCCACAATAATATTAGTGTGGACCAGGTCCACACAAGACTAACTCTGCGAGTAATCACTACATGAAATAATACTACATCTGTTTTTTTTTGTTGCAACATTTGTTCTTTTGCACAAATATTAAGGAAAGAGGAGAGAGAGTAAGATTTGACTCAATTGCCCATACTTTTTACATGTAGGGTTGCTAAAGTGAGGATAAAATGGTAAAATTACCGCAAAACCTTTACCAAGAAAGGAAATATTGCATCTAAATAAAAACACCTATAAATGAAAATTGTTGCAACTAAATAAAAACAGAGGAAGTATTACTAAGCTACTCCATGCATCTCAAAATAGTCTCAACGTTTTCTAGTGGTTAGTTAGTTTAGTATAGGTGTTCCCACAACCTTTTAGGTAATAGTAAAGCTCGATTTCCTCCTTTAATAGTTCTCGTGTTTTAATCTTTATAGTGAATGAGATTCATTGCGTTTAAATGTTATTCGTGATTTTCTTTTCGTATCTTTTCAATTCAACTCTGTCAGAGCTTTAAAGGCCACCATATGGCTATTTGTAGGCATGGATGTGATTTCAAATGGTCTCCTATGGCCCTAAGATGCATCTCATATAGTTCGTTGCCCGTGCGTCGAGAATGTCCAAATGTGTGTATTATAACTTTCAAAATTGGTTATTATGGGTTACTTTTAGATTTTTCAGGGCACATTGATTTTTGTATGTGGGATCTTCACGAGGGCCTCAGGATGCCTTAGAATGAAACTCGAGTTGTTGTGATCCGCTACATCGCCTTAAAATGCCTTATTGGGGGCATTTTATGCATCTTTCCAATTCACCTCTTAAATAGCTCCAAAGGCCACCATACGGCCGTTTTTAAACATGGATGAGATTTCAAATGGTCTCCTATGGCCCTAGGATGCATCCCATGGGGTATGTTATAGCCTCAAATTTGGCTTCTTAGGCCAATTCTGGTCTTTTTTTTAGCATAGTAATGTTTTTTATTCGGGACCTTCACAAGGGGCTCAAGATGTCTTAAAATGACTCCCAAGTGAATAAGTGATAGTGACCCTCTCCATCGCTTTAAAATGCCTTATGGGGCTTATTATGCATCTTTTCAATTCATCTTCGAAGGCCGTCATATGTCCGTTCTTACTTATTAGGCATGAATGTGATTTCAAATGATATCCTATGACCGTTGGAAATGTCCAAAAGCGTATAATATAGCTTTCAAATTTGGCTAATTTTGGCCAGACAATTTCTATCATCTAAGACTTTTGTTCCTTGATGCTTTCAGATGACCAATTATATACAAATCAATCAACGTTTCTTCTCATACTAGATTGAACAATGAGAGCAACGGAGGGCGGACAACAAGGGGTAATCTGATCATTGATTCATTCCTAGTTCACTCTCTTCGTCCCTTTGTCTTACTAATTGTCCCAAAAAATGCTCCACTCTTCTATTTTTATTTATTTATTATGGATATGTTATTATTTTACTCCCACATAAACAATATGTGTTCTTGTTATTTTACTTCTCCAGCAACTTCACTAAATCAAATATGAAATATTGTACTAGATCTCCATGTCGCATAGCATAGAGGGAGTTTGCGAGATTAATAATGATCATGGGGGCTTGATAGTATCCTAGCGGTAGTGCCGTAGTGGTGCTTGTAACTTGTAAGCATATATAAGGGGAAAAGAGAATGTGAGAACAAATTGTTGTATCCTATTGGTAGTGAAATAATATGTCATAGTAGTGATTTTACTTCTTATTTCACTCCAATAAACAAATTAGTTTAATTTTTGTTGCAATAGGGGGCTTGACTTCTTTTATTAGATCAATGATAGAAAGAAGTATGAAATAAGAAGTAGATAGTCTCATCTAGTCATGTACAAGTATAAAACATTGGTGACATTCTTTCACAGCTTCACTATTTAATTATTGATCGGCTGCGATATATCGTCGAATCCTTATATGTATTTCTATGACATTAATTAGGGTTGTCGATTTGATTTTTAATTTGTATCTAAGTAAAGTGCTTTGGATATGTGAATATGTCTTTATTATTACTACTGCAAGTCAAGTAAACAAGAAAACACCCAATACATAACAGGTAATAAAACAAAATAGTTCACATAAATAATAGATTTATTATAGCACGCATTCTACACATACTTGCATATTCATTTATCACTTTCCCAATCTACAAGCTACAGTAGGATCACACCCAATACATGTCAAGGGAATTCTACATATAATCACCAAAATGAAATCTCAAATCACTTAAGAACATCTCAAACACTTCAATATATCATATGGATTACTACAAGAAGGTACCCATATAAATTACCACACATTAACTAATCATACATCATACATGAATAAAAACTAAATCTACCACAAGAAAGCTCCCATGGCAAACTTTCTCTTTTGACCTAAATCACCAGAAATAGGCAATCCATACTGAGCAAGCAAGCAATCAAGCCTCCATTCAGGCATGCTTTCGTAGTCGGCACGAGTGTACTTTGGATAGTGCACTGGCATTTGAAAGAGATTCACCTGCCATTGTTGCCCTCCTTGATGCCCATTTACACTAGTACTACTTATATGTTGTCTAGCTACTTGCTCCATTCCTTTCTTTCTTTCTTTGACACTCTTAAACCCTTTTTTCCTATATGGTTTACATGCATGTTATAAGGTCTAGTTTATATAGCCATTATGTGTATGTGTTTTGTGGACATTATGTTATGCAGCCCTACAAGGCTACAATTAATTTCTTGTGGAGATACCAAGGCTTGTGATATTGATTTTGATGTCCAACTTGATTGCTACCCCCTTTGAGAAGTAATTAAATTTCCTACCTAACTTTTGAGGAGTAACATTTTGGTTATTTTGATGAGCTTGTGGCCTTGTTTTGCAATTGTTTTTTTTTTGGTAAACTTTTCCCTTAGCCAATATAATTCTTGGTGATGATGTTTAGTTTTATGTTTTTTCAAACATTGCTGAATGATGTTTAGAAGATAAAAAATAAAATCACCCGACTATAGTAACTTTTGTTGATTTTTGGCTATTTTGTTCAAAAGTTGCCTGTTTTACACATAGGTGACAACTAATAGTTTTTTTTTTTTACTAAATATCTAATACCAACAAATGACTCGATCGGATTATAAATACAAACAATTGACTATTTGTTAATCAAATTAGCCAAGTGAGCTAGTCAAAAGTTGATAATGATCAACAACTAATCACCAAACAAGATCTATATGAGAATATTTGATAGAGCTAAAGTGCTAGACCATGGACGTGCAATTATTAATTAGTACTGTTATAAAATGTTGTGGTGCTAAGATGATCAAAATACTGTAATGGTGGTTGAATATGGTAGATAATTTGTCGCTTGCTATGATCACTAATGTATCAAGTAGTACTACCTTCTTTTTCTCCGCCCCTTTCTTTTTTTGTTGCTTGAGAAAATTAAGATTAACTTTATACCCATCTTCATCGATTATTTCATTACTGTTAGCATTTCATATAATATAAGCCATTCTAACTTGTAAGTCGAGATATAACATAGAGTGAATTCGCAAAGATAAAAACTGCATTGTTTTCCAAAATAAATCGCATCATTAAAACAAAAAAACGCGGGACCAGAAGTATGTCAAAAAAAATTATGTGAAAATTTATGAGGCAACGGGTGAGTTGCTCAAACCAAGGAGATCAAAAACAGTGCACCAGAAGTATGACAGACCACCATCTGAGTAAGTAATCCTACTAGCTAGTCACTAGTGGCGGACCTAGGATTTTAGTGTTGTGGTGTTAGTTATAACTTATACGTTCAGGACTAGTAATTTAAGATTAAAGAATTAACAATCAATTCTTACTTAATTTTCCAATGAAAAGATAGATATATCTTTCATTTTTAAAAAATAGCTTTTAATGTACCATGCAGTGTATGATAAAATTTGTACAACTCCTTAATACATGCAAGTGCGCAACAAATTAGCTAGAACTTTTTTTTTTTTTTTTGAATTAGAGGTAGTATTAGGGGGGAAATACATCATGTATTGGAGATGAACAGAAACTGGAAAATTTAAGCCACAAAACTTGGTATGGGACCTTAAAATTCCTACTTTAAGTTATGACCACCAGTTCACCTTCAATGATTTCCACATCAATTTCCATTATTGTATATGCTCTTATTTCATATTTTTGTGCTTTTGTAGCATACAATGTTTGCCTATGTGCCTATGTATTGAGAATTACTACTTCGTATGAGTAACTCAAAACAAATGAGTATAAATTGTCAGTACGCTAAAATAAGTTTAGATGACATTATTTTAGTACGTTAATGAGAGACATCGCTTAAGATTTTTTCAAAACATCTGAATGTTCCTTAAAAACTCCATATTTTGGGTTTGAATTACAAATTTTTTAATTTTTAACTTTGTCCCAAAAATTTTGTCACTGAAAATTGTAGGGATCGGAAGAGGTCACAACGACACTCACAAAATCACACAAACAAGACAACCAACCAACTACTCAAACCAATCAACTCAAATTGTCACACAACCAAATTACCACATAAAATCAGCAATAATGCAGAAGAATAATAAGCAAACAACACACACGAATTATACGTGGAAAACCTCTTCAATGTGAAGAGTAAAAACCACGGGACCGTTTGAGGAGTCCACCCTATACTTCTCTTATTGATAATTGAGGGAAAAAGAATCCCAAATCAGACTACAAAGGATTCACAACCCACCAACAAACACCAACAATAAGAGAATCAAAATAGAGAGCAAAAGGTGAAGAAATCACCCAAATTCGCAGATCTGTCCAGAGACGATTCTGACCAAACCAGAGCTCAAACTGACGATCCAACCGTCCAAAATGAAGCCCTAGATGTCACGAACAAGCTGTCAAAATTTCAGGACGATCCAACGGTGCAATTTCCGGCAACGGACAGATTTGTGAATGCTGTCCCTGAAAACCCGAAAACCCTCTTCTCTCTCTTGTGTTTTCTTTTCCAGATTGCTGCACTCCTTGCTCTTGTTTTTCACCTTATAAACCCTCCTAAAGCTTACTAAATAAGCCACATAATAAGCCCAAAGTGGGACTTAAAAATAAACAAGTAACATGGTATAATATTGGGCCAAATGAAAGGACCCAAATAAAAACACATATTACTAACTTGGGTTGGGCCCATAACAATCTCCCCTCCAACCCAACACGGGAAGACGATCACGCTTCAATCATCACTTGAAGCTCATTCCCGCAAGCTTACTACAAACTTCAAGCTTGCTTCCTGGAACCACCTTTGTCAACATATCTGCACCATTCTTATTGGTGTGAACTTTCTTCAGCCTCATTCTCTTCTCCTCAATCACATTTCTCAACCAATGATATCGAACATCAATATGCTTGGTGCGAGCGTGATACATAGAGTTCTTACTCAAATCCATAGCACTCTGACTATCACAGAATACAACATACTCACCTTGCTCCAAACCCAACTCTTGTAGGAACCTTTTCAACCAAAGCATTTCCTTACTTGCTTCCACAATGCTATATATTCTCGCCTCGGTAGTTGATAAAGCCACACACTTTTGCAACTTGGATTGCCAAGAAATGGCTCCCCCGAAAATGTGAATACATAACCCGAGGTAGACTTTCTCGTTATCAAGATCACCAGCCATGTCTGCATCTGTATAACCCTCAAGAATAGGTTTGCCACCTCCATAACACAAACAAAGTTTAGAAGTGCCACGCAAGTATCTGAAGATCCATTTCACTGCATCCCAGTGAGCCTTACCCGATTGGATAAGTATCTACTCACCAAACCAACGAATGTGCAATATCGGCCTAGTACACACCATAGCATACATTAAGGAGCCAACAAAGAAGAATAAGGAATAGATGACATACTTGCTTTCTCCTTCTCTGTTGTAGGACAAGCTCTCTTACTTAGCTTAAAATGAGCTGCTAATGGTGTACTAACCGGCTTGGCATGCTTCATATTGAACCTTTCAAGCACCCGTTCAATATACTTTTCTTGTGATAACCACAACTTCCCAGTCTTTCCCGTCACGAGCAATCTCCATGCCTAAGATTTGCTTAGCGGAACCCAAGTCTTTCATGTCAAATGACTTGGACAAGTCTTTCTTCAAACATTGAATCATTCCCGCATCTTGTCCAACTATCGGCATATCATCTACATATAGAAGAAGGATGATGAAGTTACCTCCAGGGAACTTTCTCAAATACACACAAGGATCTGCGAAGTTCGTTTATAACCATGGCTAGTCATAAACGAATCAAATTTCTTGTACCACTGCCTTGGTGCCTGTTTAAGCCCATAAAGACTCTTCTTCAACTTGCAAACAAGTTTATCTTTCCCTTTTTCTTCAAAACCTTCAGGTTGCTCCATGTAGATCTCTTCATGCAAGTCACCATGTAAAAATGCAGTTTTTACATCAAGTTGCTCCAACTCAAGATCAAGACTTGCTGCTAACCCCAATACAGTTCTGATAGATGTCATTTTGACCACCGGAGAGAAGATCTCATCAAAGTCAATGCCCTTTTTCTGGTTGCATCCCTTTACCACCAATCTAGCTTTGCGCTTCACTATCTTCTCACCATCTTTCTTGTTCTTGAAAACCCATCTGTTTCTCAAGACTTTCTTGCCCTTGGGAGGCTTCACTAGCTCATAAGTGTCATTCTTTTTCAAGGAATCCATCTCCTCCTTCATAGCATCGAGCCACCGGGTTTTTCTCATCATGAGACAAGACCTCTTGATAGTTCTCTCGGCTCTCCATCTTCACTAACTAGAATGAACTCTGAGCTTGGATACTTTGTTGAAGGTTTACGCTCTCTAGTGGACCTTCTAACATGTGTATCCTCCACTTGAGGGGTAGTTTGCTCCCCCCGCTCATGAATCTCTTCTTCATTTGCATCATCATCTTGGGTTTCTTCATCAGATGAAGACTCATCAAGATCTTCATCATCAACATGATCTGGTACATCATTATCAGGTTGTACCTCACCAACATCATCATGTACATCATCTAGTACATCCTCAACATTCTCATTCTCATTTGTTTGGCGAATCACGGGAGGAGTAGAAGTAGAATCATTAGTAGTATCAAAAGACAAATCAAGTAGAAGTGTACCTTGTACTCAGAAGATCTGCACCCTTCTCGTGCTCAAAGAATACTACATCCCTACTTCTCACTACCTTCTTCTTTTCTCGGATCATAGAGTCGGAAACCATACTCTTCATCCCCATACCCAACAAATACACATGGATTGGATTTCGAATCAAGCTTTGACCTGTTCTTTAGGCACATGCATGTATGCCTTCTGGCGCCAAAGACTCTCAAATGTGAATAAGTGGGATCGCGTCCCTTCCATGCTCTATCTGGAATGTCAAGACCAAGAGGAATCGATGGAGATCGATTAATCAAATACACGGCACATTGCACTGCTTCAGCCCAAAATGTCTTAGGAAGATCAGACATTCTAAGCATGCACCTCACCTTCTCTACAATGGTTCTCGTTTCATTCTCTCAAAGAACTCCATTGTGTTGTGGTGTGCCGGGCTCTGTCTTCTCATGTCTAATGCCATGTTGTGAGCAATAATACTTGAACTCTTTCGAAGTATACTCACCACCGTTGTCGATCGAAGACACTTCAACTTTCTTTCGGTCTCCCTTTCTACCATGGCATGAAACTTTTCGAAAATCTCGAACACTTGGCTTTTTGTCTTCAACATATATACCCAAGTTCTTCGAGTAGCATCATCAATGAAAGTGACAAAATATCTATTGCCACCAAGAGACTCCACCTCAATAGGACCACAAACATCGGAGTGAACTAACTCCAATTTTCCTTGCCTTCTGGTGGACTTCCTAGAAAAGGAAGCTCTATGTTGCTTACCTGCCAAACAATGATCACAAGGGTCAAGAGAAACTGTTTTATCAACAGGAATAAAGGATTTACCTTGCTAACAGTTTAATCCCCTTGTCACTCATATGCCCTAGCCTTCGATGCCACAAATTTGGAGAATTCTTTTCTTCAACCGCAAATCACCTCACCCGTAACATACACTCAAGTATGTCTTATACAAAGAACAACACAACTCGCCACGAGCAACCGTCATCGAACCCTTGGATAATTTCCACTTACCATCACCAAAGGTATGTCGGAATCCTTCTTGATCAAGGACATTTGCGGACAAATGATTAAGGCGTAAATCAGAATATGGCGCACATTCTTCAATGTAAGCATGCACCCAACACTTGTCTTCACACGAATATCACCTAACCCAACAATGCTAGCCGAGCTCTTGTTCCCCATCTTCACACTACCAAAATCACCGGATTGATAGTTTGTAAAATACTCCCTTTTGGGAACACAATGGTATGAAGCACCCGAATCTACAAGCCACTCAGTATCCGAACTTTCTACATGATGACACTCACTAGTTGCACAAATCAAAGTGACCTCATCATCACTCTTAGAAGCGGTTGCCGCAAAGATTTTTATCATCTCCTCGCTTTTGTGAGTCTTGCTTCTTACCTTGTTCTTTCTTCCAACGGTAGCAAAACTTTTGATATGGCCAGGCTTGTTGCGGTGATGACATGTCCTAGTCTCTCTATCTCTAGACTTGGACCTGCCCTTTGAGTTACCACGACCTTTGGGACCCGTACTCTTGCTTCTTCCACGATTCTCAACCACAAGAGCATGTGAATTATCAACTCCCATCTCCTTTCTTCTTATCTCTTCATTAAACATGCTTTCTTTGATCACATCCAAAGATAGCACACCATCCGGAGCGAGTTACTAATAGTCACAACCAAGGTCTCCCAACTATCCGGCAAAGAACTTAATAAGAACAAAGCCTCGCAACTCATCATCAAGATAAATCTTCATAGTAGTCAACTTGTTAATAATATCCCGGAAGTCACTAAGATGCTCGAAAACGTACTTTCCACCTTTCAATTTCAAATTAACAAGTCTTTTAATCAAAGAAGCTTTGTTGTGAGCGGTCTTCCTCTCATAAAGACCTTCCAATTTCTTCCACAACTCATAAGGGTCGGACTCCTGTGACACATGATTGAATATGCTAATATCAACCCATTGTCTAATAGTCCCTAAAGTCTTTCTTTTCAACTTTACCCAATCTTTTTCTTCCATTTTATCTCGGTTTAGATGGTTTAGAGACACTACCATCGAGTTGGTGACAGCTTCAATTGGGTCATACAAATCCTTGCAATATAACACGTCTTCCATCATAGGTCTCCAAATGGAATAATTGGTTGATGTCAATTTAACCATTGAACTACCTCCACTACCACTAGTAGACTCCATAACAATGGTCAAATTAATCTCCGGCTCTGATACCAAGTTGTAGGGATCGGAAGAGGTCACAACGACACTCACAAAATCACACAAACAAGACAACCAACCAACTACTCAAACCAATCAACTCAAATTGTCACACAACCAAATTACCACATAAAATCAGCAATAATGCGAAGAATAATAAGCAAACAACACACACGAATTATACGTGGAAAACCTCTTCAATGTGAAGAGTAAAAACCACGGGACCGTTTGAGGAGTCCACCCTATACTTCTCTTATTGATAATTGAGGGAAAAAGAATCCCAAATCAGACTACAAAGGATTCACAACCCACCAACAAACACCAACAATAAGAGAATCAAAATAGAGAGCAAAAGGTGAAGAAATCACCCAAATTCGCAGATCTGTCCAGAGACGATTCTGACCAAACCAGAGCTCAAACTGACGATCCAACCGTCCAAAATGAAGCCCTAGATGTCACGAACAAGCTGTCAAAATTTCAGGACGATCCAACGGTGCAATTTCCGGCAACGGACAGATTTGTGAATGCTGTCCCTGAAAACCCGAAAACCCTCTTCTCTCTCTTGTGTTTTCTTTTCCAGATTGCTGCACTCCTTGCTCTTGTTTTTCACCTTATAAACCCTCCTAAAGCTTACTAAATAAGCCACATAATAAGCCCAAAGTGGGACTTAAAAATAAACAAGTAACATGGTATAATATTGGGCCAAATGAAAGGACCCAAATAAAAAACACATATTACTAACTTGGGTTGGACCCATAACAAAAATGAACAAATATGGTTCATAAATGCAATTTAGAAAGGTATATGGAAATTAATTCCCACCATGTCTTTGGCTGAAATTCAGCAATCAAAGCAGCTCCAAGGATGAGGGAATTTGGTGCATTTGCTAAAATTAGTAAGAAGGGATGATCCCATGAACTGGAAGAAAACAAAATTCCTAAAAACCCAGAAAGAGATAGAGAGAAAAAGAACATTTACAATCAACTCAAATTAATTCAATTTTAACTTCATAAATTGTTCTTGCATGAAAACCCAGAAAGCTAGACAAAATTGACGAATATCGGTTAGAAATTTCTTGTTATTCTGGAAAGACAGTTGCAAGACCAGTTTATCCCACCTGTTTCACTTAAAGTTTGTTAAAGATACAGGAAATTTTTGTACATGGTATTAAGCAGTTTTGGCTAATATTTTTGGATTTCTCCCAAAGCCAGCTTTACAGAAACAAAAAAAAACTGTCAAATTGGAGCTATAAAGCCCAAATTTAGCTCCATCTACCCATAAAAACTCTAATGCAAGTTCTAATGCTGGCGCGAAGATCAAACAATTCACGAGCCTTCCTACGTCGTAAGAACACACCCCGTTTTTTCAGAGTCTCACAGGAATGGAGCAATTCCGGCAGATTGGCGAAGTTCTCGGAAGTTTAAAGGCATTGATGGTATTCCAGCAGAACATTCAGATCAATCAAAGGCAATGCTGTTTTCTCCTTGATATTCTTACCTTGGCTTATGAGACCATTGCAGATGAAATGAGAATCGACTTACAATTTGAAGAAAAGCATAGAAATTGGAGAGTTCTAGAACAACCCTTGCAGGAGCTCCACAAGATATTCCAAGAAGCTGAGACATACGTTCGAAACTGCTTCGAAAACAAGGATTGGTGGGCCAAAGCCATAATATTGTACCAAAACCGAGATTGTGTCGAATTCCATATTCATAACCTCTTTTCCTGCATTCCAATTGTGATTGAAGCGATTGAAACTGCAGCTCAGTTATCCAGCGGGGATGAGGATCAAATCAATAAAAGGAGACTCGTGTGGTCAAGAAAATACCAGAATGAATGGGTTGACCCGAAACTTTTCCAATGGAAATTCGGGAAACAATATTTGATTACTGCAGAAATATGTAATCGGATTGATGAAATATGGAAAGAAGATCGATGGATTTTACTAGATAAAATCCGGGAAAAAAGAATACCTGGATCAACAAAGTACGGTCAACAATTAATGAATCTTCTCTTGAAGAACTTGGATGAGGCAGGGTCCTTAAATGAAAAGCTTTTACCGAGCTCAGTCTTGCAAAATTCAAAAGACTACCAAGTTAGAAAGAGGCTGGAGAATGGAGGGGAATACAAAGAAATCTCCTGGTTAGGCGAAACCTTTGTTCTTCGACACATCAAAGGGGATATTGAGTCTTTGATTCCCGAGATATCTCAACTATTATCCCTTTCCCACCCAAATATACTACAATTTCTTTGTGGTTTCATGGATGATGAAAAGAAAGAGTGTTTCTTGGTTACAGAGCAAATGAACAGGAATCTCGGGATCCATGTTAAGGAATTTTATAGCCCGAGGAAGCAACTTCCACTTTCGCTTCCTGTTGCAGTTGATTTAATGCTTCAGATTGCAAGAGGGATGGAGTATCTTCACTCGAAGAAAATATATCATGGGGATTTGAAACCGTCAAACATTCTTGCTAAACCAAGAAACAATTCTTCAGAGGGTTTTGTTCAGGTTAAGGTTACAAGATTTGGGTTATCATCACTGACGAGCAAGAATCCAAACCTAAGTGAAGAAATTTCATACATCTGGCATTCCCCAGAAGTATTAACGGAGCAAGAGGAGTTGAAAGGTGTACCAGAGGCAAAGTACACAGAAAAATCTGATGTGTATAGCTTTGGTATGATATGTTTTGAGCTTCTGACAGGAAAAGTCCCTTTTGAAGATGCACATCTTCAAGGAGACAAGATGAGCAGAAACATTAGGGCCGGGGAAAGGCCACTTTTCCCACATCATTGCCCGAAATATGTAACAAACTTAACTAGAAGATGTTGGCATTCTGATCCGGATCAACGTCCGACTTTCCCCTCCATTTGCCGGGTACTCCGGTATATAAAACGGTTTCTCATGATGAACCCAGAGTACAGCCACCCAAATAATCCTGTCCCTCTCGTTGATTACTGTGATGTTGAGTCAGGGTTTCTAAAGAGATTTCCTTCTTGGATAAACAACGAACCGTATCCTCCTGTTTCAGAAATCCCATTTCAGATGTTTGCATATCGAGTCATGGAAAGGGAAAAATGTATATCATACATCAAAGATAACTCAGAATCTGGCAGTGAAGTAGCTTCTACGTCTGGAGATGGGCACGTGACGACAGCAAATGAGACTCTTATATCTGTTATGGAAAGGAAGAATCCAAAACCTGATGAGTATACGAAAAGGAGGCTTTCATTAAATAGTAGGTCACCAGATGCAAGAGCAAATAAATATCCAGGTATGCATATACCAATTTACAATATGTTAATAGTGGTGTAATAATAATCTCTCATATTTCTGCGAACAAATACAAAAGAATAGTGTCATCTGAAGGTGGTGAATGGGTTATTTAGGATCGGGTCAGTTTGGTTTTAGATCATATTGGGGTCTATTGTTTATTAACTTATTAAGATAAACTAAACAATATTAGTCAAATGCTTCTACCGGGTCGGGTTGGTTCAGGTCATTTTGGTAATTGGATATGACCGTTCGGATCATCCACTGGATTGGAGATTTGGTATTGTATATAATCTAATGAATAGCAGTTCTATGACAGTAGAAGCTACAGACAGAGTAGAAGATGGTCAAAACCTTAAAATTTTCTGTTGGCATCACGAAAAAAGTAAAAAAAATCATATACTGTGTTTGGTAGTGCAGGAACACCAAAAGGACGATCTCCAAGGCCGCCTCAATTTTTACGCAGTTCACGTAGCATGCACTTAATACCTGATAACCACATGCTTCTTGCGAGTCCACCACGGGTCCGAAGGAAGTCTGGTCATGCATCAGACTCTGAGCTATCATAAGCATTATGAAAACTACAGAACACAGCCCAATTAGAGACTTTTTAGTGTTGTAACGTGTTATATTTTGGTTTTTTTCATCTCTGTTTTAGTTCTCATCGGTTGTTCATTCACTGTAAATATAATATGAAAGTAAGCAATTTGTAAAACTGTAGCTCTTTATGCTGGAACAAGCACGTAATTAGATAGGAAAAGAAAAGAGTAGTTCAAGGTAGCATGACTGTTCATTAAGTTCACAAAGCAGAAATGATATAGTGTGTGATTTTGAATACAGATTGATAATCGCACAATTTACTTCTTTATGTCAAGTGATAGAAACAATGATTCAACCCTTGTCCAGTTTCAGCGTTGTGATCTTGCTTCAACAGCGGGCTTAAAAGTCCAGGGCGCCTACTGGGACATTCTTTATACAATCTTTTATAGTTTTTTCATAGAAAAAATTTCCATATGATTGAAATTAGGACAGAGGTAATATGCTAATCTTCCACCAGAAGATGTCCAAAAACTCGAAACTCATAACACCCTAAAATTTGCATCTAGGACAAGTTATATGCGGATTATCTACTAAGAATCTAAAATAATACTTATAGCAGATAAACCTTGATAAAATTATTGCTATATGAATATATAGGAAGAAGAAGAAAAACCATTGAAAATGTGGTCCCTATTTGGAAAAACCAAAGAATACATACCTATGCTAGGGCCCTATACAGGTCAGCATTGTGAGATGAGCAGTGGAGCTGTACAACACCATCTCATAACTTTTCCAAGACATCTGCTCATTCAAAGAAAAAGAATACTGAATTGGCATAAATAGAAATACCCAAATTATGTGTTCTTACCAAGAAAGGGAAAATACATACCTAAGCTACAGCTACATGTTGGCCTGAAAACAGCAAAGTAGCTGAGCAATATAGAGCATCTTAAACCTTCTCAATACATCAACTCATCGTATATGCCATTGTCAATTGTTGCTTTCTAAGTGTTTT
Organism: Beta corolliflora; assembly: GCA_947648045.1. Lineage (NCBI taxonomy): Eukaryota > Viridiplantae > Streptophyta > Magnoliopsida > Caryophyllales > Amaranthaceae > Beta > Beta corolliflora. Next base: position 150,859 of record CANSZD010004345.1, on the reverse strand, counting down.
CTGAATCTAAGTTCACAACAAGTCCGTCCCCCCCCTAAATCATGATAAATCTTCAATGGGTCTGCACAAACAGGTTTTTGAGGGAGGAGAGCCTGACCATATACGAACCTAGTGGGTAACAAAAAAAAAAAGAAGACCTTCCATATTGCTGGACATCGCTAAGAGAAGCTTTCCAGAGCAGATAGCTGAAGATGGAGCCCACAAAACACTCTTATCTAATGGAAAAGAGAAGGCTTTAGAGAGATTTTCACTCCAACCATATACTCCCGATCTATCCTGTTCTATATCTGAGATGAAAGGACCACAGCTCGATCACCATACAGGAAGCTTCTCCAGTTCACTTGTCCTCGATGACAAGTCTTTCATCCGATGGAAGATCACTCACTCTGTAATAGCATCCAAACCTAAAGGAAATCAATCTCTATCCCCTATCTCCTCCGCACAAATTCCTTTCTACAATTGTGACCTTTATCGAGTCTCTTCCATTGATTGTCCAGTAGATCTTGCTTCTCTAGGTCCTCTTGATTTGTTTGCTGCTGCTTATTCAATATTTATCCACCATTGACTAGCAGTAATCGTACTCGATAGGGATTGGTGCTGATGACGAATTTGTTTTCTTTAGAAGTTGATCATACCAGCTGCAATAACCTTACGCTTCCGCTTGAGTTAGCAGCAAGGACAGTGTTCGATTTGCTTCTCCAACAGACACTTGATACAAAAAGTCCATCATCCTCCTTAATATCATGAAAAGAAGTTGGATAAATGGAACTAAGTTTGCAAGAGGTGATTGGCATTGGCAGGGATCTGTAGTAAGTAAAAACCTGCAAGAAGAAAGATTAAGTATTATGCTGCTACTGGCAGACTAAAACAGCATCACTTCTAAAAAGGAAACATATTGCACAAAGTTCCAAGAGACATCCATCTACTATAAAGCTCCTAAATTTTCCAACTGAAAGTAAATACACAGTCAAGAGACAGCTTTAGGCTGGTAAAGACGTTGTATCTCAACAAGGAAACTGACGTAGGACATGAGAAAGTCCATATTCTTGGAATGTATAATTATGTTATCACATGATCTAGGATAAGAACTAAGAACGATAAATATAACGGGACAATAAAAGTCTCCTGTTTCTCATTCAAAGTCATCCCTATGCATGAAGTACATTCATAAAAGTCACCTCATAACATATAGTCCTATATTAAGATATTATATATACAATCAAAGATAATCAGTACCATATATCTCAGACTAGCATACCTCGTTGCTTTCTGAACCACATGCTATGTATCCATCCGAAACAGACAAACCTACAAAATGCTGAAAAGACAGAATATAAATGGAGGAGAAGTGAGTGAGTCGATCCAAAATGATCTGAAAAGGATATGGAAGCAAACCTTCTTATTAGTATGACCACTAAAGGTTAAATGACAAGCATCTGAGGACACCCCAGATAAGCTTGTTTTGCTAAGATCCCAGAGCTTCAATGTATTGTCTGTTGAAGCAGAGACAAGCGTTTCAGAATCTACAAATTTGACATAGCTGACAGTCTTCTCATGACCAGCCAATGTACACCAAGGGATTCTCATGTGCCGAAGATCATAACCATAAATCTTATGGTCAGCAGAACCAAACATTAAAAGATGAGAAGAGTAAGGGGAGAACTGTACGCAGCACACATTGGCAGGACTCCAGATGGTACACGTTGATCTCTTCTGCATAAAAATACTGATTATCAACACTTTGTAGGCTCTTAGATCTAGCATAACCATACAAAGAAATTTAGAGGCAATACTTCATTAGTGCACCAGAGTTTCACAGAGCAATCATCACTTCCACTGGCGAACTTTGTTGGATCAACCCGAGAGAAATCAATTGACCAAGCCCTTTTCTGATGTTCTATGTGCTGAGCATAAGCCACCCCAGTGCTTGCATCCCACACCTAAATTTCATTTCAAAGAAATTAAACCTCATGTGATGTTTATTAGCTTTAAATAGTAAATTTGCACTGTTATAAAATGAATAACCACCTGGACAACACCATCATAGTCAGTTGAAGCCAAATAGTTCCTGATGTAGCTGTTCCATGAAATAGAGCTAAGCTTGGATTTATTTCCCATCTCAATCACAGGATAATGGATATTAATAGTGTCATTTACGAGAGCAGCATACTCAAATATCTTTATTTTTTTGGATGCTCCAGCAACAGCAACGTATTCTTCTTCACGATCAAAGCTCAGAGAGCATATAACATTGGCCGAGTTTAGAAGATCAGCGTTCCTTAAAGTTCCACGCAGCTCGAATTTGCTATAGCAAGTAAATTTGCACAGACCTTCAAAAAAAGCATCCAGCCCACTAGCAGATTTCTGGTCCTTGCTTAACATTTCATTCTGCTTTTGCACCTGGGACCAAGTTTCCCTCTGCTTCAGCAAGTCTCTATCAGCACGACCAGCACCACTTGTTACAGTACTTTGGCTTCGTAGTGAAAAGTAAGCCTTTTCAAGCTGAGAGATATCGTTTCTTAATCTATCCTCATTACTACCCGATCTAGCAATCGACTTAATAAAATCTTCAAGATTGTAGTCCCTTTTTGCATGAAGCGAGGATACTTTAAGGGATGACTTCCCTAGTAACAATTTTATATCAGCTTCCATGCATCTTATTTCTTCAACTAACTTCATTGCATGGTCTTGCTTCTTCTCTTTCAAAGAAACTAGAAAATGCAGCAGAAGCTCTGACTCAGCCATACCAACATCATCAGTAAACACTGCCAACTCATCACTTGATTTTAACTCTTGGGCTTCGCACAAAAGGTCAGAGAGAAGGATTTCTCTGTTACAAAAGTAAACTACTAGTCAGTATTATGTACATACTTGTACAATATATACAGCAAAAGTATCAAAAGTAAATTACTAGAAATATATATTACAAGCTATAATAGGAGATTTAAGACAATGTAGAGGGTCTCAACCACCCGAGAGTCATGTTAAGACCCACGGGAGGTCCCTAATAATAAACATCACTGAGTCCAAAAAAATCCAAAAACAACCCAAAATAGCCAAATTTGAAGGCATCCTTATAATACACGCTTTTGAGACCTTTCCAGAAATCGAGCAATAAACCACATGAGAGGCATCCTAGGGTCATAGGAGATTATTTAAAAGCATATCCATGAGTTGAATTGAGCATATGGTAGGGAAATGAAGGCCTTTGAAGCCAATTTGGGGTTGAACTGGCAATAAATAAAACTAGAAGTAAAAGACATTTTACGTCAATGTAGAGGTTCACAACCACCCAAATTATAGCTAATTGCCGATTGCATACAATAATTATTTATGTGCTCAAATGGTCAAAGATGTGAATTGGAGCACGTGAAAATACACATGTAACCAATTCAAAGGAACAGAGGATGATGTATAAGAGAGAATGGAAGGGAAAGCATCCTTAATAGAAAAAAATTGATAATCCCTCCATCCCGATATATCATACCGTTATCATTATAGTACTCCCTCCATCCACAAACGAATAGTCCAACCACAAATGTGTAAGTACTAACTGAAATTCGATAATGTTACATACTTCCTCCACTTCTAAGTAGATGCTACACTTTCTTGAATTAGACATGTCACAAAACTTACTACATACTACTTTTGGACACTTTTCAAACTTATATATAGAAGTCTATCCTTTATTTTATATCAGAGTATTGTGGTGAGAACCCTTTTTTTTGGTTTTAGGGATTAGCTTCACTCATTATGGTCTCCTTCTTTCTCTCTCCACCAATTGTAAATAGTGTGCGCTCTCTCTATGTAGCACTTTAAAAAATAAAATAAAATAAATTAAATTAAAAACTGAGGAAGTATTAAGGATGAAACTAGCAATGTCTTTTCACATTATAGCTAAATGTGAATCTTATTTCTCATCAAAGTTGGCAAAGTTTGACTACTAAAATATTGGCCTAATATGAGACAAAGGTAGAACAGTATATAGATACAAATGCTCGTTTTAAGTTTGGTAGCATAAAAAGGAAACCAGACTACATTCTAAAAACAAAAAAGTTTGTTCAGATTTAGTACATGAGGGTTACACGACAAGGTACCTAATTGTTGGACGAGATGCTGGGTGAGGATGGATAAGCCACAGACAAAATCCAGCTTCCTTTGGGCTTTCAGACAAAAATAATGGTGGCAGTATCCGGTGGTGCATGTCAAACATCGCAGCAGAATGTGTCTCCAACGAATCAAAAGAGCAAACCAACTGTTGAGAGAGAAGAAATACAATAAGGAATCAGAATAAAAACAAATCTTGATATAGATTCAATGGAAAATATTATGGTAAATATCTTTTCTCCTAGCTAAATGCTTCTGCCAAAGAAGCTTACAAAAACGCAAGCAGAGGTGTATTTTTTTTTTCTTTTCATTGTGGGTGACTGACTGTGACAAGCACTTCATGAGGCAAGGGAAAGTAATTCCATACCATCCTTACTCTGGTTTGATTTATCGAGGACCTATATACATCATAATTAAGCAACTGTGCCCTGTGCCCTGTGCCCGAATACTTCCGCCTTCTCCTCGGTGGACCACAAACCCAAATGAGGACAAGTGGATGACATTGCCTTCTCTCTTTTTTTTTTTTTCGGGGGGGAGGCTAAAATCAATTTCTAGGGCCTTTCTATAAACATAAAGGAAAGTTTAGGTTGCATAAACAGTGTAGGAACACAATATGCTCATCTTTTATCATCAATTCTTGGTAACAATCCACAAGCTTTAACTACAAGACGCTTGAGGCAATATGGTGAGTTACACAGTAACTAAACCTCCAGGCCAAATGTGAGAATGCATTGCTATTTCACTACACCAGGTAAAAAGTCCAAAGGGCTTAATGATAATACTACATAACATCCAAAATAAGAAAAAAAAATTCAGCGATACTGATGATAATAGTGTTAGTATACTTAAAGAATCCAAAGTTACTAAATACACCTAAATTCATGCACCATTGAATAAGAAACGATCGCCATAATTCTGTTCTAGGGCATCGAACACAAGGCTCATATAGAGTTTAATACACCCAAATAAAGCTAGAAAAAGTACACACCACCACCACCAACAACACTGACCCATATAATTATGTTGGTCTAATAGACATCCTATGCAGTTTTCCCTTTACTTAGAGGAACACTTCGATCACACAAAATATCCAAATTGCTCCTCTCCATTTGAGTTGGTCCATATATCCATTTCTCAATAAAATCAAACCAATATAATCTAATAAAACTCTTGTTGACAACCCCTTACCATCCAATAATACAATTACATCCTCGAGTCTCGACTCCCTCTCATTACTAAAACTGCACTCCATGTACTCAATTTTGCTCCAACATAACCTAAATCCACGAGATTCTAGCATTTTCCGCCATCGCTCCAATTCTGAATGAATTCCATCTCTAGTATTTTTCACCAATACAATATCCACAAATAACATACACCACGATACCTTATCCTGGATAGGCCATGTTAGTTACTCCCTCCATCCCACCATAGACTTCCCATTTCTAATTTTTGCACTATTCATGAGTAAAGATAATCTTCCAATTTTTTTTCCAATATATAAGAAAAAACATAGTCATGTGGGATCTTATCTGATTCGTCTCATTGAGTACATTACGAAAATTAAACTTTTATGATTTTACTATTACTTCCTCTGTTTTTTTTTTGTTGTTGCAACAAATGACTTTTTGGTGAGAGTATTAAAATAATCAAATGTTGCAACTAAAAAAACAGAGGTAGTATGTAATTAAAGATATTAATGATACAAAACATGCATTGGCAAACGTGAAAAGGAGAAATGGGAAGTCTATTGGGGACAAAGGGAGTACTTTATTATTGTTGCGAAGAGGAAATGACTTAATGGAGATCTATGCTAGTTCATTTATAAATGTTGCGAACAGGAAAGGACTTTATTACGATATATGGAGTACTCCTATCATAATAGGGATATACTGCAAGAGAAATTAAAACAAAATGTGTCATTTGATCGTGGTAATAATGTACTAAAGGAAGGCAAGACAAAAACTGTAATAAACTAGATTTTGCAAAACCGCACTGCGTAAATCATAAGTTACTGCTAAGAAATGGAAGTAGTGTCCTAGCAAAGCACCTAGACTGATTAAGACCACTAGAAAAAGGGTGTAGTGACATACCACATTTAGTACAGAAAAAGGACAAAAAATAGTGATAATTTGATATTTAGCTTCACCTTATTTACACTAACAGAGTTTTTAAGGAAAAGATAACACAGAAATGCTCTCCGGACAGCAATTACACAACTAAGATTAAGGGCATGACACATGCCAATGAAAAGTTGATTGAAACATTAGTCATTTTGTTCACTCACCTCAAAAAGAAGCAGTCCAAGACAATAAATATTAGATGAATATTTGCAAGCCTTCTCATCAAGCTCCTCGGGACAAGCATACCACATTTCCTCCAGCTTAATGTCTGTCAGACGAGACTTCTCCAATTTAGTAGGCTGATGGCTTGCCATGCTCAAAGCCATGTTCTCGGAATTATAAGAGCCAGAGGAGGTACCTATATCGTTATCGGTGTCCCGAACTGCATTAGTCCTAACTGCAGTTAGAAAAGTGGCGGACGATGGATGATTCTGGACTTCCATGTCCTTCATGAGTTTCTGCTGCTTCATGTCAGAGAAACAAAAGGCATTAATATCTTCTTCTGGAGGCCTTTTTTTACATCCAGCCAAAGACTGTGGAACATGCAAGTCAATCTGGGTTGATGAACCAATGTACTTCAACTTGTTTGATGGCATTATAATAATATACGATGGCCGCAATTGTTGCAGAACAACACCTTGGGAATGTGCCAAACTTACAAGCTCAGCGATTTGCCTGAAAATTTTAAGGCTCTCAACTTTGTTCTTCACACGCCCAGGCTTGAGCCATTCTCTCAAGTTGACTCCAGCATGGTTTACAATTTCACTGCTGCAATGTTGCATATGAAAATCAGAACTCATGCCTGCAGTAGCTAAAATCCTTCCATTACTCTCCAAATTACCACCACTATCCATGTCTGTCTTGTGAATCTTGTCTCCTAGTTCATGGATGACCCCTTTACTCTTTGTGTTCTTTTTCCCAAAAAAATGAGAGAAACTTGATGTGGATAATATTCTCAACCTCGCATCCTGAGGAAGCAATGCACTTTCGGAATTGAGATTCTTTCCATGCATCACATCAACACATAATTTTCTTGTCTCATCAACATTTTTGGTCTTCACACACCTCATATTCCATGCATCAATATCACCTCTCCTGGAATTCTCTCTATTGCTAACTATAAGCTTATCCTTAGCTCTTGAGAGTGGATCTCATGTAGAACCTGTATGCTTCGGGCCACCAACCATCTGATACAAGTGTGGCCACTGCCCCTTTCTTAAATTCGCATCTTTACTACATGAATATTTGGCTACATCTAAGACATGGTCTGTGTATTTTTCAACTTGCAAATTCTTGACCACATGGCCTGTTTGCTCAGTTGACGGTGAAATGGCACAAGGCGGCTCCAAACCTGAGAGTGTTACCCCACATTGCTCTGAACTATTGCTTTCTACTGTATGTGTACAATTATGATCTGAAGTCCCCTGCAATTGACCTCCAACTGAACCATAAATGACTGGCGAAGCCAACATAGGGCAATCCTCCTTCTTCAGTGGCAAGTCTGAACCGTCCATCTTGATCTCTCCTATATCAGTAGCAGCCACTTACTCCACAGTGCCAATAGAACAGTTTCGTCAACTTAGTTGTCATGGTCTACACCTCAATGTTACAACAGTTCTGTCAGAAAAGACTAGAGCATTCTCTGAAAAACAAATAGATTATAATCAATAGATTGATTAATATATATATATATATATATTTTATTAAAGGGCTCTTAGAAGTTCCAGAAGTCATAATTAGTCAATCATAGATTGAATCCATTTAATTCTCCGTTGGAAAAGTATAGGTTTGGCAGCATAAAACCTATCTTACGAGGGTATTTGGCAACTTGCTCACTCTACCTCCTTCCGAAGGAAATATCACTAGAACCATCATACCATATGATGCCATCACAAGTGCAATAGCAAGAAGGTCGTTTCCATTAAAATTTACATTAGAAAAGCGTAGTTTGGGTACATAAAAACTATCCTAGAAGGGTATCTGACAAATCTCACACTCCCCATCCTCTGAAGGAACTATGACTTTGACCATCATACCATATCATACTATTGCTTGTGTATTTACAAGAAGTTTCCTCTAAAGCCACCATTAGGAAAGCAAAGATAAGCCTCTTAAAAGCTAGCTCACTAAGGTATATGGCAGCTCTCTCACTCCACCACTCTCTAAATAAACTATAACTAAGACCATCATACCATGTACTCCCTCTATCCCACAAAGACCTGCCCTCGTTCTGTTTTAGTTCCTTCAATAAAGTTCTTCTCTATATTGCTTTATTATATTTTGGGTAACCTTTTTCACTTCCCTTCCCGCCCTTACCCCACCACATGGGTCCAATTGGGGCATCAAATGATACTCATGTTTCTCCTACCTCCGAACTCAGATAAAGGACCCCGCTTTCTATCAACAGTCTCCTTTCCTTGGTTTGTATCTACATTAACAAGGAAGGTCGTTTGGGAACGGAGGGAGTACTATATTACCATATATAATAACATTAACCATGCAATTGCAAGCCGGTAGTTTCCATTATACCCAACACTTCAAAAGCATAAAATTAAGAGAAACAAAGGCATGAAGAAAGACAATCCATAGAAAGCATTCCCTAACAAATGCTTCTCAATATTCCAATCCAGACCATTACAATAACCCAAATCTAAAGATTTGGCCAACATTAACTTACTCCAATCCTGATTCTAAAGCAACAAAAACAAAATACACCAAAACAACTTCCCAAGTAAATGCTCCTCAAAACTCCAATTCAGAGCACAGTCAACATAAACACCCTATCTTCATTTCACATAATCAAATGCATTAGCCATACAACACCAAATTACATCATCCAGCAACAAAATCACAACAACCCACAAAAAAAGGGAAAAAAAACAGACCCAAATAAGAAAAAAACATCAATCTATACCCAAACACAAGTAAAAAGCAGCACAACCCATAATATTAGGAAAAATCACAGATCAAAATTCATACCAGAAGAAAGAATATTCACTTAATTGAGCTGTGATCTTATATGGGAAATGTTACTTCTTGATAATTTTATCACATCCACAAAAATATTGGGGAAAAAAATACTCCGTTGCCATCTTTAAACTGAGAAGAGTGCTTAAAGATACTATCTTTTTTCGAGGGGCGGCAATCCATATCGAGATTCGCATGCCAACACCGAATTTTCTTGGCCACAAAAAATGGGAAATGGGTTTGAAAATAAATGCTAAAAGAATTATACTTTGAAATGCAAGTGACAGACTATATGATTTTTGTGTTGGATGACATAATTGGGGATGTCAAAATCTCAGTCATTCATGTCCCAACAAAGTTGTGAAGTGTCATATGGGTAGAAACACTCGAACTAGAAGTAGGACCCCCCACAATCGATTGGAACATTTTTACGTAGATAGGTTTTGCCCTTTTTGTCAACTTAACCGACATCATCATTAATGGCAAAATTGTACACTAACCATTTTAGTCCATGGAGGCGAAACCACACAATTTTCATAGAGGAGATCAATAATAATTTTCATACTCATTGAAAAATTATGGAGTATCAAATTTGGGTTTGTCGGGTAAAAATAGTGGTTACTTACTTATTTGTAAGCTTTTTAGCTTTTAAATTTGGAGGTAGATGTTAGACTTTTAGGTGAAAGAATGCCTAAAGTAGAGGTGTTCGGTGATAATGGCGGTGACAAAATTTCAATGTGTAAATAATGTGTAAAAATGGTAGTTTTTCGCAAAAGCTACTCAAAAGGTAAAAATCTACCTAAAAAATTGCGCCAAACACGCCCTTTGAAATGACGAGGAGGGGGATAGGTATGGGTCAGTGCCAAATTTTAACAATTGCGAGATGTGAGGTTGCACAAGACTAAAATATTTGGGGCCTAGACCGTTACTTGTGCGTGTATATATATATATATATATATATATATATATATATAGGCTTGGGTTAATGAACTCTCTTTAATGAAATCACTTTGTTGTATTGCTTGTGCATAATTTGACAGATGTATTTTTTTTTGAACACCCTGACAATCAAATAAATATTCATACAATCATCAAAAACTGCTGACTAATTGCACTATTTACATATCACGCTAATAAATTAATAGTTTCTCAAAAAGTTGAAATTAAATAAGATTTTGCAATTTTGGTTAGGAACTCCACATAATGCTATTCCTTGTAATTGTGCCTATTTGAGCTAGGTGCTTCAGCCTTCATGCCTTTACAGTTTACACCCGGCTGATACAGATGTCGCGATAACAGGGGCAACTTTTTCTCATTATGCTCGCTAAGTCAAACCCAACCATCAGATATTTTTACTAAATCCACCTCCACTTTACCCTTTTCCCAAGTTACCGCCTTTCCTCTTTCTTTTCTTGGAAGAACTAGACTTTGGTAAAACTCATTTCTTAATTTTGCAACAAAAAATCTCTCCATAAATTTTCTGTAGAACATTTCATATTTCATATAGTAGTATAATCTTAGTATAAAATCCAGAGCTCTCATTTCTCTTTTGGCTGGTCACCCGTTATCCCTCTTCCAACTCCATTTACTGGTACGCATGTTATAATTTTGATGATTTATTTTCTCTAGCTTTTACTTCTTTTATTGAATTAAAATTTCTCAATCTATTGCTTATAGTATGAAATTGTAATTGTTTTAGAGATAGAATTTTGTTGGGTACAATTTACAGAGAGGATTATAACTTATAAGCATTTATGTTGTTTCTTACCAGAAAAAAAAGTTAGCTTTTATGTTGTCATTTCAGTAAGGGAAAATAGTTTGATCTTTCTGTTTTTTCCCATGATTAATTAGTGATTATCATAAAAGTGTACAATTTCCAGAAAAATATCACCACATGAAAATAATTTTTCTTCATTTGATCGAATCCTCGTCGTGATCCATGGCAATAATAGCGATGATTTGAATAATTTGTATTCCAAAGCTAGATGAAGACATACCAATTCAATCACACATGAAAATCAATATTGATGTTTTCTCTATTAACTTTTCTAGATTAAAGATCCATATTCTAATATAAAATTGATTCCTCCGTAATGTAACAGAATGCAACAATCGCGTGTTATTTCATGGCGCATAAAATATTCAATTGTTGCATTCTTTTTGCTACTTATGAGAAGATGTAATCTTCATCAGAAAGTTTAGGAGAAACAATATACAGTTTTTATATTGTTGTGATATTGATATATAGAAATGTATACAGGGGATAAGAATTGATAGAAATAAGAAAATGGCAGAAACAAGAGAGGAAGTTTATTATGATGAAGAGGAGCAAAAGCTACAAGTAGATGATGCAAATGAGACCGAAGAGAATGCATCTATAATGATGCCAGATTCAACATTTCTTCTTAAGCTAAACCTGGTTATGGTAATGGCCTCCCTTAGTCTATCCAATGAAGAGCTCTCAGATTTTGAGGATATGGAGAAGCTGAGTGTTAAAGATGAACAAGAGTATAAGACCTTTGTATCAAAGTTACACTCCCACAAAAGAGGATTTGATGAGCTTAAAATCCCAGATCGACGAGCATCGCGATCAAGAGTACAAACCAAAGTTCTAGATTCCAGGTATTCATATCATTACCTTGTGCTATATTTTACCTGAAACTAGGTAACGGTAATCTGATTATGACCTGAGCTGAAATTAACTCGATCCAACATAAATATTAATTTAGTTAGAATTGATTGATTTTGTATTATTATAAAATGATAGTACTCCCTCCGTCCCATAATATAACGCTTACTTCTCATTTTTCACTTAATTAAGAAATCGAAGGAAAGAGAGAGATTTCCCAAAAAAATATTTAAGGTTTTTTTTTAGACTTTTGTCTTTAACTCAGTCTTTTCTTTTCTTTTTCCTTTAAAATAAAATAAAAAAAAAAAGAAATGCTCATTAAAATGGCGAAACAATAACATAGAGCCATATTTTGATGGAGGTATGAAGTTTTTTACGTAGAAACGAGGATAATTTAGTTCAAATAAATCGATAAAAAGCGAAAATAAAAGACAACATTTTCGTGACACCCAAAAAGCGAATGCGAAAGACTATATTAATGACGGAGGAAAGAATACTCAATTATGACTTGACTTGTATGCATATTATAAAATGTTAAATACTAAATTTGACCGGAACATGAGTTGAATATGTATTCCATCTAACCAAATTAAAAGGCTTCTCGTGATAAATGAATTGATAGTGGACCGAATTACGATTTGGCTATAAGCCTATAACCAAATAAATCATCACCTTGAATATGACTAGAACCCTATCCGATTTGGAGATCCCTATACACCTCCGGAATCTTCCCCTAATGATTAGGTTGCTTAATACATCTATACTTCCTTGTGTTCAGGCATGGGCGAAAAGTGTGAAGAGCTTCCCATTTTGATGGTACATCTATCTTTAGAGAAAACGATACTGGCAATCTGTGCATATGACTGTACAGTATAATCTTAGTATGTTCTACTTGTGTAATCATACGGGATTTTGGGTTGATGACTTATCTAATACTCCGTATTGAGGTAATGAGGTTTTTAGCTAAAGAGAGAGAGAGAAACAGAGATGAAAATCTAGTCTTGTATATCTAGATTAGACTCATGAGTGATGAGTCTTGTACCTGCCAGATCTGTTATTTGTGGATTTTGTACTATCTTGTCTTCAGTTTACAAATTATGAGAGCCATACAAAAGTTTGAGCTACAAACGACATTATTACTGATCTGAGCACCCCCTGGCTCATCAAAGGCAGCACAATACACAAAAAATACCACGCACAGGAGTCGAGATTCGAGAACCATTAGATATTGGCTATGTTGTATTAGTATTGCCCCGGCCCCTGGGGTGATTCTTAGGGGGCAATATGACCATGGAAATCCAACGGTTTAGAATGATTTTTAAACCAACCTAAAATTTTAAATTACAAAACTGCTCTGGCAACTAGATTTTCCATGATCATAATTACAATGACCACCGAAGAATTTCGAATACAGAGGGCCATATAGCAGGCGTAAAAATCTGACTGTGTCCAAAATATGTAAATGGATCCATCAATTTATTATTAGCAACTACTTATTAAATTATAAGTATTCGAATGAAGAACTGACAAAGCCAAATAGGATTTATCTGAAGGACCCCCAAGACAGGAAACATAGAAGCAACATATAATAAATCAGGCTAGCAACCTGGTACTAGCTTACTTTGTTCTAATTAGGTAAAAATACATCAACCAAAATTTACCTATCTTCTTCCAATTGCCTACCAAAAAGAAGAAAAAATTATCACACAGTCTTAAGAGTTCTTCAAATCATCCATCCGCCTCAGTCTGATATTCTCATTTCAACTCCCAAGACATCTTTCACCATCTCATAAGTCACAAATGCGATAGCTATGGATGGCACAACCTGGAGAAAATAAGAGGTGCAAGCGTGAGCCACAAATATAAGTAATCCAATCATATGTGCTATTCCTAGAACATGAAAGAAGGTTGACAGTAAGCCGCAACAGCACTGGCAGCAGCAGATCTTTCAAAAGGAGTTCAGCTATAAACCAAACTCTTCTCCACAGAACAAAGAGAGATGGCAAATTCTGTAATTTCGATTTGGACTTGGCTCCACCATCCTCCTCTCTCTTAATCTATAGAGAACTAGATCTCTATATAGTTTTTATCATTAGGAAGCATGTCAAAAGACACGTTAAACACTAACCTTTACTGAATTAGGGACCAGGCCTTTGTACAGAGCTCCGAATCCCTCATGTCTGACAGTTTTTCTAAATGCATCGACCATGCCATTGTATTCTAAGGGGACCTTGCCCCTTCCATCACCAGTGACTATAGATGAAGCATGATTCCAACCCACCATCTGCATTCTTCTGCGAATAACATCAAGAGGATAGGCAACAGTTTGACCAATAGTTCCTGCAACAGCTCCACATGCAAGCCTTGTTGTCACACTCAGCTCACCATCTTGTATTATTCCAAATGGCCTTGCTTTCGCCAACCAATCCTTCAATGACTCGTATACGGCGAAATTGAGACCAACGTATGGAACCTGCATGTAACAGGCAGAAGAGTAAGAAAAATCACCAAAGCATGCAAGAGAACCTACACAAGGTGATGAAACCAATCTGCATGAAACAGTTAGCATGACAAAAGCAGGAGTTGTTCTGAATTTCTAATGCATGCATTAGACAGATAATGTATCATATGTAGCTCTGTAATTTGGTTTAGAAAACTGATTGCATATAGCTCTGCAAAAATCAAGATCTAACTTATAAAAATCAGACACAAATTAATTATTTGAAACGCCATGCAAGTTAAGCTTCTAACTGAAACGTTTTTAAAATAGAAGAACCACAAGCGTACTGTGATACTGCCTTCATGAAAGGCAAGAGAAAGTCATCGTTTCAACTCCTTGATGCGATACACATTCCAGACCAAAACTTTTCAACAGAGTTTTAAACAGTATGAATTGGATCCAGAGATTATTTCAAGTCAGACTTACAACTCCAATCACAGAGGGAAGCCAGCCCTTGTACAAAGCTCGTGGACCTTCCTCGCGAAGAATTGTTGACAGTGCATGGACCATGCCTCTGTACTGGTAAGGAGACTTCTCAGTCTGAAAACATAGGTAAATCTCAGATGAAGCAATCCATGAAAGTGCCTAGTGTATATTACTATAACAATAAGAGAGGAAAATAACAAAGATGGAAATTCATAATACCTGAACGGTAATCCTGCCTCGTACCATGTCCATCGGGTAAGTTGCTGACATTGCTATAATGCCAGCACATGCACCAGCGCCAAGGCGCAATACAGGAGTGAGTTGAGCATCCTCTGAAATTGATAGCCAAAGCAAAATATCTATTATTTTTAAGGCTTAACAAGCATCAGATTTTAATTTACAGTAAAATTCCGAAAACTATCACAAGATATAATTCTCATTTTTGAATGTCTAAGCTAGTTGGCATGGGACATAGTAGATCAATCCATAGCATCCATATGCAGTCAAACAATATGCAAAGATGTATATATGACATAATCATGCAAATTTTTCACAAGTGAACACTACCCACTCAGTGACTGGGTAGACAAAACTCTCTCCATTTTAACTAATATGCTCCTAGGACAGATCTTAGAAGTAATAATATCCTGACTAGTACAGCCACCAGGCTATCTCATATGGGATTGCTCTTATACAATCTAACTTATCATGTAAGAAACAATATAATCCACCAGGAAACACTATTAAACCAATCCGTTTATACAATACAAACCACTAGAAAGCAATTACACCTAACTGACAGCTGTATAAAAAACAAGAAATCCACAGAACAAGAAAAATGACATAACATAAAAACAAAAGGGGGAATGCAAGAGCAGTTCAGTAGTAGCAGGAGCAGAAAGATAGGATTACCGTTGCCAGTCTGTCGCTGATATAGCCATAGTATTCCCCTGGTTAAATAAAGAAACAAAAAATCATTAAAAAGGATATTGGATGTAAATTCACACTCAAGATAGCCATCTTTAGACAAGAAATTTCTGTAGAATACTTTTCAGTCACCCCGTTGGTAAACTGTGACATAAATATTCTAGAAGCAAGAATGCCACGCCAATGGTACTGACCTAGTCAGAGACCAAATAGGAAGCACATGCCACATCAGAATCAACATTGCCTTTTTCTTCCTCTTAATTTAATTTCACAACCACCAATGCAGGGATTACTAGCAACTGATCAAGTGCAGAGTATCCCGGCAAGAGCTGTACAGATTATATGAATGCAACCAGGAGTTCAGGAGGTAGACACAAGTATCTATAAGCAATTAATAGTTGCCACCTAACTCAAATAAAAAAATAAAGGAAAATCTATATGAAACACAATGACAAGCAGTTAAAATGGCAACTAAGCTCAGGTAAATGTGGCCAAAAAGCTTACTTAGAAGCTTGCTCATAGCTGAAAAAACTTGACGGCAGAGTTTGGCACGATACGTGCACAATTAGTTCCATTACCCTTGAACAATCCTCGGAATCCCTCAGTCTGATATATATACTTTAATCCCTGAATAGTTCCATTGTATTTGATACTATGTGGATTTTGAACCTGGAAAATTACATTGAATCAGCAATTTCGGAAAAAAAGGTGTGCAAAATAGATTTTTTACTTCCCAGCTCGCTGAGAAATTATTAACAAGCAGTACACCCATTGGATAGACGCTAGGTAGGATAAGGGTATACCTGGAGCAATATCTTCAGACGTTCTAAGGGAGCTACAGCAGTACGTGACCTGAGACACAGACCCGATGGCATAAATCAGACAAAATTTATATAGGATAAAACCAATGCAGAGTAAGAAAAATAACAATTTCTATCCTAATTAATTCTGAAGGTTAATTGGCGAAAAAATTCTCAAACCATCCAACTAGCAACCTTTGGATTTCAACGTTGTTTGTTTCAGGAGGACAAGGGGGAGGGGGGGGGTTGGTCTCACCCCCTTAATCACTTTATCTACCAATGTATACAACCACAAACTGAATTCCATAAATACACTAATGGTATCTGCAATATGAAGAAACGGCGATCATATTACTCAAAGAAACAAGAACCTTGTATTGCATATTCAAATGAAGACTGCAACGCCTCCAATTAACAATGTCATTAGGACGGTTTCCCTCAGTGCTTCTACCCAGATCGGTCTCACAACCAACTAATTACTCAAACAACTGCAACCCTGACTACTACTTTCTGCCTTTTCACAAATCCCCAACTTTCTGCAAAATAAGACCATACTATCCTCAATTCTTGAGCAATTTTTCTCCATATTCTTGACCATACTTCAGATCAGGAACCTTTTAATTCTCTCAATAGAGTTTCTCACCCAATCATTTGATAGATAATTTGGAAACCCCCCTGCGACAAAAGTCATTGACATGTTATGACAGCAATAATAGGAATGGATATTCTGTTGAAGTAGCCCTTCACGGACGATAACCATTGCAACACTATATTATGTGGACCCAATTACCAGTGTCCTTATCTGACATGTGCCAAAATGTCTGAAAGGCCAGCGTCAGTGGTTTTCTGGGATGTCAAAACCTCTGGCGAGATTGACATGTCCAACTGTGATGGCAGATACAGGTGCGAGACAGCTGAGAACTTTGATAAGATAATTTGTGTGTATAACTTCAAAATAGTGAAAATGAAGTACAATCAGAATGGAGCTACTTTGCAAAATCAACCATTCATCCCACAGCAACAACTTTACAAGTGTTGAATGTAATTGACAATAAAAATATCCAAAGCAATCACTTGTGTGATTTTCAAGGATAACTTTACGTCAATATAAAGATTTCTGAATTGATACTCCAGACTTCTAGACCAATAGGATGATACGTAACCCAACTCCACAACATCATTACTTCTAAGGTTCAGCGTCCAAACATCCATTGATAATTTAACCTCGACCATAAGTAGCATGAGCCCCAAACTCCCTCTGAAACTCAACAAGCTTGAGAGAAGCCAAAATATTTCAAACAATCACATAATCTACCCCACAAAGCTAATGCAATTTAGAACGGTACTTCACACAGACAAAGCCACGTGCCTAATGAGCATCAAGCATCCAACTAACTATTAGACCTACTTCCTTCCAGATGCTGCCTACAAATTTATCCTCTAGCATTACTGCTTCCTAGAACCTCATTTTTCCAATTCTACTCAATTTTCTTACTACCTCATTAACTTCAAAACCTCCTTTAACTTATCAAAATGTTGTTGCCCCCTCCCTTTTCCACAATAACACATGAACTTCACCAAGAAAAACAGATATATATTTGGATTCATGATAAAATGATGTCCTCCAGAGAAACTACAGTGCAGATCCATAGCAGGTTTCAATGCAATACAGATATCATATAACCAATACTCCCACAGTCCTAGCCTTAGCCTAGAAATGTCAGTGCTCAAGACAGGGAAATTTTAACAAGAACCAAATCCAAAGAAATTGAGCTTCACTTACTCAACAATTAAGATAACCAACCAATATCAAATGTCATATATTTGATACTCCAGACTTCCTAGACAAATCAAATGATACATAAACCAACTCTACACATCATCGCTTCTAAGGTTCAGCATTCAAGCATCTATTGGTAATCCAACCTCGACCATCTAGCAAGCAGCATGAGCCCCACACTCCCTCTGAAACTCCACAAGCTTAAGAAAAGCCAAAATATTCAATTGCTAAACAATCACAAACTCTACCTCAAAAGGCTATTGCAATTTAGATATGTAGATAACAGAGGTAACCACATGTCCACATGGCTGAATGATCATCAAGCTCACTAATAACTATAAGACCTAATTCCTTCCAGCTATCGCCTATGAATTTATCCTCTAGCATTGCTGCTTCTTGAAACCTCATTTTTCCATTTCAACACATTTATTTTTACCGCCTTTTTTACTATTTCGATTCGCAAACGGGAAAACTCCCAAACCTCAAAACATCCAAAAAACTTATCACAAAATTTATTCTCCCCCGCCCCCCCATCCTTGCGCAATAACAGGCGAACAACATCCAGAAAAACAAATATGATTTAAACGTAATGCAGATATCATATAACTAATACTCCTACTCTAAAAGTGTCAATGCTTAAAGATTGAGATATTATGACAAGATCCAAATCCAAGGAAATTGAGCTTCACTTAAGATAACCAACCAACATTTTAGCAGAAAATATTTCTTTTTTATTAAAATAAATTAATTTAAAAAAACGCTCCAACAAACAATGCACCTCCATGGCAATAACAAAACAGGACAACAAATTCAACCAAATAAACCTAAAAACAAAATTTTGCGCCAATGTCAAAATCAACACAAAAAATCGCAACCTTCATCGCTAAAATCAACATCATACCTAAAACACAATCACAAAAGATCACAATTTCATCAAATGCAATCACCTAAACAATCAAGATTGCAAAAAAACACAATTTCATCAACATTCTACAAAAAAAGAAGCGATAACAGTAAGAGAGAGAAAGAGAGAGAGAGACTGACACTCCGCCGGCGACACCACCAGCAACAAGAGACTTGCAGATGCTAAGAATCGCATGACTCGGAGCTTTAACTCCCTCTCTAGCAATCTTCGCCTCTTCCGCCAGATTTACGATCGTCGAAACAGCTGATTCAGTCGTCTTCACATCTTCCGACGCCATTAAAATTGCAAAAAAAATGAAGGTCTAAAAATGGAGTCGCCGGAACCCTAGAATTCGAGATCGGAGATTGAAAACACAGATATTTCGAATGATCGACAAATTCCGTTCGTTTGTTCTTTCGGAGGAGAGAGAAAGTAGAAAAATCTCTCACTCTGAATGAATCAATCTGAAGCTCCGATCGTCGATGAAAAAACGGCCTTTTTCGAGGAGAAGAGTCGAGTGAGTGAGAGAGAGAGAGGAAATAGTATGTTTGTTTCAGCTACTACTGGAGTTTTAGTGACGGCGTTTGTTGGTAGAAAAGAGAGGAGAGAGAGTGGGTTGGTCCTTTCACGCGCGGGGTTTTGGATTTGTAGGTCTCACTCGCTCTCTTTGCCGCCCACCTGGATCTTGGTGGGGCCTTTTTGGATTGTTTTTTATTGTTAGAAAAAGTCTTTTACTTTTTTGTTATAAATAAGAAAGATCATTTATCTCTACTAATACTTCCTCTGTTTCATAATAAGTTAAACACTTACTATTTTAGAACGTTTCAAAATAAGTGAAACATATACCTTAAATGGAAAAAAGAAAGTGACAAAATGACAAGAAAGATTCATCATAAACTTTGTGGCTTTCTTTTCTCTCTCTCCTTTTGATAATGAAAAACTTATTTTATGACTTTTTGGGCTTTTGAAAGTAATGTTTATTAAATATTGTCGCCCACATGTTTCACTTATTATGGTTCGGAGGAAGTATATTAAGAGGAGGTGTTTCTATCAAAGTAACGGTGTCACGTGGCACTATTCACTATATATGTACCATGTAGCTTCGCCACGTCATCTTATGTGACATGTAGATTGTTACGCCATCTTACAAAATAAAAATTGTTTGTCACTAGATTTGAACATGCAACCTCTTGCAAAGAGAGGTTTGTTTTTACCATCTCAACCAACTTTTTTTAGTAATTCATAAATACACATAATATTATATATTCATTGCAAACATAAAGTAAATTAAATGTTAGATTTTTTTTAAATTCTTTTTACAAGAGTGGAAAAAATACATATCAATTGTAGAGAAGAAAAAAGGTAACACCCGGGGCAACGCCCGGGCCAACACACTAGTTTTAGCATAATACTGAGTTTGTCTAAACTTTATAAATCTAATCTAATAGTGCTAAGTTTTATTACAGATAAGTTGAATTTTGAGTAGTTTTGAGAGAATAAAAAATATAATCAAATTATATATTACATATATGAATTTCTGTAATGCTTGGTTTATATAAACGTGTTGGAACTTATCTCAATTATGTGAAACTTGTTTTCACTTATTTGTCCTAAAAGTTATTTGAACAAAACCCTATTTTGTAAATAGTAACAATAAATTGTACTCCCTCCGTTTTTTTTAGATGTAACATACTGACTTTGGGCACTATTCATCTAATACACTTTGACCATTAATTGTTATTTATACATAAGAAAAAAATATCGTCATGTGGGATCTTGTTTGATTCGTCACGGTATACACTTTCCAAATATATATTTTTTATAATTTTTACTTTTATACAATTAGAGATATTATCGGTCAAAATTGTGCCTCGACAAATGTGAAAAGTCCAATGTTACATTTAAAAAAAACGGAGGGAGTAATTTGTATTAGAACTAAATAACATAAATTTTATTTCTTGACTCTGAAAAGGAGCAATGCCTCAATTGTAATTAATTTAACGCTAGCATTTACGTTAGGCTATTGAAATGGCGAAGAGATTGGGCAAACGTTATGGTTTAAAGAAGATCAACCTTGAGTCTGATTGCCAAGTTGTTATTAATCGCCTTTCAAATAGTGCTACTTTCCTCTCGGACCTTGATACAATCCTTCATGATTTTCTCTCTTCTTGTACGTCTTTCTCTTCTATTATCTGGTCTCATGTTAAACGTGATGGTAATTTTGTGGCCCATCACTTAGTAATGCTAGTTCTCTTTGGCGTTGAACAAATTTGGGAAAACTACGCTCCTAAGGAAGTGGCGCCTTATGTACTCATGAATATTTTGTCTTTGAATTAATGTTAGCTTTGCTTTTTCCCTAAAAAAAAATTTGGCTTGTCATCATACCAAAGTTAACAAGTTAAAGAAAGTAACTTTACCCAGACTCAATTCATTTATTGAATAGGTCAACAAATACTGTCTCAAGCTTAACTCGTTTATTAATTATACGAGTTACCGGAAATCTTCTACTTGATAGTTTAGAGCACAGAAGAAAAGAATAAAGGGCTTTAACTTACCGATCCCAAATCAATGGGAGAAACAAAGATAGAAGAGGAACGTGGAAAAATTCTACACAAATCAAACTTTTTTAAAAAAATTAAAACCTTTTGAAAGCATTTGAGTCAAAAAATTTCATAATTAGAAGATAACCATTACCAATTAATAGATAAAAATCCATCGTCGTTGCACTGACAATCCCTATATCTAAGTTCATGATCAATCTATCTCTCATAAGTTTATCCATAAAAATATAAAATAAGTGATACATAAAGACAAGATAAGCTCCAAGAATATGCACTTTATAGAACTTAGATAAGTGATCAAAAATCAATAGGCAACCAAGTGAAAATGATGGATCTACAACCTTGCATCTAAATACCACAAAATCATGAACCAATGCCCACTCCCACAACCACAAGTTCTCATAACCCACTGAAATAAATTCCCACTTTTACTAAGGTACTTTAGCTTTCACATATTGAACCTAAACAACTTTTTTTTCCTTTTTCCATTATCTGTGGTGTTATTTTCAAGTTTGGATATAGAAGAAGTGTTTATTTTTCTACAATCTCTAGTCTGTACACTTCACTTTGATCTTTCATCAAGCTGAGAAGCCGCTGTCTTTTTGTGTCAACTTAGTTGATTGGTCTATTTTTAGAAATATTACCCACACGCGTGCACAACGCGAGTTTTAAGCACGCGCTTCCTTTTTGAAATAAAATAATAAAAAATTTTGTTACTTTTTTTTTTTAATTTTAATTTTTAACGTAATGGTAACAGAAACCTAAGCATCAGTTAACGATGTTTGCTTTAACCTCCCAAAAACCCCACCTAAAAATGGGCCAGGTCAGATTATAACCCAAAAAACAAGCCCAAAAAGAAAATTACATTCAGTTGCTAAAGTACAACAGATTCATTTGTTGGAGTTTGGGCAAAAACAAAAAACATTCATTCTCACAATTAATTGGGCTAATGTCGTATGACTTTACGGCCCACTAAATGTCTGCAAGAAAAATAATTGTTGGATAAAGGATGTTTGAGTGTGACCGATGTTCACATGATTAAACGGCCCATCTTTATATTGAGGCTGATCAGCAAATGACCCAAGTGATGTCCATTAATAATCTTTATGTAATACTTTCTCTGTTTATTAATAGATACATCATATTGACTTTTATATTATCTGAAATTTAATTTTGACCATGTTTAATTAGTAATGTATAAAGATAAATGTCATTATCTTAATTGTTATTGGGTTAATGTCAATGTATCTTTTTAAAATTTTTTTTTTTTTAAATTGAAAATTTTGATGGTCAAGTTATGCATTGACATATACCGAGTTAAGATAATGAATCCATTAATAAACAGAAAGTATGTACTATAATATAGAAGCCATTGTTTCTGAATTCTAATTTTCCATCCCATTTTTCGCTAAGAGTTTCCACCAATGATAGTAATCAATTAGAGATTTATTAGCAAAACAACGAATTACATAATACAGAGTTTTTTTAAAAAATTAAACTTTTGCTTTTGGACTCAAATAACAACATATTCACAATATTAGATATGAGCTACCAATGATGTATTGGCCTAGTGGTTAAGATTGAGGTGTTGTGAATGATCGGTCACAGGTTCAAATCCCCCCTCCCCTTCTTTGTAATTTGTACTGCCCTTGTGGCTCATATGGATAAAAAAAAAACAATATTAGATATGAGCTATTTTGTATCACATGAATCTAGACATAGATTTACGCTATCTTCTCCTGGGATGAAATAAAATATTATGGTATGAAAGTTAGTAAAATAAGATTTAGTTTGCTTTGAATATTCCAACTACACTTTGACCATGTACATGAATTTATTATAATATATTTTCATTATATGACATTTTATTAGATTCCTTTCCCTGCACAATTTTCAAATAATTAATTTTTATAACTATTACTAATAGAAAATTACATATAATTGGTAATGGTAATAGAGGTAAACAAAAATCATAATATTTGGCCAAGTCTTGAATGTTTTTTTTTCTTATCAAGTTTGATTTGTTCTAATTCTAACAAAAATAATAAGTTTCTAAAATATGGTTAAAAGAACATAGTCTAATTACTATATTTAAATATACAAATTAATAAACTAAGGCAACTTGCTCAGTGCCTCGGTTGCCCAGTTGCCCCCCCCACGCCATGGCTTATCCAAGTATGAAGTATCAAACCGACAGCACATACTACTACTAAATTTTTAAACTTTCCAACTTTTAATTTATTAAATTACTGCATAAGAAGTATTGAATACTTTTTAGTTTTTTACAATTATATGTAACAATTTTTCAATTTAACATGTTAGCCAAATGGCCCTGTTTTTCAATAAAGTGATGTGAATCATGTAATAGGTTCACTTCGCTTTGTCTAAGTCTAACCAGCTAGCAGAATAATTGTATCATGGTTTTCTTTGATAAGTAATTTCTAGAAATGTCTTGCTTTTGATAATAATTTACAATTTGTCAAAGTTTATGTAAGGTACTCCATAGTAATAAATTTGAGATAAGTTTAGTTTAGAAAAGTTATAAATTTTGTTGGTGAAAAATTCATACCTTAGCTAATGTACTTAAGTTTAGAATTTTAGATATAGTATTTTACTATTAAAAGGGAGTTTTTCATCAATTTATCTTTTAGCAATCTCTAAAGACACGCAATAAGTCCAGAATTAGTAACGACACTTGCATTTTTAGTGTTAAATCCTTATGAGTGCATTTATCCTGACCTGATAAGTATCCGACCCACGCATGACCTGAACATGAAAGTACCCGCTACAAACCTGCAATAAACTCGATTCGACACCACATGATCATGAAAGACAACATGTCCTGAAATTGACTGTGCCGAACCCGACTGAACCCGAAAGAAAAAACAAACCGAGGCAGACCTGACTGAATCACGACCGTTCCCGACCTGCACCCGATCTGTTTGATTTAATGACCTGACACGACCTGACTGAACATGACCTGGAACCTGAGATGACCCAACCTGAATCCGACTCGAGTAACTGAATTGACAGCTCTACCCAGGTGTACCATGTGCATGGTACACTCAAGGCAATGTTTTGCTCATTTGCTCATTTGGAGTTCTACTTATTATGTAATTATGCTCATTTGGAGATTTCAAATTAAAGAATGAGAAAAAAAATAGCGCCTTGAATGTCATACTTCACGATACACCCAAGTGTATGATAAATATTATCAATCCTTATGCTAAAAAACGCTTTTATCATGATTGCTTAAGAAAATTAATTATCATGTGCATGATGGATAAGATAATCTGGTAATTTTATAAATTATTCAACCTTGATCAAACAGGTATAAGTAAAACGATTACTGTGTTTCCAAACGAAATTGGAGTTAAGTTGAGTCTATAATGAACACATAAATTATAGTCTTCATTCCGTCCTAATTTCAAAGTGTTCCATAGTCACCCAAAGAACAACCAATGTTGCTCACCGATTTTTTTTTCAGTTGTAAGTTGTAACTACAACCACAAGATAATCGGGTTTGAGAAGTTGATGTTTGTAATGGAAGGAGTTGTTCCCCAGAGAATGCAAGAGGCATAATCATTGAGCTGTTGAATCGATGACTCATGAGTGACCTCTTTTTCGTTAATACTCCCATGGAAGTTGGAAGAATCAATTACAATAAACTTTTATATTAGTGCCTTCTAGTTCTAGCTAGATATTTATGCACATTTTTCATATATGAGATGATTGGAGGAGAAGTGTCGGTCTAGTGCTTAGTGAAGCTTCAGCTAGCATTGCTTTGTGCTTTTTAGTTCCTCTTATCATATATGAAGATAATGGGACGTGATGGCCAATGCTCGTTTCGGAACCCAGGTCCAACTACAACAAGCTAACATATGAGATTTTGTTAGATTCGTTTCAAAATTTATTTTTAATATGAGTTAAGCTAAAAGTAAGGATCTGAACTTTGCCAAAAGTTAGGGTTAAAGACTCCGAGTTTCAAAAGGGTTAAGGGCTCAAAAGTAACTTCATTACTTTTCCTTGACACCGTTACTTTTAGACATTTTGATGAATTAAAAAATACTAGATAAAACAGCAAAAACAATGCACCTAATTATTTTCTCCGTCCTTTTCTCTCTCTTCCTCCCTCTTTACCGTCTTCAACTCTAAAACTTCATTGATGGAGCTCAAACCGAAATTCTAAGATTCTCAACACTTAAATATGTTGATGACAAAATTAAATGAATAAATCCTCTATACCTCTAAAGGTGAGTATTATTTTGATTTTTTTTCTTGTGGATAGTGTACTTCGACTAAATCATTGAAGCCAGAAATCCAATTTTTTTTTGTGGGAGTAGAAAAGAAGTATTTATAATTCTAACCCTCAATTACAATTACAAATTTACAATGCTCTCTCACCTCTCTAAATTCATCCATATAAACTTTACACCCAAAAGTCATCCAATTAAACACATAATTTCAGATTTTCAGCATCAAATTACCTTCTCCGAATTTGAGAAGCGGGTAAGAAGAGTAAAAGAAAATGATTGGGGCCAAATTAATCTTTTTTTGGGACACAAAAAATTCGATCTTTTAGAAATTTTGAAGGTTTGTTTTAAGAGTAATTTTTTTGATAGTTTGTTTTAAGAGTAATTTTAATATCTAAAACTTGTAGCTTACATTTATTGATTAATAATTCAGAATTTAATCTAATTTTTAAAAGTAATCTAAGGAATTAGTTTTCTTAGATAAGCTAATTTGTTTTCTTCAGATTTTGAGGATTGGATAATAGTATAATTTAATATGTTGTTTGTTACGAACCATGGGATGATTTATATGCTCTAGTGGATATATGTGAGAACTAATATGTTTCTATGTTTAAGTTTAATTAATTTTGTTTTTGAGATTATATTTCATGATGATTTATCTTTTTTTTTAGTATGATTAGCTTTCATGCAATTTCTAAAAATGCAAAACAAAATAAAAGGCATAAAATTCAATAACAAGAAAAATCAATAATTTTTCAAAAAAAAAACAAGAAGTAATAATACAATCAGAGAAATATAGGAACATTTCCCATTAGGTTTTTGGCAGAAAAATCAATAATTTTATGTTATATATTCTCGTCAAAATATTAGCCATTTTCACTTTTGACTTTTATGGAATTTTTGGTATTTAATAGTTGATATGTATGGTGGATGAAGATGATATTCCATTGTTAGAGGAGAGAGAAATTACAATAATAGGTGAGAGGAGAGGGAAATTATTTTTTATGGCTTTTATTTTATTTTGCATTTTCTAAAAATTACATTTAACCTAAAAGTAACGGTGTTAAGGGAAAAGTAACAGAAGTTACTTTTGAGGTCATCTAACCCTACCTTTTGAAACTTCAGGTTCTTAACCCTAACTTTTGGCAAAGTTCAGGTCCTTACTTTATTAGTTTAACTCTTTTTAATATCGATTTTTTATAATTTTTAATTATTGTTCATTAAAGATATTAATGTTTAAAATCATGTATCGACAAGTGTGAAAACATGAAATGGTACAAT
Organism: Beta corolliflora; assembly: GCA_947648045.1. Taxonomy (NCBI): domain Eukaryota; kingdom Viridiplantae; phylum Streptophyta; class Magnoliopsida; order Caryophyllales; family Amaranthaceae; genus Beta; species Beta corolliflora. The sequence goes on along the minus strand of CANSZD010004345.1, from coordinate 123,601 downwards.
TATTTCTAAACGAGAAAGTATTCATTTAGGCTACAACTAAAGTTATAAAGAATGTATCTTTTAATATTTGAAAACCTTCACGGCCCATTTGGTTAGTGGTACTAAATGGTGGTAATGGTAATGGTTTATAGTGCAAATTTGTGAAGGCATTCCCATGTTAACCTCCATGGTAATGCTACTTTATCCCCAAACACCTATTTTCTTCCTAAAATTTCATTACCATCCATTACCACTTGGGAATGTGGTATTGGGTGGTAATGGAAATTTGTGAAGGAAAACACAAGTTTTTACATCAAGTTTCATTACCATGGATATTAACATTAGAATGTCTTCACAAACTTACACTAAAAATCATTACTATTACCACAATTTAGTACCACTAACCAAACATGCCGTCATAGTACCAAAACATTGCTCGAAATTCTTCTCTAACTCATGATGAGATAATACCTACTTAAGTACTCTCTAATCTCTATCATAGTACAAAATTCTAATGTCCTAGATGAATATGAAACACTCAAAATAAGAATTGTAAAACAAAATGTTCCTGAAGGTTATAGCACTAATACTTCCCCAAAAAATACTAATTTGGTACGTAACACTCTATTACTAAGTTTATGAGCACATAATCTAGAGTCTAGACCTGGTATTGTATAGCGAGAGTTCATTAGTTTTCTTGCATCATCATATTAGGTTTCATATAATTACGACATCACACGTGATGAGCAACACAGTACATAATTTGTCATTCAACAAGTGGACAATAAGAATTGACTTTATCATTTGTTGTCTATATTAGGCTATCTCTTTTGAGTGGAGATAGCTACCTTTACTTTCGGATAGATTTTCTTTATCTAAGGAGACAGTGAAAACAGAAGTATTTATTTGTTGTCGTTTCTCAATTCAGATAATTAAGTTCATACATATTATTAATGGATGAATAAGAGAGCGAAGGGGAGTGTCATAAACTTCACTGGGCTTGTGCTTAAGCTGAAGGAGAGTCTGATCATAAATAAGTTTACGGCCCGTTTGGTTAGTGGTCATAAATGGTGGTAATGGTAATGTAATTTAGTGTAAATTTGTAAAATAAGTGCCAATGCGGTAATGAAACTTCAATCACAAAAATATGGGTTTTCCTATATAAATTTTCATTCCACCTTCCTGCTTTAGTAATGGATGGTAATGAGATTTTAGGAAGAAAATGGATGTTTTGGGATCAAGTAGCATTTACAAGGGTAATGATGCGTGATTTCCTTTACAAATTTACACTATAATGCATTACCATTACCACCATTTATGACATCTAACCAAACGGGCCGTTAAGGTTCTATGTATCAATTGATTAATAGAGTAGCCCACTATACATGTATGTTAGTTATCTTCTTCCTTTTTTAAATTTTTTTTAATAATATGGAACTCTCATACGTCGATTTTACAACTTTTATCATACATCATCCGGGTGTACCGTGAGCATGGTATACCCAAAGGTTATTTTTTTTACTCATTACTTAGTTGAAACCTCCAAATGAGTAATATTCGTACAATGACGAAGAAAAACTTAGTGTTTCAGAACAATTATCGGACCCGGTGGGACACAATAGTGCCCATCTTAGGGATGTAATGAACATTATGCGTATTTAATAGTTTTTGAGAAATGATGCAGGTAATTACGTGTGTGTTTTTTCCAGCCCAATCCCAGCAATTGAGATCAACTCTGCGGAAGTCTATGCCATTTACCGAGCAATCAAAATCAGCTCAGTGCTCGCATCAAATGCTTTCCAATAATTACCATTGAATCTGATTCGCGCAATGCGGTTCAATGGTGCTCGCAAGAGGTTGGTGGTCCTTGGAGCCTTGGGTTCACCCTTAATTACATCAGGAATGCAAAGAATTCATGCCTCAATCTCAAAATAGTGCATAAAGGGAGAAGTTCAAATGGTGTGGCTGACACTTTGGCTAAACAAGGCCTCCGACGTGAAGATGAATTCTTAGTTTGGATTTGAATGTTTTTCCCATTTGTTTCCCTGGACTAGATGTTGATGTATAACCCTCAACCTTTTTCTTTGGGCCTATAGTAATAAAACTCAAATCCAAATTATCAAAAAGGAAAAATTGAGAGAAAAGAAGCTTTTGGTGTATTATCATGCCCATAGTATGTACATCCGGATGTACAATAAATGTTCTTTGATATTCCTTTTAATAGGGTGAGTGTATCTTTATGATTTCGACTTTCGAGTGGATCCATTACGTTGGCGTGATAAGAGGTGAATGACAAATACTTTTATTTGAAAGTGGGTAGAATTTCATAGAATAGATGGAGCAGAATCAAAAAAAAAAAATTACACTTCTGTCTAGCAGAAGGAGCTAGGAGTGTCAAAAACAGCCTTGCACACAATTCTTTTAGCCCCCGTTCATGTCTCTTTTTTCTCCTTCGATCCAAAAAATAGTCAACACTTACATTATTGTGATTTCCACTAAAACGACCAACAAATACACAACCTCTTGGACAGCAATGTACATGCCCTACAAAAAATAATATTGCACTTGGAACTCCTTTTCTCTTTTTTTCTCTATTTAGTTTTTTTTTAGGGGAAAATAGTAGGAGATATATTAATCAGCGGACAAAATGTCCATGAGAACATATGGAGACACCTCAGCGGGACAATGACGTTCCCAACGCTGTTCAACACCAAAAGGAATCAGTCTTGCTAGGTGGTGGGCAACACTATTCCCATCCCGTAGCACATGATACCATTTAACAGAAGCAAACTCCTTACTAAGCATCATCACATCTTCTAGAACAGTATCAAGATCAGAGTAGAAAATTACACCTTTGGCTAGTCTATTCACTATAGTTAGGCAATCATTCTCGAAGATAACATCTGTGCATCCATGAACACGTGCTAGTTTGAGAGCCATGCTTAGCGCCTTTCCCTCCGCAACTTCAATGGGCCACCATGCTCTAACTCTTCGTGTAGCCGCAAAGAGCACGTCACCTCTACCATCTCGAGCCACTACCCCAAGCCCAACCCAACCATCATCACTAACCGAGGCGTCAGCATTCACCTTCACACAGCCACCAGGCGGGGGCTGCCATTTCTTGGAGTGCCCTGCAGCAGCTCTCGCCAAACCTCCATAAATGCGGGTCGAGTAAACTCCGTAATCTGCAGCAGCTTTACGAGCCAAGTCCACCACTTGTTCATTCGCCCTGCACCAGCTCTCAAATACCACCTTGTTCCTGCGTTGCCAAACAAAGTAACCAAGATAACCCAGCAGCACCAACTTCGTCTCATCAACGTCCTGCCATTCTTCCCAAAAGTCGACCCAAGCTCCCTCTTCTTCACTCGGCAACAGAGTACTCAGTCCCGCAATGTCCCAGACTTCACGATCATCGGGCATGAGAAAATAGCATGGTTGAGTGTTTCTTCTTCTGTATTATACAAGGGACAACTAGCATCCTCAATCACGTGTCGATGCTTCAAGAGTGCTCGCACAGGGAGTGATGCTGAACAAGCACGTCATAGGAAGTGTCTCACTTTCGATGAGACCTGCAAACTCCAGATTTTAACCCAAGCTCTATGAAACAAATCTAGATTGCCCGACTTACCGACCATGTAAGCTGTTTTAACAGAATACGAGCCATCTTTTGTAAATGCCCAAGCAACACTATCAACCGGGAGACGATCGCTCAAAGGAACCGCCATTATAGCTCTAGCATCTCGCTCATTAAAATTCTCTTCAATGGTAGCAACATCCCACTCCAAATTGCCAAAGTCTATCAAATCACACACATAATTCAACCCCTATGTACTCGCGCTCGTGATGAACCTACTGTCCTCATTGAGGACCCAAGGATCTTCCCAAATGCGAATATTAGTACCATTGCCAACTCTCCATACAATACCCTCTTTCACTAAGGATTTAGATCCCCAAATACTTCTCCATGAGAAACTTCCCAAATGCCCCAAAGAAGACTCAAGGAAATTGTGGCTAGGATAATACTTGGCTCTAATCACACGACTGAGAAGAGTGTTTGTATGTTGAATCAACCGCCATGCTTGGCGCCCAAGAAGGGCTTCATTGAAGACAGAGAGGTCTCGAAAACCAAGCCCCCCCCAAGCACTTAGGATTGCATAAAACTTCCCAACTTTTCCAATGCATAGCTCTATGATTGCCTTTTTGACCCCACCAGAAGCGAGCCATTGCTGAATGGATAGACTTAACAATCGAGACAGGAAATTTGTAGACACCCATAATATATGTAGGAATTGCCTGAATGACGGACTTTAGAAGAATCTCTTTTCCCGCCCTAGAGAGTAGCTTTTCCTTCCACCCTTGTAACTTCTTCCACACTCGATCTTGAATACCAGAAAAAATTTGTTGCTTTGATCTCCCCGCAAGAGTCGGGATTCCCAAGTACTTTGTATGCCTATCCACCTGTCTCATAGCCAAAAAATCAACTAACTCCTCTCTCTGAACGAAACTTCCGACTTATCAATATTAATTTTTTGACCAGATGCTTTTTCGTATTTGTTGAGAATATCAACTATAACAGAGCATTCCTGTCTGCAAGCTCGAGCAAAGAGTAAACTGTCATCAGCAAAGAGGAGATGGGAGATCTCCGGGCCATTCCGACTTGCCTTCATACCATGAATATTCTTCTCTACAGTTGCTTTTCTGAGAAGTGCTGAAAAAGCATCTGCAACAAGAATAAACAAATACGGGGAAATGGGGTCGCCTTGTCTGAGACCCCGAGAAGGGGTAACAGAACCACATACATCACCATTTACCACAAAAGAATAGCGAACAGAGGACACACAATCCATAACACTGCGAACCCAGGAATCAGCAAACCCCATTTTCTGCATCAACCTCCGAAGGAAGCACCATTCTACTCTGTCATACGCCTTGCTCATATCAAGTTTCATAGCAATAAAGCCTCTATGACCCCTGTTTCTATACTTCATCGAATGAAATAATTCAAGAGCAATAAGGGCATTATCAGTAATAAGCCGCCCAGGAACAAAGGCACTCTGGTTATCAGACACAACTCCCGGTAAGATCATCTTTAACCTGTTAGCTAGCACTTTCGTAACAAGTTTAAAAATAACACTACACAAGCTAATGGGCCGAAACTCAGAAACAAGAGTAGGATTTTTCACCTTCGGAATTAGAGCAATATTAGTCTTATTAATTGTGTCAGGGGGTCTAGTACCATGAATAATGCCAAAGACCACAGAAGTAACATCATCTCCCACAATGTGCTAGAATCTCTGATAAAAAACAGTGTGCATACCATCCGGCCTCGGAGCTTTACTCGGGTGCATCTGTCTCAAAGCTTCCCAAACCTCCTCTTTCGAGCAAACACGACACAGGTCAGCATTCATATCCTCAAAAATCACTGGTTCCACAACATCTAAAACCTCATCCATCATATCCTCCGATGGACAACTAGATGTAAAAAGATGCCTGTAATACTCCGCCACCACGTGAGCTATATCATCCTCATCATCCCTCCACACCCCATTTTCATCAAACAAGCCATGAATGTAATTTCTTTTTTTCCGCTGACTAGCCTTATGGTGAAAGTATTGCGTATTTTTGTCGCCATCCTTAATCTCCGAAATCCGCGAACGAAGGAACCAGTAAGCTTCTTGTTTCTCTAACAACTCGTCAAGCTTCGAATGACACTCCATCACAAGCTCTCGGTCCAACTCATTAGTGGAGAGTTGTAACTGAGCTAGCCGTTTCTCTTCCTCACTTATTTGCTTCCCCAAATTATCGAGAGAGCCTTTACTCCAAACAACCAACTCATGCGCAACAACACCAGCCTACCCTCAAATGGCGTACATGATGAGGTCTCCCACGCAGCACGCACAACAGCTTCACAGTCATCACTCAGGAGCCAAGCCGTCTCAAATTTAAAGCCTCTCTTCTTCTTCTTTTTGCGCTTTCGATGCTTGCTACATAGCTGCACCATGATCGGTGTATGATCAGATTTATACCGCCCCATATGCTCCACGTAAGCATCACGAAAAAAATTGACCTAAGGAGAAGAAGCAATAAATCGGTCCAATCTTTCCCGAGTCCTAGTCTTCGGATTTTTTCCACGCTCCCAATTATACCACAATCCCTCATAACCCAAGTCTCTCAACTCCAAATCATCCAAAACCTCCCAAAAAACATACATTGCTCTACGGTCAACAACACAACCCCCTTCAACTTCCGTCATACTTAACACCTCATTAAAATCGCCACCAAGCAGAATTGGACCACCTTCAGAGCACAAGGACCTTATAAGCTCCTAAGTTCTGAATTTTTGACCCGTCTCCGCCCAGCCATACACCCCAATAAACCTCCAACTCACACCATTCTCCCCCACTACATCTCCACATATATGATGGTCCGAGAAGGAGACCAAACTAAAAGTAATTGTAGCAGACTTCCAGTAAACACAAAGGCCCCCCGACCTTCCCACACTATCCACACCCACAGCACAATCAAAACCTAAACGACTTTTCAGATTTTCAGCAACAGTACCATTTATCATAGTTTTCGAAACAAAAACCAGGCTCAAATTCGACACCATACTCCATCTCCGGAGTCTCCGAACTGCACGAGGTTGCCCAAGTCCCGACAGTTCCAACACATAAGATTCATAATGCCTGGCGGGGTTGGATCTCGCCAACCTCCGTCTCGACATAAATAACAGTACTGTCAACTGAATTCGAGAAGTCAACTTTGGCTTTTTTCTGCCCAAAGTCCACCTCCTTAGAATCATCAATTACCATCTCATCCACATGTTTTCTCTTCAAATTTAATGAGTCATTAATTTCATATTGCACACTGACATCATTTACTAAATTTATAGTTTTTGAAACTTTTTGAGTGTTTCGGTGAAGTATTTTCGGTTTACGTACCTTCTTAGGAGAATGAACTCCAGCAGAGAAGACAAGGCAAGGAGTTGAGCCCTCCTTGTTGACTGCAGCAGCGCATAAAGGCTCGACGTTAAGCCCCTCACTTGCCACACCACCATTAAGAACAGTAGCACTAACCCCTCGATGCTCCCCTGCCAATTCCTTGCTACCCAGCGAGCCTGTTACAGCTTGCCTATCTTCAGTGCATGGGGACATAGTCACAGGTTTATGATATGAAAATTGAAGGTTACGAGCACAACTCCGAAAAAGTTTCACCTCCTCCTCCATCATTATTCGCCCTTTTCGTGGTGAAGCTCTAAGCCACGAGCCCCACTGTTTCTTTTCTCCTCTATTCTCCTCCGTGATCGTCAAACAATCTCGCTCAATGTGTCCCAAAATCCCGCAAGCATAACATAAATTTGGTAGTCTCTCATATTTCACCTCAATCACCACCACTATTCCTTCATTATTTCGAACCTGCTGTATTCGACGAATAGGTTTTGTAATGTCCATCAATATCTTGAGTCTCGCTGATTTGTCCCACTCAATACCATCAGAGTCCACCTCTAAAACTTCCCCCAACCCTTGCCCAATCATCCGAACACGGTTCACAGTACGGCTGTTCATCGACAAGTTATAAAGACGGACCCAAAACGGACACTTCATCATGGATATATTCGAAGGTTGATCCCCCCCTTCAATATCCTGCAGCAAGACCAGATTCTGATCAAAAGTCCATGGCCTCCCTGCCAAGACTTTCGTTTTGTCTCTAAGGTTTGCAAATTGAACAACAAAGAGACCATTCTCAATGGGACGAAAAAGCGCTACTTTTGAGATCGCCCATATTTTGGTTCATTATCCTCTTCATTGCCTCAAAATTATATGGACGGATTGTCAAAACTTTCCCCACCAGCGATAGGTTTAGTCCCGAGTCGGTATCATCAGCCCCGTCATCGAAGGCTATAACGTTTTCTTCTGCTTCTATAATACGTAAACTAGCACACTTTATTGCAATTTCGTCAGCCATAATTACTGATAAAACAATCCCAAGGAGGGATTAAAGACTCGACTATCGAGACTTTTTGGAGGAAGCACCAGGACTTTTGCACTCAAACCCTAGTCGCCTAATCGCCTAGAGAGAGACTTTTTTGAACTTAATTAACACTTTGTTCCCCTTTTTTTCTCTATTTAGTTCTTTTTTGTTTTTTGAAGTTTTATTATCAATAGTGGTAAGAAACTTTAGTATTACCAATTAAATTACGGCTTTCGTGAATCACGAGTAGTATGGAGTAGTGGTCCTTCACAAAAAACATCAATTGCCTTTTGAAACGCCTAAATGTTACTAAAGTTATAATGTATCTAAAATCCTCCAAACTTGACCAAGAATCATAATTTTAAACTAACTTTTCTTATTTATTAGTATCAGTCTCCCATCCAATAGTAAGAGTATTTTGAAAAAGTGTCAAATTTTAGGGGAATATGAAAATTTTCTCAAAGAAAAGGGGTATTATAAGAATTACGTAAAACCTTAGGGATACCTCAAGGAACTTCCCATATATTCGTTTTATAATACTCCATATGTGTTATGATTAAAAACTATTCCCTCCGTCCCATAATATAGTGCTTGCATTCCATTTTGGGTGTCCCAAAATGTTGTTCTTGTTTCTATATTTTAATTCCACAATTCTCATTGATTTGCCTAAAAAACCATGCAACCATCATTTATTTGCTCCTTGAAAATAGTTTTTTTCTTTGTTTAATGAACCAAAGGGTTGAATTAGCCATATATTTAATGCTCTTTCACCCATTATACACCATTCTCTCTCCTAAAATCAGTTTTTTTTTCCCACAACATTAATTGTTTATCATTCATGTTCCACTTTCCTTAATTCTCGTAAAAAATGAGAAATAAGCACTATATTATGGGACGGAGGGAGGTTGATAGATTGAAAATATGTATATTAGCACTGTTTATTTCCATCTATCTTACAATAAGCTTAACAATCTTTTTACTTAACAGGAACTAAGAATAAAAACGAGGGAGGTTGATAGATTGAAAATATGTACTAATGTGATGGAAAACAAACTTCAACTAAAGTATACTTTTTTTTTTTGAAACTAAAGTATACTTCATAAAGGTAAACATTGATCTTATTGTCAAACGTTCAATTATTGTACGTATAATGGAGATAATATTAAAAAGACAAATGCTACTATTAATCCTAAGTACTGATCATTTTAAGCATTTAGAGTATTTCAAAATACAAAACTCTATTAAAGTTTAAAAATAAATCGAATCTTTAATAAAATAAGTGAATATAGTCAATATACTCGGCCCCTAATTATTGTATTTAAAATGGATCGAAGGGAGTAGTGCTTTCAAGATAATTATTGTATTTAGTCGCATTGCATGTTAACAGTCAAATTCAAACTCGCTCTGATTACTCCCTACCTAGGTAGTGGTTAACTAACGACTTTATTATACGAGTAATTATATTTTGTACGTATATGATATCATGATTCATGAGTTGTAGTAAACGAAGCGTAATATATAAAATCCTACATGAGCTACACAACATGCATCTGTTTCGACTTCCTTTTCAATTAGTAAGACAATTGAGATTATTTTAAGTGGCACGTAGTTTGAATGACCTAGAATATAGTAATATCCCGACAATATCATGTTTGAGAAATCTCAATTGATAGTTTATCAAATTTTTAATACAGTACACATTGCGTGACTTAGTTGTACATGCATGTAAAAGACTTTTAATTTGGTTTAGAAAATGCATAGTGATAAAGTATAAACGACTCCAACCATCAGTTTAAACTTTTGATTGAGTTGGTTCTTTGACATGGTACCAGAGCCAGCGACATAAATGTCATGTGTTCAAATCTCATCTGCCCCGCCTTTCTAAGTGAAATATTTAGCGCCAGGTATGAGGGAGGCATGTGATGCATGTACACTTCAAGCCCAATGGGCTCTCGCGTGAGGGCGCGTGATAGAGTATAAAACTATTCAATGGGACCAACCAATCTGGCTGAACTTTTGGTTGAGTTGGTCGGCCCTTTGACACATAGGATGTTGGACATTTTAGACTCAAGTGATAATATACAATAAATATATGCTAACTTGCTAAGACCATGCAGGATCTAAAGTATATAACCATTGACAATTACTCCTAATGGGTTAGATACTTTTAGAAGAAAGGCGAATCCTCATATTTGATTTTCTTCGTCCATACATGTATAGTAAAAGCCATGTGGGAGCTTTTATTTATTGAGTCAAGATTATAAACGAGTGTTTTTATGGACAATATTTTTTATAGCTCATTTATATTTATATAAGCTAAAAGAGAATCATATCTCATCCGGAAAAATAATTCCCCCAAAATCTAATAACATAGTTGATTTATTTAAGGCAAAATTGGCCTCAACACCCTGTACTATAGCTTGGGTGCACCCAACACCACCAACTACGACTAGTAGCCTAAACACCACCAACTACGGGGTGGGGTGCAGTCCGTACCACTAACTACGGGGTGGGGTGCAGTCTGTACCATAAAAACCCACCGTCATCGACAACATTTTAGGCTTCCGACCTCGGTTGGTGGGGTGCAGTCTGTACCATAAAAACCCACCGTCATCGGCAATATTTTATCGGCAACATTTTAGGCATCCGGTCTCATTTATGGTACGGAATGCACCACACACCATAGTTGGTGGTGTTTAGGCTACTAGTCGTAGTTGGTGGTGTTGGGTGCACCCGAGCTATAGTTCAGGGTGTTGAGGCCAATTTTGCCTTTATTTAATTGATGTCAAAACTATGGTAATCAATGAACGTTTATTATTAAAAAAAATGACCTTCTTCATGGACATAAATAAGAAAGATGTGAAGAGCTGGAAAGGTTTGGTGGGTATCCATGCCTTACATGTAGGAACAAGGGCTAGTATGAATTGAACAAATAATCAATGAGCAATGGAAACCTGAGTGTGTGTTGTGAGTTGTGACTATCTTATTCCCTCTAACTCTTTAATAAAGCTTAAAGGAGGTTTGACCAACATATAAAAGGGAAAACTCTTATATTTAATCAATGTGGGACTTTAGCTCTTTTATTATTTTGCAACAATAACAACTTGGAGTTCGGTATTATAGTAGGGTTAATAACTCCAACTAACACACACCCCATGGGTTCGAAGCTCTTCATCCCCCACACCTCTGGATATAGTTCAATTCTGATTTTACGTTTCGATTTTATAAATTTAAATAAATAAGAAAGATGTTCATGAACATTAAAAATAACAAGTAGGATTTTTTGATTTTTACCACCTTTTAAAATCACCATTTTTAAGATAACCACCTTATAAGTTAATTGTTTTAAATAACCACCTTATATGACCTAAATCCTTTTAAATACCTACCAATCAACAGATTTCGTCAAGGAAATCATCCTCAAAAAGGGTTTAAGAACGATTTCATCACCTCCACCTTTATTCACTAGAATGTATTTAAGGTTTAAACCCTTATTTAAGACCGATTTCTTGGACGAAATCTGCCAATTGGTATGTATTTAAAGAGATTTAGGTCATATAAGGTGGTTATTTAAAACAATTAACTTATAAGGTGGTTATCTTAAAAATGGTGATTTTATAAGGTGGTTAAAGTCAAAAAATCCTAACAAGTATTAGTGTATTTATGTTCAAGCTTGTTTATAGCCAAGCTTTAAAATTTGTTCAATCTTTAATTATATTAACAAACAAAAACGAGCTTCAATTGAGCTTGACACTGAATTGTTCAATGAGATTCACTTACACCTCCATATACATCTAATAAAGTAAATATGATCTATATAAGTCTTGAACTCACAACCTAACCTCAAGTAATAAACATTATGGGTTTTAAAAGACAAAAAGTGGCACCCTAGCTTTATCAAACATTGTTTGGTCTAATGGTGAAGAAAATATCTCACACCTTTAATGTTGTAGGATTGAAATTCAATTATGGCATTTTAGAGATTGGGATTTCCTTATCCTTCCCTCTAAGGAATTTATGTATACTAATATATTAAAAGGTGTTCCTAACTAAGGAACTGTGCCACGTGGCGCTCTCCCTTAGAGTGTTTGCTTCATGTACTCCACATACAATAAAAAAGTAGAAAATGTGTAGTGTAAGGTTTGATCCTGTGATTTAAAGCTTATACACTAAAGTTTTAACCACTAAACCAAGTGATGTTTGGTGTTATGCTGATTTTAAAGTATAACATTAATATATGAAAATTATAATTACCTGGAGCATAGCCTAGGCCTAAAAACTAGTTATATTTAAAAAAAAGGCATAATCACTTATAACTTATGAGACTTCCCCTTTCCACATTTATAATAATGACATCCTTCTTGACAATTAGAGTGATCTTTAGTAAAAGTAATGTGTAAAATCTTATGAGTCACCTAATCTCCTAGTATATTATTGTATATATCAGCAGCTACGGGAAATCTTTTTACCAAATTACAATTGGAATATCCATACAGCCCATCCAACAATTAAGAAGGAGCTAATTTTTGTTGCATTACTAATGGTAGCATTAAGGCATTGTTCTATACTTCTATTAAACCAAAGAATTCAACAACAATTAGTGAAATTATATTAATTAGTAAAAATAAAATTCATCAGCCAAAACAGAAACCTGCACATAGTAAACACTGACAAATATTAGTTTTTTTTTCAGATTAAAGACAGGCGAATATTTATTAAAACAAATTTAGTTAAAATCCAATATTAATTAATTAAAAAAATCATTTATAACCAATTCAATTAAGTGAAAATAAGTAGAATTCCGAAAACACGCCTCCTCTGCCCTTTTTTCTCTCTTCTCTCTTCTCTTCCACAAAACCCTAATTTTCAACCTAGGGGCTACCGCCACCCTTTTGGGCGGTGGTAAGCCCCTTTTCTCCTTTTACTAGTTTTTTTTATGTTAGTGTTTCTAATAAACTTCAGTCTCTCTCTAATGGAGAGTTTTTCTACCCATATAATGGGTTATATCTACCCATATATTGGGTTCTATCTCTCTCCATGTGAGAGTTTGGAGACTTTTTTTGGGTTTTTTGTGTAATTCAATAGGTTGATTTGTTGATCGAAATTTGTGCGGGGTTACAACAAATGTCAGTTTTGTAGGAACAAAAACTGGGAACTTAATTGACACACTTAACTGACCACCGTGGCGTGAGAAGATCACTGCCCTAAAGTTGAATTTGCCCCGCAACAACACACGGACTCACAGCAATCAACCTCCAGGGACGAAATCAGAACGTGGGTGAAATCGTGGGAAAAACGGTAACATCATGGGAAGAGTCATGGCCGAAAATTAGGAGAGTGATTAAGGGAGAAAAGGGCATTAAAAGAGAGATTAAGGGGAAAAAAACGGTAACTTAAGACTGATTAAAAACGGTCAAAAATGCCAACATATTTCTGACCCAAAACTATAGTTAAGTTAAGTTTAAGGCCCAAGGCCCATGGCCCTGGCCCTGGCCCGGTCCGGGCGGGCGGCGGCGGCGCGCGCGTGTGGCAATCACACATCACCACTTACCCACTAAAAGCCTCATTGCTACTCAACTCAAAGGGTAGAGGAAGAGTAATGGTTATAAACCTTACTCTTCCCTCATATTCTTTCAATGTGGGACAATAGGAAAAAATGACTCTTCATATTCTTTTGAAGCAAACTTAAAGTTTCTATAAAAAACTCCAACAATCCCCCACATGATTCAAAAGAAGAAAACAGAAAGAAACGGGGCTGAAAAAGATGATCTGGGCAATAGATACTAGGTTTTGAAGTATCAATGTCTTATGGACTTGAATTGACACTTAGTGCATACAAATATGTCTTACTGTCATAAAAGGTAGATTTCTCTTTGAACCTATCATGAGGTTAGCAAACCATAGATGCGCACTCAACCTTTTTCAAAACAAGAAACGTTCTCGCAATTGTAATATCAGTGCCCCACAATTAACCTGGATTCTCATGAATGCTCTAGAGAGTCTAAGTCTTTTGACTCTCATAGGGGACTGGGCGTAACCCCCACATTCACATAGGTAAGTTCATCAAGTTTGTACTGTCACAAACCACCTTAAGTAAGGCTATGAACTTATTAAGAGCTATAAGCTCAACCTCACACATATAACAGTATAATGAAATAAAATACTACATCACTTTTATTACTAGGAATGGTAGTAGTATCAACAACTTGAGTTCTTTTGTGATTTCGTTTGACCCTTTGAACTTAGGAATTCCTAAGAAGGGTATCCACCACAATTCACTCCACAATAGGCTTTAAACCCATTCCTTGTGCTGACTCCAAAGACCATTTTTCTACAAAGGCCTTTGGTAAGAGGATCAAAATATTCCTCTCGACTTTACATACTCGAGTGACAACACATTATTTTTAACTAAATTTCTAACTACAGCATGCCTTAAGCGAATATGCCTTCTCTTGCCATTATAGGCTTGATTATTCGCTACCCCAATTGCTGCTTGCGAGTCACACCGCATAGAAACTGATGGAGCCGGCTTCCCCACAATGGAATATCGCAAGCAAACTCCTTATCCATTCAACTTCTTGACACGCCAATTCTAAAGCAATAAATTCGGATTCCATGGTAGATTTGGCAATACATGTTTGCTTTGATGATTTCCATGATATAGCTCCACCAAAGAAGAGTAAAAACATAACCGCTAGTAGATTGAATTTCATCATTATCTGACACCCAATTGGCATCACAAAATCCTTCAAGGACACAAGGTGTCCTTTGATAATGTAGACCCCAATTGATAGTGCCTTTTAGATACTTCAACAATCTAATCAAGGCAACCCAATGCTCTCGATTAGGACTATGAGTATACCCGCTCAATCTACTAACAAAGATAAGCTATATCAGTGTCTAGTATAATTCATCAAGAACATTACACTACCAATTATTTTTGCATATTGTTCTTGGGATATACTATCACCCTTATTCTTTTTCAAATGAATACTAGAATCATATGGGGTTTTCACGGGAATGCAATCAAATTGATCAAACTTCTTTAATATTTTCTCAACATAATGAGATTGATTTAAAGATATCCCATATGACGTTCTAGTAATCTTTATTCCAAGAATAACATCAGCCTCTCCTAAATCCTTCATCTCAAAACAAGAATTTAGGAAACTCTTAGTTGCATTTACTACGTCTATATTGGTCCCAAAGATTAACATATCATCTACATATAGACATATGAAAACACAACCAAGCTCATCAACTTTGGAATAAACACAAGCATCGAATCATTTACCAAAAAATCATTTGAAGTAATAGTTTGATGAAATTTATCATACCATTGTTTTGGTGCTTGTTTTAAACCATACAAAGATCTAATAAGCTTGCATACCTTGTCCTCTTGACCAGGAACCTCACATCCTTCAAAGTTGCTTCATATAGATCTCCTCATTTAACTCACCATTCAAAAATGCGGTTTTCACATCCATTTGATGCACAATCAAATCATGAATAGATGCAAGTGCAATTAACGCTCTAATGGTGGCTACCTTAGTCACAGGAGAATAAGTATCAAAGAAGTCTAAACCGTGTTTTTGGCGATGCCCTCCAACAACAAGTCTAGCCTTATATTTGTCTAAAGACCCATCAGCTTACATTTCTTTGTAAAGATCCATCTACTACTTAGGGCCTTACAACCTCTAGGAAGGTCTGACAAAATCCAAGTATTATTACTCATAATAGACTCGATTTCACTGTTAATAGCCTCTAACCAAAAACTTGAGTCTACGAGATCTCATGGCCTCAAGCATAGGTTCTCGGGTTCTCTTCCAATACAAGCACATTGACATATTGCTCATCTAAACACTCTTTTTCAGCTAGAAAGGTAGTAATAAAATCAGTCCGAAACTAGACTCAATTCTAGCTCTCTTACTCCTTCTAGGTTCTAAAGTCTCACTAGATGATGCAATGTCATGATGCAAAGTAGAAGAAGATGCAAAGAGCAAGTATGATGATATACTAACTTTCATAGGAAAAACATGCTCAAAGAATTCAACATCCCTTGATTCTCTAATAGGACCAAAACCGAAGCATCCTTAAGAATGAGTCTATATGCAAGACTGTTCAAGCATAACCAATAAAGATACCATCTACGAGTCTTAGGTCCAATCTTACTCCTTTTGAAAGTCGGAAGTCCAATCTTACCCAAACACCCCCACACTTTAAGGTAACCCAAATTAGGCTTGAAGCCTTTCCACAATTCATAGGGAGTTTTATCTAACTTCTTATGGGGAACTCGATTAAGAACATAGCAAGCAGATAAAATAGCCTCACCCCACATGTTAGTAGGCATACCTGAACTAATAAGCATTGCATTCATCATATCTTTAAGAGTCCGATTTTTCCGCTCAGCTATTCCATTTTGTTCAGGTGTATAGGGAGCTGTAACCTCATGAATAATCCCATTAGACTCACAAAATTTCTTAAGGGAAACTCCATCATATTCCCCACCCCTATCTGATCTCACCCTCTTAATCTTAAGGTCCAATTGGTTCTCAACTTCGGCTTTATAAATTAGAAATTTCTCTTCAGCCTCATCCTTAGAACTCAATAAATAAACCTTAGTATAACGAGAAAAGTCATCAACAAATGTAATATAATATTTTTTTCCTCCCCTACTCATGGAATTCTTAAAGTCACCTAAGTCACTATGGACTAACTCTAATAAAGTAGAGGAACGAGATACATTTTTATTGAATGCTTTCTTAGGGTGCTTAGCTTCTACACATACTTCACATTTCTCAAAAGATGTATTGCTAAAGTCAGGAATAAGACTAAGTTGTTTAAGTCTTTTAACAGATGCAACATTCACATGACCTAGTCTAGAATGCCATAAAGAAACAGACTCAAAGAATATAAACGGAAGCATGAGAGTTCTTATTATCAATTACAACATCCAAAACAAAAAGTCCAAAGATTACAAAAGCCTTTACCCACAAAAAACACCATTTCCCGTTAATACAAGTTTATCGATTCAAAAGCTAACTTAATTCCACTTTGTTTAAAAGGGAACCGTAAATGAGGTTTCTCGGATGTCGGGAACATGCAAAACATTCTGCAAAGCAATGGTTTTCCCGGAAGTTAATTTCAGGAAAACCTTTCCTTTGCCTAGAACACTCACAGTGCTTGAATTGCCCATGAAGACGCATTCTCCTTCTGAAACATTGATGTAGTCCTGGAACATTTCCTTGTTGGCGCAGATGTGACGGGTTGCACCCGGTATCAACGATCCATTCAAGAACATTGCTTACCAAATTGACCTCGGACACCACAGCGACAGAATAATGTCGTCTTGACAGAAGGTTGGCTTCGAGCTTTGTTGTCTTTTGCTTTGTTTGGAGCTTCCTTTTTTAGACGGCAATCCTTGGCGGCATGTCCATACTTACCACACACGAAGCAATTTCCCTTAAACCGACCTTTTCCCTTGAAGTTGTTATAATTACGCCTTGTACCATGAAACCGATTAGGACCCTTACCTTTTGGTCCTTTACCCGCAAAGCAGCTTTGTTTTCCACAAGATTAGCGTAAGAGGAAGAATGATCAATGATTTCCCTTTGATTTGGATACGGTTACGCTCCTCAATCTTAATGTGGGAAACTAATTCCTGAAGGGTAAAGTCTTTCTGCCTATGTTTTAAGGAATGCACAAAATTTTCCCAAGACGGAGGTAATTTCTCAAGTAAACAATTGGCTTGGAACATATCAGGAATAGCCATACCCTCAGCCACAATATCAGCACACAAATGTTCATACTCATGAACTTGATCTAATACAGGTTTATCATCAGTCATAGAAAACTTCAACCAACGACTACAAGCATATTTTTTAGTCCCAAAATCATCAGTACCATACTTAGTATTCAAGGCATCCCAAATATCCTTAGCATTTTTGGACTTACTATAAATCATGTAAAGGGCAAAGATCATATAATGTAATAACATCCCACGACAAGTCTTATTATCTTTAACAAAATCCCTACTGGAAATTCTCGGGAGCATAATCATCGACAAACAATAATCTACCCCAATTTGACCCAAAAAGAATTCCATCTTATCAGACCACATTTTATAATTTTTTCCATCAAACGGATCTAACTTAGAATGTAGGAACAAAAACTGGGAACTTAATTGACACACTTAACTGACCACCGTGGCGTGAGAAGATCACTGCCCTAAAGTTAAATTTGCCCCGCAACAACACACGGACTCACATCAATCAACCTCCAGGGATACACGGTTTACCGCTTTCCTGTTGACAGAAAAACAGATTAAGAACGTTCTTGAATACTGCCCGGATAATAGAGAAAGAAAGAGAGGAGTGAATGTGTTTCGTGTGTTTCGAGAATACCGTAACACCGGTATTTATAGAGCCAAGAAACCCAGACGAAATCAGAACGTGGCTGAAATCGTGGGAAA
Organism: Beta corolliflora; assembly: GCA_947648045.1. Taxonomy (NCBI): domain Eukaryota; kingdom Viridiplantae; phylum Streptophyta; class Magnoliopsida; order Caryophyllales; family Amaranthaceae; genus Beta; species Beta corolliflora. The sequence continues at coordinate 105,180 of CANSZD010004345.1, read as the reverse complement.
AACGGTAACATCATGGGAAGAGTCATGGCCGAAAATTAGGAGAGTGATTAAGGGAGAAAACGACATTAAAAGAGAGATTAAGGGGAAAAAAACGGTAACTTAAGACTGATTAAAAACGGTCAAAAATGCCAACATATTTCTGACCCAAAACTATAGTTAAGTTAAGTTTAAGGCCCATGGCCCTGGCCCGGTCCGGGCGGGCGGCGGCGCGCGCATGTGGCAATCACACATCACCACTTACCCACTAAAAGCCTCATTGCTACTCAACTCAAAGGGTAGAGGAAGAGTAATGGTTATAAACCTTACTCTTCCCTCATATTCTTTCAATGGGACAATGATAGGAAAAAATGACTCTTCATATTCTTTTCAAGAAAAACTTAAAAGTTTCTATAAAAAACTCCAACAAGTTTTTCGTTTACAATCACTTGAATTGAATCCACTTTCTTAAAACTACAAAAGATCAATGACACCTCAGAAGCCCCCGCATCCTACAACGATGTGAAAGACGAGGGTTTTCAGAAGTGTTAGATCTACTCAACGATCGTGGTTTTGTCATATTAGAATTGTATTTATTTCATTTTGATATGTATTTGTTTAGTTTTGACTTCTTGTAGATGTCGTATGACTTTGAATCAATGTATTAATTTTAATTTCAAAAAAAAAAGTGAAAAAAATTGAAAATATGTTTATATACTCCACTTACTGTTAAATTTTAGTGGACACTGTATATCTCGTTTCAATCAAATATATTTTGAAATCATTTTTGTAAGGACTAAGGTGCATAAGAGAGGATTATTACTCATCATGCATCTTTGTGACTTTTAATTTTGCAAGACATAGCCATATATATTGAAAAGATCTTTCAACTTATATTGGTCGTTACTCGTTATAGCTTTTATCGGTTAGTCGTGTAATGGAAACTGAATTAAAAATAACCCAATTTCTCCAAATTGGATATACTATTCATATAATTTTTCCATCTCATTTTTAGCCGCAAAAAATTGAATATGGGCATGAACAAAACGTGTGGGATGCCGAATGGTCCCTATGAAGGGCCTGCCATGTTCGTATCATGTTATCCACTTGGCCAATTTTAGGGGTGCAGTGGACATCACATACATAATACATTATGCGACGAGATGTGTATTGTATCACAAAGCTTCTAGTTGCCTTCAATGCATTTTTGTTTTCAACACTTTCCATTTTGAATCATGCTCTCCATATTACATTTTAAAAAAACTAATATCTTTAATTAATCTATTGGTAAAAGATATAAAAAATTGTTACTTATTTCATATGTATTGAGATAGATATAACAAGCCAAACAACCCTTTATATGCTAATTTGTGTATTATATATCAATAAAACAATTAGGGCAAGGTTAATTAGGTTGGGTAGTGTTCAGTTTGTCTAACTTATTTTAATCTATATCAGATAATTTAGTTATGATAAGTTCTAAGAATAACTTACTAATAGAGAATATATTATTTTCTATCACTTACGATAAGTTCATATAAGTCAAAATCAATGATGGAATAAATTAAAAGTGTACAATATTCATAGTTTATGAATAATGTAAAAGGCAAAACAAGTATCACTAAAAGAAAATGAAGCTATATAGAAAGTGACTTTATTTGTTACTGGTTAGAATCCCCGAATATTGTGTTTTCTAAGATCATCCGAAATGATACTTTAGGGTGGCCTATCAATTGGGATCCCCCTTAGTTTTCTCTTTCTTGCTTAAAAAAAAAAGAAAGTGACTTTATTTAACAAAGTTGATTTGTCGTCCTCATGGAATTTAATTGTATGGCCATTTGATTGTACAAGATGATTGTAGACCATAACTTAGTTGCACTAAAAAGTTGTTGTACCATCATGTTCGTGAGCACTTACTCCGAATATAGATTGTGAGTCTAACATATTTGGCAGGATCCTAGCTCCTAAGTATTGTTCTTAATCTTGGTTTTAGAACTTATCACTACTCTCACTTCATAAGGTACAGTTTCAACATATCGTCATCACATGTAATAAGAAAAGATATAGTTAAAATATAAATCTAGTGGTTGAAGAGGCGGAATATCCGAGATATTGTAATCTTCCTTGAGTCACAAATACTTTCTCTGTTTCTTTTTAAGTGTAACATTTTGACTTTTGCACTATTCACACATCTAACTTTGACAATAAAAATGATCATATAAAATGTAGTTGGATTTATTTTAATGAATATTTTCATTGTATCAACTTTTTATAACTTGTACAGATACATAATTAATTAGGGATATTAATGGTCAAAGTTGTGCGTTGGCAAATGTGAAAGTCAAATTGTTGTTCTTATTTAGAAATGGAGGTCAGTATATGTTTAAGGTCCTTTATGGCTTTATCCCCGCCAGTTGGTAACCAATGTCATCCAAATTATTAGCAAAAGTACTTGATTTTTAAAGGCCACATATAATATGAGATAGCTTAAATCTTCCCTCAAATCTTACATGGGACCATTATACACGTTTTTGTCTCCTTATTTCTATGAGTTGAGCTATACACCAAACTACTAAGGGTGAAGTGACAACAACATTTGTATTACAAGGTTGTAAAGAATTTTTAATTTGCTATCAGTTGGAAAACTATGACAAGGATATTATTGTTATTGTATATACCCTATTATCAACCACCAACCACTTCTTATTAGTACTCCATCCCCTAATGATATAGAGTAGTATTTGTTTCTGATTTTTTAGGGGAATTTTAAAAAACGTAAAATGTTATTATGTGTATTATTTAATGATGTATTTGTATTAGAAAGCTAATAAGCTAATCTTTTTTTATTTATTTTAATAAGAAAAAAGATCTATGGCTTCAAATAACCAAAATTACATTGAAATTAACAAGCAACATTAGATATTTACTAACATCTATACTAATATATTAAAAGGCGTTCCTAAACAAATAGCGTTTTACTTTACTCTACGCAATCCACATACAATAAAAAAAATTAGAAGTTGCATGTTATAGGGTTCGATCCCGTGACTTCAGATTATATCTTAAAAGCCTAAACCACTGCAAAGTGTTATTTAGTGTTATTATTTTAAAGTATAATATTAATAAATGAAATTTTTTCCTTACTCGGGGCATAGCCCGGGCCTAATAACTAGTTAAACATAGAAAGGAACAAAAGTTTGCATGAATCCAAATAAATCAAAATTAACCAATAGGATTACATCAAATAATTCTGACAACCAATGAAATTATAGCCTTAAAATTTCATAGATTCCAATAACCTAAACAGTTAAAAGTAGAAATATTTAAGACGAGAAACTTTTTTTAGGATACCCAAAAAGTAATACAAGCACTATAGTCTGAGACGGAGGGTGTATTATTCATTATTTATTACAGCTCCCTCGTATAATGCGTCATCAATATTTTAAGCACTTGTTTAGAATAGGAAAATTTGTCAAAAACTACCTTGTAAAAACTCATTTTTGCCAAAAACTACCTTCTAAAAAAAGTTGTAAGAAACTACCTTTTAAAGCAAAAATGTTGTAAGAAACTACCTTTGACCGGATTTCGACCATTAATCACCTTTTTGCGGCGTTGACTTTATTTTATTTTTCCTTTGTTTTCCACTAAAATTTATCGAAATATAACAACTTTCAAAGAGAAAAGAATATTTTTGATGAGATTGGAGGGAAACGGAAAGGAAAAAAGCAAAAATAAAAATAAAATGAAAGGTCAAAATCGGAAACGGTAGTCAACGACCAAAGATAGCTTTCTACAACATTTTTACTTTCAAAGGTAATTTTTCACAAGATAGTTTCTCACAAACACATATTAAGGTACTTTCTGACAAATTTTCCATTAGAATATTATAGTAAAGTTTGAGCGCTAATTGTATCATTCACGTACCACAATTTCATATAGATTCCATTAGATTATTCACGAGCCATTTTAATTTCTTATATTTTCATGGTTGGCCATATCTATAGTCCTATCCTATACTCCTATGAATTATGATATGTTTGAATTGATAGTTACAAACTCGAAAGAACGAATTTGTCGTAGACGAAACGAGACGGTGATGGTGTACCGTTTCTTTTCCCCAGTTTAATATTTGCTTTTGGGTGAAATTGCAGCTTCCAACTTTTTTTTTTTGGTTAAATGCAGCTTCCAACTTGAATAGTCAAATTTTCAACTATATGCTCTTAGCTAAAGAATATGGAGGTGGTACTATCAGATGTGCAAGCATCTACACTAGTATATTTCATCTTATGTTGATGCTTATTGAATTACATATATGGATGAAAGCCAATTAAAAAGGCTAAGCCACATTATAAACTGAAGTGGTATAAAAAATTGATCGATTATACTGGTGTTGGCATGTAAGACGTTGACCGTATGACACACAAATTACTTAAGTAGCAAAAAGCTAGGATATTGAAGATTTTAGAGGAAGCTGGGGGCAGAGATAATTTAGACAAAGGGTGTTTGAATTAGGTTTGAAGAAATTATGTTTGCGGGAGCATACTGCATATATACATATAGTGCTCGATAAAAGAGAATGAAGGCGAAGAATTTATGTTGACGATCATCGGAAATAAAATTTGACATCCAACATCTAATTGATCTATTTTGGATTAAAACTCTGACATCATTATTGTTGTAATATAATTATTTTGCTTTTGCTTACCTTATTAGTAGGCAATTAGTTTGATGGCAGGCTGATTCAACTCATGTCGATAAGTTAGTTTGTTGGCTCATGAACTCATTAGTTAACTAAGATGTCATTCAATAGAGATTGGATCGAGTAGGATTATTCTCACTAGGACGGTAAAAGGAGAAAAGGGTAGCCTAATTTGCATCAATCGAAATGGGAAATGACCAAGTTTCCCATAGTAGGGGTTACAAGTTCACGTGTAAGTACGTGAAGCCCAAAATGCGGTCAAAGGAAACCCACATTTCTGCCTTTTACACAAATCCACATCATAAATTATAATATTTATTTCTGTTGTCTAGTGCTATTTTCAGAAAAATAAATAAACTATAGTGTATCAAATATCAATATATATCTCCCACTCTCCCCTAAAGGCCCAAACACAGGAAATGGGCATGACATTATATTAGGCCTAAAGTGCCATAATGGTGTATTGGTATAACCTTTATGGCTTTATCTTAATGTTTGCTGCCGTGTGCAGCCTAATAAAGTGGAAGTTAAAGTTACCCCCCTCAAGGCTCAAATATAGTGTAGTTTTGTAGTTGATGGAATAGGTTAGTACTTTAGTGGAACCTGTCAATTTTACAAATAGGGATTTTGGAAATTGATGATGTCCTGAAATAATGTTTAACAGAATGACACAGTGGAAAATTTACTTGTTAAACAATCAATTAGTGCCACCTTTTTTATGTTTGGTGGCTACTTATAAGCTTGATTAGGAAATAAGCTAACCCAGATAGCTTTTTGACCATTTTCTGGAGAAATTCTTTGTTTTTGGATAATATACTTTAATTGGTACTTATGATATATCATGTAGATAATGACTAAAAAATTGGAATCTATTTAATTGAAAATTGATATAAGTAAATTATCTATGTGCCATGTAATGCTAGTACTCATGAGTCATGCCATATTGATTTATGTATCATTACAGGACCTCGTATTGATGCGGGTTGAAAATTTGTGACTATAGCTAGCTCATGCCATTTTTTTTTTTTGAGAAAGGGCACATGCATCGCTTGTCCACATGTCATGGCCATGCTATGCCTAGTGAAGCCATGTGGTGGTATTTGAATTAAATTTCAGAAATGATGCTTATGCATGGACCACCACTTCCAACCGCGCCTCTTCTTTGTGTCAATCTTCGTTCTAGCCCAATTGGTCGGAGCTACGTCCTAGGTGTGGGGTCATTTATTAGCCTCACCAAAAAGAGATTGTGCTGGTTAGCAAAGTGGTGTCCTGGTAGTGAAGGATGACATTAAGTCAAAAATGGGTTATTGTGATTTTCAGGTGGCGATGGCCGAGGTGGAGTATTGATCAGGATTTTTCTCTTCTATTATAATAAAAAGTACTTATTTATTCACTCTTGTGGGTGCAATAACCTTTTTTTTTTTTTTAAAAAAAAAAAAAAGAAAAACTTTATTAATTGAAGGTCAAACGGTATCTACAATAAGTGTTAAGGAAAAACAAAACACAATCAAATAATATTAAATCAAACTCGTCTTCAATAAAACTATAATGAACCAGATCGACCAAAGTAGCCCAGACCCCTTGTATTTGCAAAATCTTGCAGCTATTAATGGAACCGTCTATAATTTTGACATAATTTAGAGAAAAACATTATTGATCTAACGATATTGACCGCATCCGAGTTTCTAATACCTTCATGTTGATAGTCTTGAACTTCAACCAATGAGAATCATTTCTCATACCTACAAACAAACAAACAAGACTCACAACTCCCGTAGGGGAGAAGGAGACCTCCACAACAGAGACAAAAATCCCCATAGCAGGGTCGAGAAACTCTCATAAAGAGAGACTAATTTATTAAAAAAAAACAAGAAAATAAACTAAAAACTGAAAACAAGAGGGGAAAGGGGATTACCATGGATGAGAACATCCATATTAGTCCCTCACATATTCAGAGGGAAAAAAAAAGGAGAAGAGGGGACGGCGAGAGAGAAAAGGGAATATTATGGTTTTTTTTAGGTTTTATATGTATGTTCATATCTTACCATAAAACTAATGATCATAATTATAGAATAATTTTGATTATCTTTATATATGAAAAACCATTAAAAATCATATTTCGAGACATTATTACTTAGCTATATATTGAGTATTTGAAAAATCAACCCTCTCCAACACTTAACGACCAGTTCCTTATAGAGCCAACTAAAAAGGTGTTGCTAAACACAATCTTTATTTACTTAAAGGGTCGATCTATTTATAAATTACTTTTTTTTAAAGAGAAATTTCATTAATTGAAGGCCAAACGACATCTACAATAGATATTAAATAAAAACAAGATACAATCAAACAAGGTTAAATCAAATTCGTCTTCGAAGAAACTACAATGAACCAGATCGAGTAATACAACGCAGCCCCCTTATATTTGCTGAATCAAGCAGCTATTGATGAAGAAGTCTATCATTCTGACATAGTTTGGGAAGAGCATTCTTGATCGAGCCATGTTGACCGCATCCGAGATTCCAATACCTTTATGTCGAGTCTCGAACTTCAACCAATGAAAATAATTTCTCATACCTAAAGACAAAAATGCCATACTCACAAGTCACAACTCACTTAGGGGAGAAGGAGATCTCTATAAAAGAGACTAAAATCCCCATAACAGGATTTGAAAAAATCTCATAAAGAGAGACTAATTTATACAACAAAACAAGAATATAAACTAAAAACTGAAAATAAAAGGGAAAAGGAACTGCCATGGATAAAATCATCCACCTGCTTCCTGAACGAAGGTAGGGTTTGAGAGAGAAAAAAAGGGGGAAGGGGCGGCTAAGTTTTTAATCTCATTTATAAATTACTTCATCTCAATATAACGTTCGGTAAAAAAAGAAGATGAAAGATGATATCAAGGGCGTGCAACCAAAATAGATGTCGTCAAGCTTAAGTTCTACTTAAATTCAAATATGGCGTCACCACAAACAAAAGCGAATCTTTATTATGAAACAAGCATACAAACAAACATCGTGTGATATTCTAAATTGTGATGATGAGCAAGACAATTACACAAACTTCTAAAAATGTTTGAATTTAATACTTTCTCCATTTTGAAATAAATGAAACCCTTCTCTCAAAAGTTCTCACATAAAGGAGAGGAGCGTTTCATTTATTTGAGAACGGAGGAAATACGACCTACTACTCCATTAACATTTTTTTCGAAGGATATATAGGAACTAATAGTTAGAACTTTAGAAATAACTAGCTAGTTATTGGTTTGGGCGATTCTCGAAAATGTTCAATCTATATATGTGTAATTTTACACCATCTCACATTTGTTTCATTATGTGTTATGCACACAAGCAACTCGGTGGAGAATATAGGTGTAAATCTATACTAGGGTTTAAGATAATATTGTAACGATGCCTGATATTGTTGTACGTTATTTAAGTTTAAACTTTTATAGTTAGGAAGTGAAATATTTGCAGATCAAAACATACTCACAAGGTGCATAGCATGATATAAAGTTGGAATTTAGAATTAATTGTAACTAGTTTGAGATCAAAGTTTATTTAAATAATCATCTCAAATTAATATTTACTATATGAATAATAATTGAACACAAATTTCAGTTAACCAACAACTTATAAACTAATTTGTTACGGTATTTACTTAATTAGTCGAAAGCTGCAGCACAAGTATATTCTTTTATTATAAAAAAAAAATTTTAAACTATAAATTGTGAATTGGTTGAAATTTGATATGCTTTGTAAGTTTAGTTTTTGCAACAAAAAAAAGTTGGTTATCTGAAATAAAAAAAAGTGCAATATTTTTTTTCCAATTATTCTTCATCACCTTTTTCAAGAAGCACTATATGTACGAGTAAATAAGAAGAATTAATGTATATATAGTTGTGCTATCAAAGATTTTAATTTGCTAAAGAATTCGAACATTAAAGTTTTAAAACTTATAAACATGAATTATCTTTTTCGGTTACTTTGTTGTCATTACTTATGCTAGCTATTGGAGTGGTAGTAAAAGTTTTTACTTTATATTGTAATTTGTACATAAGGCTGAGAGAAGCAATACCTAGTTTTGTTATGAAATGAAGTTATATCTTGGATATGGTAGCATTTCATACTCTTGTTGTTTAAAGTTATAAATCAGAGGTTGAAGGAATCTTATTACTAAAAGAATTCAAAGAGATGTGTCGTGTTATAACTAATGTGACACCATATCAGCATACATTATAGAAGGGGCGTCATTTGGCATATAACAAATTTTGGCCATATATTTTAAGGATAAGCTAAGTATACGTTAGATTAGGAATTAGGGTATAAATTTATGAAAAAAATTCATTAATAGTGCTAGAAGCTAGGATCATAATGTTCTTAATAATGAGGCAAGGGAATAATTAAAGTGGGCCAAGTCCTAGCTCATCTTCATCAATCTTAGGAGTTAGGAGAAGGGATGATTCTTTAATAGACATAATTTAAAAAACAAAAAGATTTAGAATCATGATTCGAGCTCACATTTTTAACTTTAAAACTATTTTGAACCACAAACTTTTCCATAATAATCTTTGTTATAATTATCTTAGAATTTTCATGATGGGAGGAGGGGTGTTGCCGATGTAGGGTTTGACCGTGTTTTGCTTTCCTGTATTACTGATGCTTTTAGGTTTGGATGCACTTGTTTAAGCTCCTCTTGACGGGCTTCTATAAAAAAAGCAGTACACTTGTAGTGCATGTCCCAAATACTACACTTGTATATATTACAGTTCTATACATCATCGCTGCATGTGTGTCATGTCATGTGTGAATACACAAATGTATCATGTATGTATGCGCATATCGACTTGTGCAAGGGTACATCCATGTTCATGCATGTATAGGATAAAATTTACAGATAAACAGATCATTTAATCGATCATATATTATATATCCATTATCAAATTCAGTGTACTTCGATATAATATATTAATATATATGATGCTATAGCTATATGGTTAATTTCAGAAAAAACTGCGATGATATATATATGATTGGTGACCTTTATAACTTTACAAAAATATGTCTAATTACAAAGTATGGTGAAGAATCAAAAAGTAAAAATTAATTTTTAATCTTTTAAAGACAGTTATAACTTATAATAATGATGTTGATCATTCACATTCATCTCACCAAAGTCACAAAATTAGGTCAAAGTCAACACTAAATGGAAACTAAACATTTTCTAATGCACACGAAGCATGATCTATATGGAGATTCTTTAAGCAGTATGTAAAAGCAAGAGTTTTTTTGAGGAGCCACAGTAGTATCTCAATTTAACTCTTAAAAAGGTTTTTCAGAGGCCAAAGCAACTGGATTTGGACTAAAGTTCAATTAAGACAACTGAAATGCCATTTTTGAAGAGTTCTTCAGGAGATTTTTAAAGTCATTTGCAATTGATTTCTAGGTTGTAAACCTTTGTGATTCTAATTACACAAATTCTTGGGTGTAACTGTTACACCATAATTTGTGGCGTAACAATCCACAAACCACCGCTTCTTTTATAAAAAAAACTCAAATGACATGTATTAAATGACAAAATGACGTGAGATTCACGTCATTATTTGTATAATCCATGTCATTCTCGGTATTTACTGATAAGTTATGGTGTAACATGTTACACCCAAAACACACTTTTTTAATTGAAATACGGTCGTAAAAAAAATTATTGTTGAAACCATAAATTCTTTGAAACCATTAAACATAAATAACATTGTTTTGTGAAATCCTAAAACCATCCACATATACAAAAGTTATTACTAGTCTCTCCGTTCTTTAATAATTTATTGATTTTCCTTGTTGGAATTATGACACTATTTGGAATAACATGAAAACTTCTAAAATTTTCGCAATATATTATAAAAAACAGTCATGTGGGGTCTATGAAATATATCACTAAGAAACATAGTATCTTCTAAAACTTTATTTGATTCGTCTCAATTCAAATTTCTATTTTCTCACTTATAAATTATTGTTTATTGAAACTTGTTAAAATCCGGAGTAGCTCAAATTCTCAATCCACCTTAGATAAAAATTAAAGTTAAATAGCTTATCAAAACTTATTACAAATCTATTATATAAATTTAATTTTTTATTGAACTAACAGTGAAAAGAAGGGAAATATTGTATATATTTCATTGATGTTGTAAAGGTGGACGGTGATGAATGGTAAGGATAATATTTACAGATGAACAAACCATTTGATCGATCATTAAATTCAATGTACTTCGATATACTGTACCATATAAGTATGATGCTATATGGTTCATTTTTTAAAAAAAACGTACGTAATGATATATGGTTGTGACCTTTATAACTTTACAAATAAGTCTAACTACAAAGTATGGTGATGAATCAAATAAGACAGAAAATAATTTTTAATCTAATGTTTAAATTAGAGTAGGGTCTTTTGATAACTAATGAGAAATTAGGGCTTAAAATAGAGTTATAAATTATGCTGATCATTTTCATCTCACAAAAGTCACAAAATTAGGTAACAATGTCAACTCTAAATGGAGACTAAAGTAAACAATTTGTAATGCACAAGAAGCATGATCTATATGAAAATTATTTAAGTCGTATGGGAATTAAAGCAAGAGTTTCATGAGGAGCGACAATAGTATTCCAATTTAACTCTTATAAGGTTTTTCGAAGGCCAAGGCAACTGAATTTGGTCTCGTAACCTATTAAGATGGCTGGGAGGTTTTCTGAGATATAAGGCTCTACAAATTCTTTTCAATATGAATGTGATATTATGATGAGATCGAGTTGGACTATGAGATAACTTCTTAATTACTATAGCAGATTAATTGGTGACTGGTGAGACAACACCGGCCTTCAGTATTTAGATATCAGATTATAATTGAAGTTTAGTAGTACTTATATTTATCTCCAAGAACATTAACATGTTTGTGTTGGATATCTTAAAAAGATATAGAAGCATCAGACTATTAATTTTAATTTGGATGAAGAAAATTATAATTATAAACCTTTAATGACGATAGGATGTAGATATATGTGCATAATAAATTTTGTCTAGTATAAAGATACTCATTAGAGGAGAGTTTGACAACGTACGTAAGAACCATGTGTAATAGGTAAAGTTCCTCACAAATTCAAAGGTTAAAAGTTATTTGGTTTATACAATCAATCCAAATTGAATTATCGTGTTGGGTTGTGTTGGACTCAATTTTTAAATAAAACTAGATCATCGGATTTGATCGAATGAGGGTGTATGTTTGAATGCAAAAATTTGAACAAATCAAAATTATATAAATCTTTAATCCTCTTTTAGAATTACGTTGATGTTATATTTAAAAACTTTCTTCTTAAACACTAACAACCTTATTGTGTTAAGAGGAAAGCACTAGGGTTATCTCTTTTATATTCCCTAGTTAGTAGTTGTGAACATGAATAGAGCATATACACAACCTTAAAATAAACTATAATCGTATAGGAAAACAATCACTTGCGGTGGTAATTTCATCACTAATCGGTTGTAATAAGTAAGAACCATGCTCATCCAATTTAGGAGAGGCTATACCAAATCGTAGCATATTTAAGAAAAAAAAAATCTTTTTTTTACAGGAAGAAAAAAAATATCTTCTTGTGTTTGTATGATTCATAAAATAAAAATATATATCAGATTATCGCTACAAAAGTACATGCACCATATTTGACAAATTTTAATTAGTTTTTGTAAATATTTGTTATCTATACATCCATAAACCCATACAACTATATTCACATAGTCTATTTTTAAAAATAAATAAATAATGTAACATACATATTCGAAATCACTATTCACTGCCATAAATTTGTTGAATCAAACAAGAATTTGAAACTCCTAGAATAGTAAGTTTTCTTAAACATTTAACCGAATCTAATTTATGTAACTTAACTATATGAAACAATAACTTCGTTAGGTGTTCAACAAATAGAGCTTAATTTAATGAATACTAGCTTAAATGCTTACAAATCAAACTTAAGACTTCAATTTTTCTTTGACCTAATAATACTAATATTTGTTAAAACTTGTTAAAATTCAGAGTAACTCAAATCCTCAATCTACATTAAATAAGAATTGAACTTGAATAGCTTATTGAAACTTATAGTAAAATTTATCATCTCTATTTAAATTTTCATTGAACAAACAATAAAAAGAGAGGGAAATAAATATTGTATAGTAGTATAAATTCATGTAAGGTTTAATAAGGAGTAATAAGTAAGGTTAGATAAATTCGGTTCGTAAGAAAATAAGATTGAGTTTTTACGGTATACCCTTGTGTTTCCTCGGTTTATAGGTTGTGCCCCAATATTTTTAAAATTCCACATAGTGCCCTCAACTTAACTTTCTAATACACAATGCCCTTGTTAATATCATCTACCTTTTGTAATCTAGTGACATTAACGTAACTTACACATAGTTTAGCGCTTACATCGAGTATTTATATATTAGATTTGTTCCATGAAATAACAAAAAGTAAATGAAACTAATGATGCATAGTTAGCGATGGGGGCATTATGCATTGAAAAGCTAAGTTTAGGGACACTATGTGGAATTTTGAAAAGGTTACGATACAACGTATAAAATAAAATAAAAACAAGAAAGTATAACGTAGAAAAAACCTAATAAGATTTGACTCACTAATAACATAAGATCTAATAAGTTCGGATAAAGAAAAAATAAGTAAAAAGACAATTGGTATTAGTATTTCATTGGGGTTGTAAAGGTGGACGCCTGGACGGTGATGAATGGCTGAGAAACACGAAGTCATGGGTGATAGAGTATTATAAATAGACATCGACGAATCTTCCCTCTTCACCAATTTTTGTTTTGATTAGTCTTCCAACTTCTCTCTATTCAACCAAAAAAGAGATAGAGGGAGAAAGTAAGAGTCAAATACATTTCCTTTTAATATCCTTAAAATAATATTTATAAAATAAGTAAAAAAGATCTCACTTAACTGCCATTTATTTCCAATAATATTTTTCTCTTTTATCTTCAACTTGATTTCTGTTTATTTGTGCTCCCAAACAGTACTTATCCACCACTTTCACTACCAACAAACAACAACAACAACTTCAAACTCTCAACTCTTTCTCTCTCCTCTTCTTCTTCTTCCTCTGTTCATCACTTCATATTACAGGTAATTCTTCTTTTTATGGGTTTTTTTTATTCGATCTTACTAACGGGTGCCCCGGCGCGCTGGATAATAGGATAAGAAAGAGTAATATATAAATAAAAGTTCCTTATCCAGCGCGTCAGGGCACCCGTTAGCATTTGCCTTTTTTTTTTTTAATATTAACAATAATACGATATAATTATGATTAATTTGAAGTATTATCTTTGATTAGTATCGTTTGATTATAATCATGGAAGGCGCGAATTCAGTAAAGAGATTCTGGTATATTATTAGCTCATGATGTCTAAGTCCAAACTATAAGGAAGATTCAGATTGAATTTTTTTTTTTTTTTTTTGGAATATTCACTTCTAATTCTTTCTGATTTTGTTTCCTAATTTACTTGATTTCAATACCTTTAAGCTTTTTCACTTTTCTGGGTTTGATCTTTTTCACACCTTTAATTTGCAGAAGAAGAAAAATCAGAATATTCTGTATTAATACTCACATATTCATTTTCTATTTACTCAAAATTTGAGTTGTGTATTGTTATCTGAATTTTTTGTACTTAGTCTAGAACAGTTTACTTGTTGACTGAGCTTAAAAAGATTAACGCTTTTAATGGCTTCCCACTTTTTTTTTTTTTTTTTCGTAATATAATGATTGAATTAGTATTACTATTTCATATGGAGGTGGGTTAATTGTAATTCATGTCAAATTAAACCATATATTATAATAACTATGATTACTATTTCATAGACTAATACTGTTGCTACTATAAATTTTATTGTAGGAAGTTAATTGAGTGAAAATGTTGCTGAAAATGGAAGAATTTGAGTCAGAAAAAGTGATCAAGGATTTTGAGGAGTTAACCAAGAATGCAGGAAAAGTACAGGAGGAAACACTGAAGAAGATACTAGAAGAAAATGCTGAAGCAGAGTATTTGCAACAATTAGGTTTAAATGGAAAAACAGACGTCGAAAGTTTTAAGCAATGTGTTCCTCTTGCAACTCACAAAGATTTAGAACCTTACATTCAAAGAATTATCGATGGAGAAACTTCTCCTATCCTTACTGGCAAACCTGTCCCCACCATTTCTTTAAGGTATTGTACCTTCTTATTTAGCGCGATTTTTTATGCTCTAACGGTCCGTTTGGTAGTTGGTTATAAATGGTGGTAATGGGAATGAATTTGTATGTAATTTTGTGAAGAAAATCATGGTTCATTCCCATAGTAATGCTAGTTTATCCTATAGTGTCTATTTTTCTTTTTGAATTTTCATTCCCATCCAATACCACCTTGTTAGGTGGTAATGAGTGGTAATGAAAATTAGAGTGGGTTTCTTTCCCATGGAGAAAATCATAAACTTGGGGATTGAAATTGCCTCCCCATGGAGATTTTAAGGGTGCTTCCTTTGTAAGCTATACTTAAAATTCATTCCCATTACCGCAATTTATTAACGACTACCAAACGGGCCATAAGAGTAAGACGGTCTTCTATGAGAATTTGTGTCGTCGTCGTGATCTTTTAAATGAGAGGGTAGTTTCGACTTTCGTGGATGTCAACTAACTTATTTGGTTAAAATCTTGTGCCTTATACCCTTGTGGCTCTCTCTACACCAAAAATGAGAGGGTAGTTTCGGGATAATCGAGTAACGAGGGAGAATCCTTTGATCATTTTTATGTTAGTATTAAGGATTTCTTTTGAGGTTTATGTAGTTCTTATTAATGTTGGGTTGAACTTTTTTTTTCTTCTTCTTTGGCAGCTCCGGAACGACCCAAGGAAAGCGCAAGTTTGTACCATTTAATGATGAACTCTTTGAGAACACTATGCAAATCTACCTTACCTCATTTGCGTACAGAAACAGGTAGGAATTAACTATTCTATTTTTTTTTATATTATGGAGGTACAAGTAGATATTCTAGTTTAGTTGCAAGACTTGCAACGTACGATATTTGGTAAAAAATTTCCTTTACTTTTTCTACAAAGTTAGCCTTCACCCTCCTGTAAAAAAAAAAAAAAAAAAGGTTAGCCGCCCTTCACCCTTTTTATCCACCTAGTTCCATTGTAACCTATGCAAAAATATTTGTGACAACTGATATAGGACAAAATGCTTATTACAATGAACCTAGATATAAAAGCTTACATATCCTTTTTGTGATTAATGTTTTCTCTAATCAACTTTTTTTAAAAGTTGGGTCCCATAGCCTTCCACCTAAATTTTTTCGGTCTCCTTTTTAGTATTTTTTATATATTATTTTGGGACGAAGTAAGTATATGTTTGTATGTACGTACTCATCAAGTATTTTTAGTTGATTTAAACTCTTTAAATGTTTTCTAAGGGGTTCATTGAGAGCAGTGAAGAGTGATGATGTAGAATAGAACTTACGTTTTAAATACCATCTCTTTACAATTTTCCCACCTAAAATAACAAAACTGGTAAAGCATTTTTTGTGCCTTTTGTGATATTCTCAAACTGCAAAGTGTTATTCTAAGGGAGAGACTCAAACAATTGGGGTGTTTCCTTTTTGTTCATTACTAAACATTGATAAAGTTCTGTTTTTTTGAGAATCTGTTATATCCACACATTTGTCATGATTGGATAAAATTGCCATAATTAGGCATTTTATGCTTACATACTCATGATAATTTTCTAATAAAGTTTCATTTGCTTACATATACATGAAAGTTCTATTGTCTATTGCCTATACAGCTATACTCTTATCATAAGAAAATGTTACAAGTTTTTTGGCCCAAAATAAAGGGTCAATGTCTATAGTTCTATACTACTGATATTTATGCCCACGTTAAAGTGTCAAGTACTTGACCTGTAAGAATTTAAGGTTAACTGAAGCATTTTAGGTAAAAATTGAGGCTTTTTTTTGGGGGGGGGGAGGGATAATCAGTACTGATATTTATCGGATTAACTTACGTTGAAAACCTGTTCTGCAGCAAACAAAACAAGTGACTTTACCAAATTGCTCTTGTCTCACCTGTTTGCCAGAGAACGGCTTTCTGAATAGCTGTACTCTTAACTCAAACATACATAATGACCAAAACCCGGAATCTTTCTTGTATTTGCAGAGACTATCCAATCCAAAATGGAAAAGCCTTAGCTTTCATCTACAGTAGCAGACAGTTCACAACCAAAGGAGGTATACCTGCAGGAACTGCAACTACAAATGTTTTCCGGCACCCTGAATATAGACAGTTTATGAAGGGAATACAGTCCCAATGTTGCAGTCCTGATGAAGTGGTTTTTGGGTCAGATTTTCATGAATCCTTATACTGTCATCTTCTCTGCGGTTTGTTATACTACAACGAGGTCCAGTTCATTTCCTCAACCTTTGCTCATAGCCTCGTACAAGCATTTCAAACTTTCGAACTAATATGGGAAGATCTTTGCTCTGATATCCGAGATGGAATCTTGAATGAAAGAGTCACGGATCTACCAACTCGAGCTGCAATGTCTAAACTCCTTAAGCCTAACCCGGAGTTGGCTGACCTGATTTACAAAAAATGCTCGAGTTTGAGTAAATGGTATGGTCTAATCCCTGAGCTTTTCCCGAATGCTAAGTATGTTTATGGGATAATGACGGGTTCCATGGAGCCTTACGTCAAACAATTAAGGCGATATGCTGGTTGGTTGCCTTTGGTTTGTGCTGATTATGGAGCGTCAGAAGGGTGGATTGCAGCCAATGTTAATCCAAGATCACCCCCTGAATCTGCTACTTTTGCTGTTCTTCCCAACATTGGCTACTTTGAGTTCATTCCTTTGAAGGAGTCTAGGACCAGTGAACCTAAATCTATTGGCTTGTCTGAGGTTGAAGTTGGCCAAGAGTATGAAATTGTTCTCACCAACTTTGCAGGTAATATAACTAACTTTATTACTTGCTATGTATGTGTTCTCTTCAGGTGATTTTTAGTTATCTGATATACAGTTGTCGTAGCATGACAAATGAAACTTATCAACTATCCCTGAACTGAGCTTATATAAATTATTCTAAATTTCATTTCTGCTGAAATGAGTGAAAATAAGGTGGGGAGTAAGCCAAACTTTCCACAACCTTTAGACCAAGTACTATTTTGTAGACTTTAGAAAACATAAACAAGCGGGTACCTATAAATGGTGTAGGTTGCACAGATTCGGATAGTGACATGATGACGTAATTATATAGAAACAAGAAACCTAATCTTGATCTCAAAAACATTACTTTAGATAATTAAAGCTTAATTGTCTATCGATAGGGTATATGCTCACGAGTCATTAATCATATTCCGCGAGAAAGATTAAGACATATCTGGATGTCACATACATACATAGTACTCAAGATACAGTTGGACGCTTATTTTTTGGCTAGGGAATATTTACAATACTACTAGTTGGTTCAAAACTTCCTGGAAAGCTTACAGAGTTACAGTGTGCAACTAAGTGATTATTGTCGTACTATTGCCTAGTTTAATCATCTATTGATAGAATATCTTAGTCTGCCGAGTTTGTCCTATAGCATTTTGTTGCGTTACTTGTGGAATCATAGTCAGCGATCGCTTTACCCAACTTTTCCTGGTAGTTTTGATTGGCCTACTATTATATACTCATTGAAAAACAGATCCCCTTGCTTCTCTATGGAATTGGCATGTAAGTTGCTGGCAGAGGGATGGCCCAATAGTGGGCGCCATGGCGGGCTCCAGTCCTCCCCCTCATGCGCAACAACTATGGTTGGCAATCAATTGTTGGCTGGTTCACTTGACTTGTTTGGTCTCGTTTATTTTTTATCAAATCCGTGATGGTTAATCTCTGCTTTTATTTTTGATTACAAAACATATTTGTTTGAAATTTAACTCATAGTAAAACAAAGAACAATCTAAGAAATGTAATAAAAAGTCATTTATCAAACTAGTGAGAGCCTAGTCCTAGTGCAGTACAACAAAGGTTGCTAATACGTCCATATCACCTTGTATTATTGGTGGACCTGGAGCATAATCAAAACCAGATCCCATAAAACCTTACAACTTTATTAAAAGTTTGATTGCAATTAGTTTAATGAACATTTCTCTAAAAGATGCTTTGAAGGGAGTAATCTATTCTATAAACACTGACAAGGTTATACTTATCCTGTTATCTAGCTGTAATCTAAGACTGTTTTGCTCTTCTTTTGCGCTTGTTTTTCCTTCTAGATGATCCAATATTATGATTTAGCTATGGATGATCATGATTAATCATAATTATCTGATCAATTTAGAGTTGGGAACATCAACTTCATATATTGTTGATTAGGCTTGGTTGATGGACACCATAGTCCAATTATCGACCTTCTTTTGCCCACAACATGCATGGCTCGACTCGCTTTGACCCATTAACTAGATGACCCACTATTAACCCTGTAACGATATGGTAGGAAAAAATATATATCGTTGACATAAGATATTAACATATGCTTCAAAGATTTTGCACTCCTATGAAATTACTAAAAAAATTATATTTATACCTGCAGGTCTATATCGCTATAGGCTAGGAGATGCTGTCAAGGTAATGGGCTTCTATAACTCCACTCCAGAGCTTAAATTCGTATGCCGTCAAAACCTTTTACTGAGCATCAACATCGACAAGAACACTGAGAAAGATTTACAGCTCGCCGTGGAAGAAGCAAGCAAGCTATTGGTAGCAGAGAAGGTAGACCTTATTGATTTCACTAGCCATGTAGATGTATCCAAAGAAAAAGGTCATTATGTCATTTTCTGGGAGCTAAGTGGTGATGCTGATGAGAATGTTCTAAAAGAGTGTTGCAACTGCTTGGACCGAGCTTTTGTTGATGCCGGTTATGTAAGCTCGCGTAAGGTGGATTCGATCGGACCACTTGAGCTCCGGATATTGAAGAAGGGAACCTTCTATAAGATATTACTGCATAGTTTGAGCATGGGAAATACTCTTAACCAGTTTAAGACACCAAGATGTGTTGGGTCTAGTAATAAGTCTGTCTTGCAAATTGTGTGTAATAATGTTGTCAAAAGTTACTTCAGTACTGCTTATTAGTGAATTAGAAGAATGTTTATGTTACTGGTAAAGACCTGATGTATGCTCAATGAGAAAGGGGCAGTTTAACTATTGCTTTTCCATGTTGTTTCCTACTTCTTAGTATCCTTTATGTTTTCCATTATGTGGTTTTTACTGGAATGAAAATAAGATGTGCAAATTCTGATTTTAAATGTAGGATTGAAACTTATACATATCACTGAACATTACTTTTTATATAAACGTTGACCTTAAGGGTCTTATCTTTTACACCTCCTTAACCACTAGCTACAATTTCATTCCATCAAAACATGTAAGGTCCAAACTTAACTACACAAGTGTTCTTTTTATGCAAAACTACAATAGTGCTAAGACTGTTAACTATCATGCTCCTATACCTCTATGACTGATTGTATGACAGTATGAGGAGTCTTAAAGTGCTCGTTTGGTTATATAAAAAACCTAAATGGACCCGGTTGGTTATACATGTAACATCAAAGTTTTCATGAATTAAAAAATCATGGGAAATGGTAATTTTTGTTTTGTTGGACAAGGGAAGTAGAACTTTTCTTGGCAAGTTTCACTTAAGTCACTTACTTAGATCCCCTTTTTTTTTTTGGAAATAAACGAACTGATATCACTTAAATGTTAACGTTAACATCCTGGTATCCCTGGTCAGGAGGCTCAGGTTCAGGCACATAAGTCACCATATTACAACATTCTAAGTCAGCAAGTAAATATTTAATACAATCCGGGGGAGGGGAAGATAAGTATTCTAAAACATTATAACTTGTTGTCCTCCCTTTTGCACATCATGCTACAGCATCAGCAAGTTTGTTAGCATTCCGTCCTTCATGTTGAAGCTCGATTCCTGGAAGATCTTGGAGCAACAGCCTACATTCATATATTACATCACGTAAGTTGTTTTTAACATTGTTAGTGTTCATAATCTCACCAAGTGCATTCCTGCAATCTGTTGCAATAATGCACCGAACCCATCGCCTTTCCTTCGCCCATTTAAGAGCCATAAGAATAGCCCGAATTTCTGCCTCTTTAGCATCTAAACAAAAAGTAGCCAAGTGCACACCTCCAATCCAAGAACCACTGTAATCTCTACAAATAGCAGCTAAGAATGATTCCTTCGATCCATAAAAGAAAGAGCCATCAACATTAATTTTTAGTTGGGGGTGAAGGGGTGGAGACCACGAGGAAGAAAGAGAGAGATTGGTGTTAGGAGCTTAACCCACTTTAGGTTGGTCCCTAGAATAGAACCATTCAGTGGCGGCCCAACGAGAATTTTTAATAGTAATAGAAGAAGGAATATTTTTCTTGTGACCCAGGCATTGCGCCTAAGCCAGAGACCCCAAATGGTGAAAACAAAAGAAACATTAGATGGCACCAAGGTATTCACGGAATTTCTAACTGTTGTGATATTTTCTTTGAGCCAGTCATTAAAAAGGAAGGGGGTGAGAGTAGAAACGTTCTCCTTAGACCAGATATCAATAGCTCTATGGCATTTCCGGAGAATATGGTTCATATCTTCCACTTCCCCGAGGCAAAAAGGACAATGAGCCTGGTGGGAAGTCGCAATAAAAGAGATATTTTCATTTGTAGGCATCCTATTCCACACAATTTGCCAAAGAAAGAAGAGGTGTTTGGGATGGCCCGGGGATTTCCAAATCCAATCCCAGAAATCAACATCATGCAGAGGAGAGAGATATTTCGAAGCTTTCTTAGAATTAAAGGACCCAAGGTGAGTCCACAAGGAATAAGTAGAATCCTGGTCATTAGAAAAAGTTATGGCCCTAATTCTATCAATGATCAACTGGGGAAAGTTAAAGAAGGAGAAACTATTAAAATCATGATTTTTAATGGAGTTGAGGCACAAATTACTTTCATTCCTAAGGAGAGGGCCATAGATTAACGAGCGTAAATTATCCCTGTAACAGCCCACCGACTTAACTTTCTTTAAATCCAACTAAAGATATTCTTAATAGCATTAGCGGAAGCAAATCATAATAAAATGGTACGGAGGTTGTCACCTGTTTGAGTCATCCCATTAATATGGCTGAGTTGACTCTACGAGCGATGTTAGGAAAACATACATTATACAAAAATAGAGTTTAGTTATTACAGGCCCATAGTATTATCACAATGTACATTCAAGCATTCTTCACAAAAGAAAAGTTAAGTTCCAAAAGATGATCATGTTCAAGCTTTGGTACGTTATGATTGCTGACATATCATTTCTCTAGAGCTTTCCATCTGCCTACCTTAGCTTGCTAAATCCTGCACAAGAGTCTGCCCCCCACCAAGACAGGTTCATAGAACAAAATCAGCTTACGATGGTATGCAAATCAATCCAAAACTAATTATGGTGGCTGAAAATAAGGAGTGGACATACTCCAACATTTCATATGCAAATCATTATTTTGGCAAAGTGCCTTTGTCACAAGATTACAAATATCAAGTGTTCAACATATTCATTGGCAAACGTTTTAAATATATGAACACAAGTTTTACTGGTTACGTTAGTACGCAGGAAGAAGAGTTTACACATTGAGGTGCACCAAGGTGCAGACCTCCACACAATTCGGAGCTAGGCTCCTACTATTTACTCGCTTGCAAGCTTTTATAGGACATGTCCTCACACATAAACACACACACTCCTCTTCGCTACGCGAAAACAGATTCAGAATCACTAATAATAAACACAGTTTACTAAAACAGTTCGTAAATTCCGTTTCTAATATAAAGTTGTCAAACCTTTCCAAGAAGTTTGGTAAGGATGGATTGGTGGACTTAGGACAGTAGCTATATGATAAATGAGATGCAAACAACCTTAGGAAATCACACAAATCATACCACTCCATTATTTTAGTGAAATCCGAATTAAGGCAAGTAAAAAGGAGGTTTGAGTATGTAAAGGAAGATTTCTTTTAAACAAATTTTTATTTTGAAATTAACTTTGGTTAATGTAGGTAAATTCACCTTCAACCTACTGCAAATTTTGAATTATGGCAAAGAAATTCTTTCCTCGAAAACATTCTAAGAAACCGAGCTTAATTCGTTCTTAAAAACATGTTTTAAGTAGTTTTCTCCGTATCTATTGTAATATGAATTGAGGTAACAATTCTTATCAATATACACTATTGAAACACAGTATTTCATTATCAAAATTTCATTGCAAAAATTCCATTACATCCTTCCTACAAATCAAAGTGCATTCCTTGTAAAAACCACATAGTAAAAAGGCTTCTAACACCTTCTTTAGTGTAATAATTCCACCACTAACACAAGAGGTTCTTTTTAACCATTGACATACATACATATAACATCTTGATTATCATCTAACATACTGCCTAATCACACCAATACCATCCAAAATACAAGTAAACACAAATCCTTCCGAAAAATAGATTCCACGCACACTTAACCGTTTCCAGTGTAAGAAAGGAACCCAAATTCATTTGCTTTTCAACATGCAAAGGTTTATACTTAATTAACATCAATAAGTAGTAGCTAATAGTCATCCAAACCAAAAATTCATCCTCAAATTCGTTCTCAAACATACTTCTAATAATTCCCACAATACTTGTTCTCCAAAGGGATTGAATTTGCATACCTTAACTTGCAATTGGTGTAATTCGACTTCTCCTTCTCCTTAGGATGTGTTTCTGGCTTCTTTGGAATCCTTAAATACATGTTTACATCCACAAGAAAAATCATAAGAAAATACCTAAAGGAAGTATCTCAATTTACCCAAAACATTCAACATACTTTCTGTTTTCTTAGTGGAAGAAGATGGCTCTAGTTCTTGAACTTCTTGGCCTCGAAGGGGTGATTTCTTTGCTGCCCAATATGCTCCTATATATAGAGAGTGAGAATCAAGCCTTGCATGCAGAAGTTATGAAGGAAAAATTCAAAAAAAAAACAAGCAAGAAGAAACCTGGCAGAACCGCCAGAAATGGCGAGCAGAGGAGGGAAGAAGAGAAAGGTTTTGGGCAGAGTAATTTTGTCCGATTTTGGTGATGAAAATTATGTGGAATGGGGAGGTTTATATAAGGAAGGTGTGGGTGTATCCCTTCAGCCTTGGTCGTCCACCTTAGGGTCATTAAGGAGGTCTTTCCTCCACTAGGTGCATTCCAGAATTTTTTCAGTTCTTCATTTTTATTACTATGACTCCCAATTTAGTAATATATCTTAGGTTAGTGGTCTAAAGCCCCACAAGGTGATTATTTTAATCCAAATACCCTTAACATAGGTCTCCTTGAGGTACCTAAACCCTATTCATCAAAAGAAACTCCAAAAATCCATTTTATTAAGCGTACCCATTAGCGTGCTTAACGGTCGATTCTTAATTTCCTATCTTGCAACCTTTCCCAACGCTCATAATTGCGAATCCTTATATAATAAGATGTCGATCCTAGTACCCATACAAATATTATTCATACTCTTATTTAACTAATGATATATTTATTATTTCTTTTCTCTTCTAGACAACAATTACACATAAGCACAAATTATTCACATCTTATTTTCACATACACTTATCATACGTATTGTCTACGTACGATTACAATTAGATTCTAATTTCCATAACTTAGGTTACTTAATCACAGGTTAAATCCTCATTATTTACCGGCTGTTACACGTTTCCCCCCTCAAGAAGTTTCGTCCCGAAACTTTAAGTCGTACCTCAGAAAAGTTGCGGATAGCGGTTCTTCATGTCAACTTCTTTTTCCCATGTAGCCTCCTCCGAACCATGGCTTGACCATAACACTTTAACCAGCGGAATGATCTGATTCCGTAAAACCTTATCCCGTCGGTCCAATATCTGAATCGGTCTCTCCTCATAACTGAGGGTCTCGTCGAGTTGCAAAGGTTCATAAGATAACACATGAGAGGGGTCATGCACATATTTCCGAAGTTGTGATACATGGAAAACATTGTGGATGCGGGACAGTTCTATCGGTAACGCTATCTCGTAAGCTACCTCACCGACTCTTTTCAGAATCTCATATGGTCCGATGAACTTCGGACTAAGCTTGCCTCGGATGCCGAATCTTTTTACGCCCTTAGTAGGGGAAACTTTAAGAAAAATTTTATCACCTACCTCAAATTCCAGTTTCCTCCTCCTTGTGTCTGCGTATTTCTTTTGACGATCCTGGGCGATTTTCATTTTCTCCTGAATTATTCGGATATGTTTCATGGTTTCTTGAATCAACTCTGGCCCTACCGGTATCCCATTTCTCAAATCTTCCCAACAAATCGGTGTTCGGCACTTTCGTCCGTATAAAGCCTCATATGGAGCCATCCCAATCGTGGCTTGATGACTGTTATTGTAGGAGAATTCTGTCAAGGCTAAATGATCCTCCCAAGATCCTTGGAACTCCAAAGCGCAAGCCCGTAACATATCTTCCAGTACTTGAATTGTGCACTCGGTTTGACCATCAGGGGCAGGGTGGAACGCAGTACTAAACTTTAATGTTGTTCCAAAAGCTTCCTGAAGTTTTTCCCAGAAGTGTGCCAGGAATCGAGGGTCCCTATCGGAGATGATGGTTACTGGCACCCCATGCAGCCGCACGACATTTCGGATATAGGCGTCAGCCATCTGTGACTGATTCCAGGTCCCTTTCATGGCAAGGAATCGCGCCGTTTTGGTGAGACAATCCACTATCACCCAAATCGAGTCATTTCCTTTCCTAGACTTTGGTAGACCCGATACGAAATCCATAGAGACAGAATCCCATTTCCATTCCTAGAGCAGGTAATGGGCAAGTAACCCCGGTGTCTTCTGACGATCGAACTTCACTTTCTGACATGTTAAACATTTTGCCACATATCTGGCTACATCACCCTTGAGACCCCTCCACCAGAAGTATTTCTTAAGGTCTCGAACCATCTTGTCCCTACCAGGGTGCACTGAGTACGGGCTACTATGAGCTTCTTTCAAAATTTTCTGCCTCAAGTCCTGGTCATCAGGAACACACCACCGTCCTTTGATTCTAATACTTCCATCTTCGTGTTCGGCGAAATCCTGAGCTTCACCATTTTCCACCTTTTCTTTAATACCCTGCAGAAATGCATCCTTACCTTGCTTTTCTCGAATTTCCGTGTATAAATCAGGCTGAACAGTTAAAGCATTTACTGTTTCCCCAACTTTCCCCGGATGAATCAAAACGAGCTCAAATAGTTCTATCTCTTTACCCAGTTCTTCTGGTATTACTGATAGAAGACCTAATTCACTCCTTGGCCTTCTACTGAGTGCATCTGCCACCTTGTTTGCTTTTCCGGGATGGTACTGAATGTCGATGTCGTAATCCTTGAGCAGTTCTAACCACCTTCGTTGTCTCATATTCATATCTTTTTGAGTGAAAATATATTTCAAACTTTTGTGATCTGTGAACACTTTACAAGAAACCCCATACAAGTAATGTCGCCACAGTTTCAGAGCAAAGACAACCGCGGCTAACTCCAGATCATGCACTGGATAGTTTTTCTCATGCGGACGCAACTGCCGAGATGCATAAGCGATCACCTTACCGTGCTGCATTAATACACATCCCAGACCCTCCTGAGAGGCATCACTATAGATTTCGAACCCATCAGTGCCTGAAGGAAGGGTCAAAATAGGAGCACTAGTCAATCTCCGCTTTAACTCTAGGAAGGCGGCTTCACATTTTTCATTCCACTGGAAACGAGTGCTTTTTCTTATTAAATTGGTAATGGGTAAGGCTATTTTAGAGAAATTCTTGACAAACCGTCGATAATAACCTGCTAAGCCCAGGAAACTTCTGACCTCCGACACATTCTTTGGTGCTGGCCATTCTTCTACTGCCTTTATCTTGTCCGGATCCACTGAAATCCCCTCTTTTGACACCACATGACCTAGGAATTTTACCTCTTCCAACCAAAATTCACATTTACTAAGTTTGGCATACAATTTCTCCTTCCGGAGTGTCGCTAACACTGTTCTTAGATGGCCTTCATGCTCCTCACAATTCTTTGAGTATATCAAAATATCATCTATAAAAATAACCAAGAATTGATCCAAGAACGGCTTGAAATATCGTTGCATTAAATCCATGAAAGCCGCAGGCGCATTAGTCAGTCCGAACGGCATGACCAGAAACTCATAATGTCCATATCGGGTGCGGAAAGCCGTTTTTGGAATGTCTTCCTCCACAATCCGCATATGGTGATATCCTGATCTCAGATTAATCTTTGAGAACACCCCTGCACCCTTCAGCTGATCAAATAAATCATCTATCCTCGGCAAAGGGTACCTATTCCGTACCGTAATTTTATTAATCTCTCGATAGTCTATACATAACCTCATGGAACCATCCTTTTTCTTGACAAACAGTACCGGTGCTCCCCAAGGAGACACGCTGGGTCTAATGTACCCTTTCTGCAATAACTCCTCTAGTTGTTTTTTCAACTCTACCATTTCCGCAGGTGCCATTCTATACGGAGCTCTTGAGATCGGGGTAGCACCCGGAATCAGATCTATGTGGAAATCCACTATTCGATGCGGAGGCAATCCCGGTAAATCCTCCGGAAACACATCAGGAAATTCCCGAATCACTGGTATATTTGCCAACTTCGTTCAACCTCACTTAGCTCCGTTACCTGACAAATATGACCTTCTATAATACCTTCTTCACCTCTACCCTTATGGGTATTGGTCCCTTCCAGGTATGGCCGAAGTTTCACCACTCGAGCATAACACTCTATTACTGCTCTGTTTTTACATAGCCAATCCATACCCAAAATGACATCATACACTCCCAAGTCAAACATTATCAAATCTGCCTTCAAATCCACCTCCGCAATTTTAATATCACATTCTTTCAACATATATTTACATCGGAAAGTGGTTTTATCAGGTAGAGTTACATTTAAATTACATAAAGTTATTTTGGGTTTATGCTCTATGCGGGATGCAAACATATTTGAAACAAAAGAGTGGGATGCTCCAGAATCAAATAATACAAAAGCAGGCAAATCACACACATCGAAAGTCCCAGTAATCACATTACCTCTTTGTTCCATAATCTCCGGCTCCTCAGATGGTTCAGATTTTAAGGCGAATGCCCTGCCAGTTGCCTTCGGTCCTCCCTTAATGTTGCGACCCGAGCTTGACTCACCTGCTGCTTTGAGAAGTAGTACTTCTCCAGGTCCCTGGTTACCACGAGCATTCCCGGATTGGTTCAAGAGGGGACATTCCTTGATTCTATGCCCCGTCCTCATACATTTAAAACAAATGCTCTGGCCTTCACAATTTTTCCCATGATGTTCTTTTCCACAGCGGCGACATTTCCACTCATTTTTCTTCCCTTCTGCAATCTTTGCAGGGACTAACGCCATAGACGTCCCAGCTGTATCTACCCTGAATTTCTTATTACCTCCTTCCCTAGGTCTCTCATTTCCCTTCTTCTTCCTTTTCAAACTTTCGTCCTTTTGCTCAATGCGTTCATGCTCCAAAGCTCGGTCATACAAGTCCTCAAAACTGCTGTAAACCCCAATTCTCTTCTGATACTTAAAGTTTAACCCTTCAAAGAATCGCATGGACTTCACCCTCTCATTACTGGTGAAATCAGTAGCAAATCTTGAGAGTTCTACTAACTTGGCAGCATACTCTACTACCGACATTTGTCCCTGTCTCAAGAATAGGAACTCATTCTCTTTCTTCCTCCTCAGAGCTGGAGGGAAAAACTTGTTCCTCAGCTTATCCACAAACATTTCCCAGGTAGAAATATCCTGAGTGGAGGTTTTCTTTATCGTACCCCACCACATGTCAGCGGGTCCCTCCAGGTAGAAATATGCCAATTTTATATTACCTTCAGATTCTGGGGACAACTAACTACTTCTAGTAGTTTCTCCATATAAGCTACCCAGTCTTCGAACTTCACTAGGTCTGCTTCCCCGTATATCCTCGTGGCTTATGAGCCGCGAGTCTCTTATAAAATTTTCCCTCATCATTCTCCTTGTTTTGTTCTTGCTTTTCCAGAATTGCCAGTAATCGGGTTTCATCTCCCTTAACTGGCGCATCTGTTCGTCTCGCGAGTTATCCGACTGCCCCACTTGCTCAGATGCTTCCACATTTTGCCGGGTTTCATTATTCACTTCATTGGTTGCCATAACCTATAAAATAATTTTATATATTCTTAGTAGTCCCAATAATTTCCAAATAACTATATATATACAACCAAACACATATTCCCAAAGAAAATACGATTCCCCCACTTAACACATAAGTGCACATATTCATAACATAACGTAATTTATGGTTACAGTATATGCTTGCACCCTTAAATTTAAATTACAGAGGTACTTTAATTCCACGACCCTAGGCCAATCAACTAAACATAGAAATTTTCTTAAACATAAAAGCAACAACTGAACCAACTACCCCTGCTCCATCAACTCCACTATATCTCCTCTCCCTAGAGAATGTTGTAGGGATCATACGCATACCCACTGTCATCACTATTGGTCGAAGGGGTTTCTGAAACGTAGTCTGGGTCACTAACTCGGGAATTACTTCCCTGGAATACAACCCCGGGCACTACCGAATCTCCGCTTGATCCCCTAGAACCGTGCGACTGGGGAGGAGCCATGCTGGTGGTGGAGTCTCCCGATCTTTGTGGTCGAGGTGGTGCCATGCTAGCAGCAGAGTTAGGGGGGGTAGGAGTAGACCTTCTTCCCGTTCTTGTCCTTTGATACTCATGCACAGCTATCCGGTTAACACATGTCCTTCTAATAATCAGCTGCCCGACTCATGTTTTGCGTACCCGCTGCCTGTCTAGTCCGTTCCATCTCGTTTAACACCTCATCCGGTGTTCCTTCCCATCTTATCAGATTCTTGTCAACTGTCTCCATGGTAGTATCGTCATTCAACAAGGATGGTGTTGCCACGTGCAAACTTAACAATTTCCAGTAAGTAAAGCGGAAAGTCACCCATGGCTCGAACCGTGGTAAGGTTTTGATGATAGTATATGCTTGAATAGACGGGCGGGTGTAGGGATTGTGATCCCCAACCTCGTACAACTGATTGTAACTTTGTATTTCATTGAGTTTTGCTCTTGCAAACCCAAAAGGATCTTCTCTTTCATTCATGTCCATATCCGGCTCCGCTTGGTACCTACGGGTACCATCACGATTGACTGCCCAGTAAACACTGCCCCTTCGAATGATTCTTGACCCACTACCGCTACCGTTACCACTGGAAGACATCTATTACACATATCCTTATTACACATATTTAAATAACACATACAAATTTTACACACATGTACTTTGCCCTTATTAGGCATATTACTCTTCACAATCATAGCTTTTCCTAGCTTCCTTGAACATGATCGATCAAATACTTTAGAAACACCCACGTTTAAAGCAACCTGAACTACCTATATGATGATAAGTAATTTAAACCGTCATTATTACTTTTTAAAAAAAAACTAAAAACTTTGGCTCGGATACCACATGTAACAGCCCACCGACTTAACTTTCTTTAAATCCAACTAAAGATATCCTTAATAGCATTAGCGGAAGTAAATCATAATAAAATGGTACGGAGGCTGTCACCTGTTTGAGTCATCCCATTAATATGGCTGAGTTGACTCTACGAGCGATGTTAGGAAAACATACATTATACAGAAATAGAGTTTAGTTATTACAGGCCCATAGTATTATCACAATGTACATTCAAGCATTCTTCACAAAAGAAAAGTTAAGTTCCAAAAGATGATCATGTTCAAACTTTGGTACGCTATGATTGCTGACATATCATTTCTCTAGAGTTTTCCATCTGCCTACCTTAGCTTGCTAAATCCTGCACAAGAGTCTGCCCCCCACCAGGACAGGTTCATAGAAGAAAATCAGCTTATGCTGGTATGCAAATCAATCCAAAACTAATTATGGTGGCTGAAAATAAGGAGTGGACATACTCCAACATTTCATATGTAAATCATTATTTTGGCAAAGTGCCTTTGTCACAAGATTACAAATATCAAGTGTTCAACATATTCATTGGCAAACGTTTTAAATATGAACACAAGTTTTACTGGTTACATTAGTACGCAGGAAGAAGAGTTTACACATTGAGGTGCACCAAGGTGCAGACCTCCACACAATTCGGAGTTAGGCTCCTACTATTTACTCGCTTGCAAGCTTTTATAGGACATGTCCTCACACATAAACGCACACACTCCTCTTCGCTACGCGAAAACAGATTCAGAATCACTAATAATAAACACAGTTTACTAAAACAGTTCGTAAATTTCGTTTCTAATATAAAGTTGTAAAACCTTTCCAAGAAGTTTGGTAAGGATGGATTGGTGGACTTAGGACAGTAGCTATATGATAAATGAGATGCAAACAACCTTAGGAAATCACACAAACCATACCACTCAATTATTTTAGTGAAATCCGAATTAAGGCAAGTAAAAAGGAGGTTTGAGTATGTAAAGGAAGATTTCTTTTAAACAAATTTTTATTTTAAAATTAACTTTGGTTAATGTAGGTAAATTCACCTTCAACCTACTGCAAATTTCGAATTATGGCAAAGAAATTCTTTCCTTGAAAACATTCTAAGAAACCGAGCTTAATTCGTTCTTAAAAACATGTTTTAAGTAGTTTTCTCCGTATCTATTGTAATATGAATTGAGGTAACAATTCTTATCAATATACACTATTGAAACACAGTATTTCATTATCAAAATTTCATTGCAAAAATTCCATTACATCCTTCCTACAAATCAAAGTGCATTCCTTGTAAAAACCACATAGTAAAAAGGCTTCTAACACCTTCTTTAGTGTAATAATTCCACCACTAACACAAGAGGTTCTTTTTAACCATTGACATACATACATATAACATCTTGATTATCATCTAACATACTGCCTAATCACACCAATACCATCCAAAATACAAGTAAACACAAATCCTTCCGAAAAATAGATTCCACGCACACTTAACCGTTTCCAGTGTAAGAAAGGAACCCAAATTCATTTGCTTTTCAACATGCAAAGGTTTATACTTAATTAACATCAATAAGTAGTAGCTAATAGTCATCCAAACCAAAAATTCATCCTCAAATTCGTTCTCAAACATACTTCTAATAATTCCCACAATACTTGTTCTCCAAAGGGATTGAATTTGCATACCTTAACTTGCAATTGGTGTAATTCGACTTCTCCTTCTCCTTAGGATGTGTTTCTGGCTTCTTTGGAATCCTTAAATACATGTTTACATCCACAAGAAAAAGCATAAGAAAATACCTAAAGGAAGTATCTCAATTTACCCAAAACATTCAACATACTTACTGTTTTCTTAGTGGAAGAAGATGGCTCTAGTTCTTGAACTTCTTGGCCTCGAAGGGGTGATTTCTTTGCTGCCCAATATGCTCCTATATATAGAGAGTGAGAATCAAGCCTTGTATGCAGAAGTTATGAAGGAAAAATTCGAAAAAAAAAACAAGCAAGAAGAAACCTGGCAGAACCGCCAGAAATGGCGAGCAGAGGAGGGAAGAAGAGAAAGGTTTTGGGCAGAGTAATTTTGTCTGATTTTGGTGATGAAAATTATGTGGAATGGGGAGATTTATATAAGGAAGGTTTGGGTGTATCCCTTCAGCCTTGGTCGTCCACCTTAGGGTCATTAAGGAGGTCTTTCCTCCACTAGGTGCATTCCAGAATTTTTTCAGTTCTTCATTTCTATTACTATGACTCCCAATTTAGTAATATATCTTAGGTTAGTGGTCTAAAGCCCCACAAGGTGATTATTTTAATCCAAATACCCTTAACATAGGTCTCCTTGAGTTACCTAAACCCTATTCATTAAAAGAAACTCCAAAAATCCATTTTATTAAGCGTACCCATTAGCGTGCTTAAAGGTCGATTCTTAATTTCCTATCTTGCAACCTTTCCCAACTCTCATAATTGCGAATCCTTATATAATAAGATGTCAATCCTAGTACCCACAAAAATATTATTCATATTCTTATTTAACTAATGATATATTTATTATTTCTTTTCTCTTCTAGACAACAATTACACATAAGCACAAATTATTCACATCTTATTTTCACATACACTTATCATACGTATTGTCTACGTACGATTACAATTAGATTCTAATTTCCATAACTTAGGTTACTTAATCACAGGTTAAATCCTCATTATTTACCGGCTGTTACAATCCCCGTTAAGCCAATTATCATACCAAAGATTAATATTATCCCCCGTCCCTACATTCCAGGCAATACTATTCTTATACAAATCCCACCCAACACCAATACTTTTCCAAATGTGAGAGCTTCTCTTAAAACTTACAAGTTCAAACCTATTATTAATATATTTATCCCGAATTATATTAGACGCCCACATTGAATCATTGTCAAGTTTCCAGCAAAGTCTAGCTAAACTTATGAGATTAATGTTTCTGTTTGGAATGAAACCTAGTCCTCCTAGACTCTTATCTTTAGAAAGCTTTTTCCAAGCAATCCATGTGATTTTTTTATTGTCCTCCTTGCTATTCCAGAAAAAATTACTACACAAAGAGTCCAACTTTTTTGCAATGACAATAGGGACGTCTATAGTATGCATAAAGTATCTAGGGTTGGCTTGAAGAGTGGAGCTAATTAGGATGGCCCTGCCTGCTTTGGTTAAACTCTTTGCTTTCCAAGAAGAAAGCTTAGCTGCGACTTTATCGACAATGAAGTTAAGCTTATTCTTTGACGGTTTTCTGTGACAAAGGGGAAAACCCAGATACACCCCCAAATCCTTAGTGCTAAGAATGTTCATCTCCTGCTCAAACTCGTCCCTCATTTCTAAAGGAGTATTAGGAGAAAAATAGAGCATACTCTTAGACTCATTTGCAATTTGCCCTGAAATATTAAAGAAAGATTGAAGGATTGATTTCATAGTGGCAACTGGCAAGAGTGGTCGGGTTAGCTTCACCAAACAATAAAATATCATCTGCGAAAAATAAATGAGAGATCTCCGTTTTACCCCCCCGACTCTAAATGGAGTCCAAGCTTTCGAGGCACACGCTTCATGGATAACCCTTGATAAGTACTCTAGACAAATAATGAACAGATAAGGGGAAAGGGGATCCCCTTGTCTAATTCCTCTTGAAGGAGTAAAAGGGTTAGTACGGTTTCCATTCACTTTAATAGAAGTACTCCCAGACGACACACAACTCATAATGATTTTTATAGAGTCATAGGTGAAGTTAAGATTTTTAAGACAATGTTCAATGAAAGGCCACTCGAGCCTATCATAAGCTTTTTCTAAATCTAATTTTAATGCAAACAAGTCTTTTTTTTTTTTTTATTCATCGAGTGGAGGATTTCATAAGCTATAATAAAATTTTCTTCCGAACCCCTTCCCGGAAGAAAACTATTTTGGTTTGGGGAAATTAAAGAATTTAGGAAAGGGCGAATCCGCTGAACCAAAATTTTTGTGATCATCTTATAAGAAGTATTAACTAAACTTATAGGTCTAAAATTTTTCAGTCTCAACGGGTTATCAATTTTTGGTATGAGAGAAATTAAAGTAGAATTCATTGATTTAGGCATTGACAAATTGGTAAATATGTCCTTAGCAATATCAAGACAATCAAATTTTAAGCTCTCCCAAAAATGATGATAGAAGAAAGCATGGTAACCGTCATCCCCCGGAGCCTTAGTCCTACCAATAGAGAAGATAACATCTTTAACCTCTAGCATAGAAGGAACTTGGCTACAATTTACAGACTCGGTAGAAAGAATATCCGGGAAATGAGAGTGGATATCTGAAGAGAAAAGCGAGTTATAATGATTAAATATAATATCATTTATCTCATTAGCCTCCGTGAAACTGTTCCCCACTTCATCTTTTAGCATTTGAATTTTGTTTGAATTTCTTCTAAACATGGTTGATAGGTGAAAAAAATGAGTGTTACGGTCCCCATTTATAATCCAATTAGTTCTAGATCTAATGTGCCAATAAGCTTCTTCTTGATCAAGTATTGCATTAAGTTCTTTAACAAGATTGGACTCAAGCTCATATAGGAAGGAGTTTCCTGGGTCAGACTCAAACGCTTCCTGGACCCCTTTAATACGAGTTTGGAGGCTATTTTTCTTTTTGAACAAATTTTCTTTATCTTTAGTCCAGCCCGGAATTGCATCACTAAGGGATTTTAGTTTATTACATAAGTCAAAAGAGTACCCAGCCCACTGATTTCTAACCCAAGGATCAAAAGGAGGATCTTCAAGCCACATGGGCTCAAACTTGAAGTATTTTTTTCGGATAGCAGTGTTGGGGTTTATGAATTTTAACAAAACTCGATTGTGATCCGATGACATCCTAGGAAGATTATGCACTATAGCATTAGGGAAATTTAGAGACCAATCAGAGGAAGCCCAACATCTATCCAACCTTTCAAAAATGGGATGATTTTTTCTTTTATTGAACCAAGTGTATTTACTACCAATGAAGCCCAAATAAAAAAGACCACAATCATTCATAGTTTCTTTGTACTTGCGCATCTTATAATCCTTTGGTCTGTTTCCTTCAATTTTTTCATGAGAGTGAGCCACTTCATTAAAGTCACCAAGCACCAACCAAGGGAGGGTAACATTAATACTAGTATTTAACAAGTTGTTCCACATTTCCAAACGCCCAGCATATTTAGTGTTAGCATATAAAGCTGAAATAAAGAAAGGGGGGGAATTATGAACCTGAATAACTCCATGGATAGCTCTAGCTTCCTTAGAAATGGTGGTGAAGGAATGAAGGCCTTCATTCCATAACATAAGGATACCTCCAGTGTATCCTACGGGTTCCACGGTCTCAAACGAGTTGAATGGCAAACTACTCACGATCTCCTCCATACTAGCCCGAGCAACCTTAGTTTCCGTTATGATGATGATCATCGGGTCATGATCCCGAATGAGCTGCCTGATGTTGCGTCTGAATCCTTGACGGGCAACGCCCCTAGCGTTCCATAAGAGTATCGATATTCCCGGGTTGATAGGGTGGAGGCTCATGAGCTCCGTTAACACTTCCGGATGAGTATGCGCATCCAAAGTTACCATCCTTTGAGCCTTTGTACTGAAGAGTATCTCGTTGTTGACCTTTGTTTTCACCCCCGACATCCTCCCCCCGTCTGATTTCGAGTGACCCCAAGCAAGCTTTAGTGTTATTTGAGAGCACACTTTCGTGAGACGGAGCCATTTGACGTTGTCGGTTTCGCTTCCCGCTTGCACCATTAGCCAATTCTTTGTAATTGATAGGGCTTTTCGCTCTTGAGGAAGTACGGGTACGGGGTCGGAGAGAAATTGGAGTTCCCAAGGAATGACCTTGTACGAGAAGTCCGCAATCATTCGTTTGAGCCACCATTGCAGAATGATACCTATGAGGTTCGAGATTTTCTTCACGTCCGAGAGGCATGGTAAATGAGCCGGAACCAATCTCCCCGGCTCCTCGGGGTATACCATCATCATATTCTGGAGCGTCGGAGGTGTATTCTCCGGCTTGAGGATCATTTCCCTCAACACCTAAGGGTGAACCCGATAACAATTCCCTTAGCTAAGCAACTTCCCCCAATTAGTAAGATATATATTTTCTTAGTAAATTCTAATTTCTACACTTTTGGCAGTCACAACTTGTAAATGGGCCTCTGATGAGGGCACTGTATAAGGGCTGGTTAAAGGATTTTTTCTTACCTATTTAAAAAATATTTAAGACGGTCCTCATGAAAATAGTCATAATTAGAGCCCAAATTAGTACATACACACGTCCGTAGGATGAGAACCATGCGCACGATGAACATGAAGGACTAGATTATGAACAAAAGACCAATACCAATGAACATGTACCAACAGAGATGTACATATGTTCAGTTGGGCTCTTGTCGTATACGTGTGTTCATTTGGGCATTTATCCATGCATACGCCACGCACCACGCTTCTACATGTCTTGGCGTATGCGTGCCATCTAAGCTTTTGCAATTAGAGACTTAACATCAGACAAGTTTCACTAATAGTGCAAACTATAAAATAAAATAAAAAAAATCAAGAAACTAATCCGTAGTGTCGTTGTTTTTTCACCCTGAGCTAAAGGGGAACAGTAGCTTGCACTGTAAGCCTGTGTTGCATTGGCCCATTATGTTGGCGGCGTGAGCGTGACAAAATCGAACAGTTCCTTGCGGGGCTGCGTTCGATGAAACAAAGATATCTGGGCCAGGAGCATCACATGGGCTGTATAACATGTTCTGCACTGCTTGCCCATACACCAACAAGGAAAATACGGCTAAATAGAGAACAAGTAATTTGGTAAATTTATTTTTATGGTTTTCATACGGCTGAATATCTTAGAACTTATTTGAACTTATCATTATTTATCTGAATATATTAGAATTTATTATAACCTATGTTACAAAAAAACTGAAGCTTAGCGGAACTTTTTTTTTTCCTTGAAAGAAGTTGAAATAAGTTGAATATCTAACATTGCATACCTTAGTTTGGAAGGAAAAATTGACATGGAAGGAAAAATTGACAGTATCAGTCCCAAACTCCCAACTATGGTTGTTTCACTTTAAAAAGTCTTAACTATTGGTTATCTCACAACAATCCCAACTTTGGGAGTTTTATTCCCAGAATGCATGGTCATTTAACTTAATTAATTTGCTAATTTAGTTTTATTAAAACACACGACACTCATCCAGTCCCCCTAATTTAAATTTATAGAGCCAAATAGAGAATTTAATGTGTTATAATTAACCAATTTAGTAATCTAATTAAGTTAATGGACCATTCTAGAAAGAGAACTCCCAAAGTTGGGACTACTAAGAGATATTAAAAAGTTGAGACTTATTAAAGTGAATTAATCATAATTGGGACTAATAGTATCAATTTTTCCAGTTTGCAATCGAAGTTGCATTGCTTGCATATATAATTTAGGATGTTAGGGAAAAGTTGTCCCTTCTTTCAAAATATAATTAGAATCCCCAACATGTTCTTACTTGCCTGACTTGCGTGACAAAGTGGGAATAAAGAGAACGTAATATAAGATTATAAATTGTAATTTTTTTATTGTTGTTAATCTATGCCATAAGGTATTGCTTTGTTCTTTTATTATTTGTGTGTATAAAAGCCACAAACATAATGATGAAAACTGGATTTATTTTCAAGTTTTGGATATCATCATGTAAAAAGTAGACCAATGAATTAATTGACATTTACAATAATTAGAGGTTGTCACAATCCGATATCAGACAAATTATACTTAATTTCAACTTAAGCATAGCACTGTGTACAATAGTTCTAGAAATGTTGGAGCCTTACATCGAACGAACTTTGTAATAATACGGGTCCTGTCATGACGTTGTTGGGACAAATCAATTTAGAAGCCAGTAGTATACAGTAATAAGTACAAAATCTATATACATATATTAAAAGGCGTTCCTAAATAAGGAAATCTTCTCACTAAAGCGTTTTTAGTATAATCCATGCATAATAAAAAAATAGAAATTGCGTAGTATAGGTTTCGACCCCATGACCTCAAGTTCATATACTAAAGTTTTAACCACTAGACCAAGTTGTATTTAGTGTTATCATTTTAAAGTACAATATTAATAAATGAAAATTCTCCTTACCCGTAACATAGCCCGGGCCTAAAAACTAGTTAGAGATAAAAAGAAATCATAAAAGATTCATTTTCATGCATGAGCTCAAAAAGTCATAAATAATTTGCTCCATAATATATCATAATCTACCTAAAGGAGATGCACCGCAAATAATTATATATATTGCTCCAAAATCGATGTCTACATCCTAGAATATTTACTTCTATACATAAGATCAGATCAGTTTCTTACAAATGATTGACACTTTTATTAGCACTTAGCAGCATCTTTGCACATTGAACATGATGTCCAAAAAGACAACAAGCTAAGCCAACAATTACCCTCATAAAACACTATACACCATCCTTAAGAGGAGAGCAATATAGGAAAAAAGCACAGTTGGGCTTACATCTACTGTGATGTAAACTTTCTAGGATTCTCAGTTCTCACTACATACAAACTCAGTGAGTCCCATCCTAGACCAATAATATATATAATAGCAAACCAATTTTATACATCTTTGTCCCATAATAAAGTTCTCAGTTTTAATTTTTTTCAAAGTCGCACTTCATAAATTTTAACGATAAATTCTTATCAATATACTAACCTCCGTTTTTTAATAAGTGACACGTTTCTCCCTTTTATGTGAGAGCTTTTTGGGAGAAGTGTGTCACTTATTAAAAAACAGAGGAAGTATATAAGAAAAAAATGATAAAATGTGGAATTTTGTTAAATAAATTTTAAAGTGTAAATTACTTTTTAGACCCGGAGTAATTATGTTTTTTTATTAATTACTATTGTACTTTAAAATGATAGCACCAAATATCACTTAGTTTAATGGTTAAAACTACTGTATATAAACTTGAAGTCACAAGATCAAATCTTATACAATGCATTTTCTAATTTTTTTTTATTGTATGCGGATTACATGGAGTCTAACACCCTAAGGGAGAGTGCCATGTGGACGTGTTCCTTGTTTAGGAAAGCCTTTTAATATATTAATTAACTAGTATTTTGACCCGAGCAATGCCCCGGGTCAGTTATAGTTATCAAATATATTATTATTCATAAATTTCATAATTGATTCTATTAGCTTTTCGTAATATTTTGTCTAGTGCGAAATTGAAAAATAGACGTTATAAAAAACTTCTAAGCAATTGGTGATAAAAATAACAATTTCAATGGAATTTGGATAAGAGAATGTTATAACATAATAGAAAGGTTATAGATCAAAAAGCTTGTCTACATATTTTTATAATTACGTATAATTATAAGACTTTATTATGTTTTACTTTGAAACATTCAACATTGAAATTGTAATGGATTAATGGTTAAACTCTCACATTCCATTTCAAAGGTCATGTGTTCGAATCCTAGTAACTACACATTGTTAATATTTTTTATTGAGTGTCACGTGACACCGTTCCTTTGATAGGAACGCCTTTTAATATAAAAAATTGAATATATTAGTCGGCATGCCTCTTCTTTCTCAATATGGGACAACTAGTACCAGCCAAATGATACTCATGTGCAATTTTCTTGATAGACACTGAAACAAAAAATAATAATTTTATTTCCATTAAATGAATGTAATCATCCAATAAAATTTTCCTATTAAGGCAAATCTAAAAGACAATAAAATAAGAGAAAATTATTACATGAGATCTCTCTTAGTCATGGGACATACAAGACAAAACATGTCTTGGTGTCCCATGATCACTGTCTCTGGAAGCCTTTGATCTCTTCTTCATCATCATAATTCATAATCATATATAACCTCCAAGGAAAAATAATCAACTAAAACCTCCAAAAAAAAATCATCTTTCCCAAAGAAAATATGTCAAAAAACAAAATTACTCCTTATGATGGTGAAATAATAGTAGAGAGTAAGAAGGAAATGGTGAAAATATGGGATTGTGGGAGTCCATTGTATGACTCCTATGAATTGGCTTCTCTGAGCCACTTGATCGAACGGCACCTGATGATCATCCCATCTCTTGGTGGATCAAAGCGGTTCAAATTGCATAATCATCATCATCAATATCATCCGAATAATGCATCAACGGCTGTGATTGCATCAAAGGTATCAATGAATTCATCAGAAGCATCAAAAGGGAATTATATGGTGTTTAGTAGGTTAAGTGGTGGGTGCATAGGAAGTTGTTCCATGTGGAGGAAGATGAGAGGAGAGAGAATTGTGAAGATCAAGTTTAAGATAGTTAGGCTTCTAGGAATTAAGTGGTTTAAGTAAAATAAGAATTTATATTTTTAAAAATTATTGTATGGTTTAAGACTTTAAGTAAAATAAAGTGGTTACTAATGTTATTGTTGGAAAAAGGGTGATTAATACCTTATTGTAAGAACAGGATATATATTTTCACCAAAAAAAGTAGAACAAGATATATTGATATTAGACCATGTAATAATTATTTCCTCCGTTTTTATTTTTAGTATATATTATTTCCTCCATTCATTTTAATTGCAACATTTGCCTTTTGAAAGTCAAAATCTATGAACTTATTTTAATCTTAATATCTCAATGTGTTTATTACATATTGCCAAAACTTATACGTAACTAAAGATTTTAATAGCCAAATAAGTGTGTTGAAAACTGCAAAATCAAATGTTACAACTAAAAAGAAACGGATGCGATCTTTTGATATGTCAAATACTAGGCTATGTTATTCTAATTTTTCACCTCAAATAAGTTATTTATGGTCTAATTTTTAAGGTATGATATAATCTTGTGATTCTTATTGGTTTGGTATGGTATGGTCTGCAATTTTATTTGTATAGCCTGCATATTTTTTTTGGTATGCCAAAACTTTTGAGTATGGTATTTTTATTTAGTTTGGTCTAATTTTAATAAGAATATATAACAATTTATGAAATAAGGTGAAGAGAAATTTTAACCAGCAAAAATTATAGCCTTATTTGGTAAAGAGAGGTTTGGAAAAAAGTTAGAGGTTTGAACTCATATTAGAGGATTTATTTAGTCAATTTTTAATATAAGTTCTTGGTAAAAAGAGATTTGGAATAATTGATTGGGCCAAAAAATCACTTTTTGTAAAAGTTGGGGGAGCAACTTTTTGTAAAAGTTGGGGGAGCAACTTTTTGACATTACAGGTTTAAAAATGAGTGGACAAAATTACAATTATGTTATAAAGGTTTTGAAAATTAATGCCATTATGAAAATACATCTGACTATCCAAGTACAATAATAGTTTATGTCCATGTCCTTATTAGTCATTTTATACAATCAAGAATTAATCAATCATTAACAACTTATCAACACCTTTATACAAACAGCTAATAAAATCAACTAATCTAACTAACTAATATAATTAGTTGTCAGCAAATACAATCAACTAACAAATATCGAAAATTAGACTATTTCCGACCCTTTTCCTTAGATTTTAGTGTTTTTTCAGTGTTACTATCTACTTTATTGCTTTCTTCTGTTCAGTTCTCTCCATCTGTGAGAGTTTTTGTCCCCCTTTTTTGTGGTTGTTTCTCATCTTTGTATGAGTTTTCTTATTTTCATGGTGTCCATAATTTGGAAGATGGTCTGGATCCATAAGGGTTTAGGTTTTTTCAGCAATTCGTCACTGGAAACAATTATATCACAGAATCAGATTGTGAAGGTCTCTACTTGGAAAGATGCAAAGACATCGAAGTACACTGCTCGCGTCAAGCTTGAAGCGGTGGAGTTGGAGCTGTGCTCGAGTATGTTTAAAATTAATTGGTGCCATTGTGAAAATTGTTGCAATTTACTAAATCTGTATTTTTCAGATCTTAATTATCATTGTATGTCTTAGTTTGGGCTTTATTATTAATGATATATTTTCTTCCCGTCAAAAAAAAAAAAAACTAACAAATATCAGTAATCACTAATTGCCAAATAGGCCTATATAAATATAACAACGTCCTTTGTCAAGAGGCCAAGAAAGTACGGTGATCATATGAGTGTGGGCCTTTGTCCAAGTTTCACAATCCACCTGGACATTATGTAGCATCATATGGGCCAAAAGGACATGTGAAATGTTGTTGGATATCGTAAACATGAGCCAGAACTTACTGCTTCAACTTCGACTTTTGTTCCATCAAAAGTCACAACCCCTCAATATAACCTATATGATCATTATTATATTAATATTTAATAAGAGGTTTTTAGTGTGTCGTTAAGGCACCAAAAATCGCTTTTCAAACAATATTTATAAAACCTAACGAGCAGTTACCAAGAACGTAGTAAAGGCAAGTCAAGGGTCGATCCACAGGGAAAATGGGATTAATTAAAGTCTATTAAGTCTAAATTACCTAATTGAAGAGTTTTTGAGGGTTTTGAATGATTTTTGTAACAACTAAACTAGCTAAAATCAAAGAACTAGCAAATAATATGAGATGAAAATATGAATAAGGAAGACACTAGAGTTAAGGTTACTAGTATGGATCAAAGTGGACAACGTTTATTAATGCAATTGTGATTCAAAGGTAACGATTACGCAAGGTTTAGTTTTCCTCTAAAATACTCGAGTCCTCTCTCGAATGGTCCTCGAGAATAATCGCTTAATCAATCAACTAAATCCTCTCTCGAATGGTCTTTAGTCAATTGATTAAGAGATCCAATGAATTTGGAAAACCCCTAATATAGGATCCCCTTAATTTCTACCCAATATCTTGGCCTATAAATTAAGTTGATTCATGGGGATGATAAAAAAATTCATAATTCAATTAAGAACATTTGAAATCAGAATACCAAAGCATAAATGTGATCAACATCTATCCTAAGGCCTCAAAACACCAAGATCAATGCATAAACGTCTTAAAT
Organism: Beta corolliflora; assembly: GCA_947648045.1. Lineage (NCBI taxonomy): Eukaryota > Viridiplantae > Streptophyta > Magnoliopsida > Caryophyllales > Amaranthaceae > Beta > Beta corolliflora. The sequence goes on along the minus strand of CANSZD010004345.1, from coordinate 61,881 downwards.
CATCGCAATCACATTAACAATACATTTAAACCCTAATCCATACTTTCACCCTAACCCTAGATAGGGAACTACTCACTAATCATGGATTCTAAGCAATAAAACATGAAATCTATAACTAATCTAGGGCCAAACATGATTAAGAGATAATTAATCTAATGAAAGCAACAACTAAGAAACTATAATAAAGTAGATCTAATAAAAGGGAAGAACAAATAATATCAATGAAAAGAGATAATAAAAACTGAAACTTTGAAATTAAATTGAATAAAAGTACCTTCAATGTTGTAGAAATCACAAACTATAATCTACGAATCTCAAATCTTGATAAAAAACTAAGTGTTTATCTCTCTAATGTGGAACCCTAATAAACTCTCTAAACTCTAGAATAAAGCATAAGTTCAAAATAAAATCAATCCAATGTTATTAAGGCAAGCCTCGTTTTTTTCTTCGTGGATTTGAATGGTGCGGGCGCACCATTCTTTCTGATCTGGTCGGACAGTTCAACTTAAAAAGAGCATAACTCTTTCGTTTGAGATCCAAATCAAGCTTATGACCAGTCGTTGGAAAGCTATCGAAACAAGATTTCATCTCCAACTGGAATTACCTTCATCCGTTTTGTGGTTTGAAAGTTATATCCATTTGAAATTCTCTGTTCAAGATTCTATTGTGCAATGTGCTCCTTTGTGCGAGCGGATATGAGGCATGGTGCAAGCGCACCATTTCTCAACGTGTGCTCTATTTTCATTGCTTCATTTGCCAACTCTACAACATGTAGCCATCTTAGTAGTTCCACCTATATTAAGAACATGGCAAAACAGGGTGAAAGCAAATGTACTAGAAATTTGGTCAAAAATGATTGAAAATCTAGCAAAATGTCACTATGATCAAGAATGATCAAGTGAATGAAATAGAAGGGCAAAGGGAGAAGAAAGCGGGAAGAAAGGGGAGAAAGAGGATCAAAATGAGCTAAAAGGAGTCCATAAAGTGCGTTTGAAACGCACTTATCAAACTCCCCCAAGCTTAGCATTTTACTTGTCCTCAAGTAAACCAAGAATGAGAAAAAAGAAAGAGAAGAAGTGAACCTGATGAAAAAGAAAAACCATGCAACAAACTAACCTAAATGCTCTATAAGCAAAGCTACAAACATGACATGCAAGCTAAATGAGTTCATAACAAGATTTAGGCGACCAACCAAACACAAGAGGGAAGATGATTAGGAAGCACAAGAGTGACTCAAGGGATTCAATCCACCGATCAACCGAGTCTCCTTGAAAAATAGGCTTTCTAAGAGTGATTTCTCACTCCTCTCCACTTCCAAGTCCCGAATTTGACTCCCCCCTATGGATGCTCAACCATAGTAGCTCGCCTCTACCACATTTTGATGACCCTCATCATGACTTGTACAAAATCTCACCCGCCAGTACTAATTGACCAAGTCCAATCTAGAAGTCAAAAGGAACTTTATTAAGGTTATAATGGGGCTAGGTTAAAGGTGTCGATAACAATTTAGGAATGTGGTGCCAAAAGGGTAAAGTGGAGTACACACTGGGGGGTAAAAACTCCCCCAAGCTAGTCCAAACACCAACTCAAATCAAAATCTCACACATCTTTGATTCTCACTTTGATTTTTACTTTTTGAACACATTTTTTTTCTCAACAATTTGCTCTTTCTTTCTTTTCAATAGAAATCCAAATGAAGCACTAAGAGCATTCTTTCTTTCTTTTATTTCTTTTTTTCTTTCCTTTCTCACAATTTTCCTCAACTTTTGTAATTATACACGCACATTAATTTACTTTCAACCAAAGACTTAGTATCCAAACAACTCAACTCAACACAAACTAGACATGTACTCCACTTTGGGGAAAGTTTGGCCATGACTTATTATGAGGGTTAAGCAAAAATAGGATAGAAAGGTTCAAATGGGTTGAGAAGCGGATAATTATGCCGGTATAAAAGCTTTTTGGCTTTTGAACTCCTAATTCTAGCAAAATGAAACGTCCTAAATCATTCTTCTATAGGCTCGGTCTTATGCAATCTTGGGGAGCTAAAATGCAAGTCACAAGTTAGGCGATCAATGGTGAGGGTTGTAAATGAGTCTTACGAGGTTTGTGGCCCTCCTTCGGGGTTCATCGCACAAGGGATAAGGCAATCCAAGCAACCAACTCGCCTAATTTCAAAAAGACTCTACCAAAAGTTACCGATCTCAAAGATCACCTAAAGTCACAGCAAGGCTTCCAAAATCATCAAGTCAAATGCAAAGAAGGTCTTCCAATCAAGTTATGAACACTCTTAGCAACATATCATGCATGCAACCAAACAACTCTAAATGTAGAAAAGAAAGAAAGAAAAAAAAATATTTTTGTGGTTTTTTTTTTTATGCAAACCTAACATGCAAAAGCACTAAAAAGAACCTAAATACAAAGGGATGAAGAAAATGTTGAGATGGAGAGAACACATGCTAACTCCCCCAAGCTTAATACAAACTCCGTCCTCGGAGTGTACAAGCAAAGAGAAAGTAAGGGATGAGGTAAGGGCACAAAGTCAAGCAAAAATCCTAACCAAGTAAGATAAGGAGAAGGGTCTCGAATACACCGCCAAAAAGAGCTCTTTTAGGATCATTATCTAGACCTTACCACTAAATAATTTGACAAAGATCTCAATAGTTTGTCATAAGCATTAGCACACATTTCACAAGTGGATCAAATAGGTATGACATAAACAAAGAGCATGCACAAATTTCAATGGGTCTATATGCTTACCAAGTGATGAGTGTCGAAAATAATGAAATTTCCGAGAGAATCTCGGAAAGTATGAAGAACAAACATCAAAATTCAAATAAAAAGAACAAAACAATGAGTTCTCCTTTTGATGGTCCTTGCAACTTTTAAGCTCGATCCCGTCCTCTATGAATTCCATTTGAGTCTTGTGAAGGTTTGAAGAGGACAAAGGCTCTTCCAATGATGAAACTTTGAGGAGAGGGAATAAGATGGGGAAGGAAGGAACTAAGTCGAGTTTCCTTGAAAAGGGAATATGAAGAGGACGAGTAGAAATTAAAGTCTTATCAATTATTTCTTCAACATCATTAAACTCTATAGTGTAAGCTTTCTCAACAAATGATTCCTCTACTACGGGGTTCTCATCCATATCCCAATCATCATCATCTTCATTGATTATAGTCATGCAAGAGTGATTTTGATTATTGGTAATTCGACCCAAAGTTTCGATTGATCTTTTGCTAGATTCGACAAAGTTTTCCATCATAGAATCACACCTCTTTAACAAGCACATATTTTCTTTGAGTGAATCAAGAATTTCAGAATATATATGTAGTTCACAACTAGAGACATCTTCTAAATTTGAGAAAGTAGTATTTCCATGGTCCCACTCATAAGTGTCTCTAGATAGCCACCCAAAGAAACCCCATGCTTCATCAAAGTGTTGGCATCGAAATTCACCATTAAACATAGACTCCACCACTTCTCTTGTATGCATATTCAGACCTTCATACATCACCTCACACATCTCCCAAATCTCAAGTCTATACTTAGTTAGAAGAGTGTTCTCAAATCTCTGAAAATAATTCCAAAATGGTTCATCCTCATATTGAGGAAAAAAAAAGTTTGCCATTTTTTTTGGAATTCTCTTAAAAGAAGAAAAAAAATTATATACAAATTCCTAGACTCATATACACGACACTTACCAAATAAAATAAAACAAGAAAAAAAAAATAAGCCAATAAAGAAAAGTAAAAAAAAAAATCAATTAAGCAATTTCAAACTAAAAAAACCTTCAATCAATAGCACAATTTCCCCGGCAACGGCGCCATTTTAATAAGAGGTTTTTAGTGTGTCGTTAAGGCACCAAAAATCGTTTTTCAAACAATATTTATAAAACCTAACGAGCAGTTACCAAGAACGTAGTAAAGGCAAGTCAAGGGTCGATCCACAGGGAAAATGGGATTAATTAAAGTCTATTAAGTCTAAATTACCTAATTGAAGAGTTTTTGAGGGTTTTGAATGATTTTTGTAACAATTAAACTAGCTAAAATCAAAGAACTAGCAAATAATATGAGATGAAAATATGAATAAGGAAGACACTAGAGTTAAGGTTACTAGTATGGATCAAAGTGGACAACGTTTATTAATGCAATTGTGATTCAAAGGCAACGATTACGCAAGGTTTAGTTTTCCTCTAAAATACTCGAGTCCTCTCTCGAATGGTCCTCGAGAATAATCGCTTAATCAATCAACTAAATCCTCTCTCGAATGGTCTTTAGTCAATTGATTAAGAGATCCAATGAATTTGGAAAACCCCTAATATAGGATCCCCTTAATTTCTACCCAATATCTTGGCCTATAAATTAGGTTGATTCATGGGGATGATAAAAAAATTCATAATTCAATTAAGAACATTTGAAATCGAGAATACCAAAGCATAAATGTGATCAATATCTATCCTAAGGCCTCAAAACACCAAGATCAATGCATAAACGTCTTAAATCATCGCAATCACATTAACAATACATTTAAACCCTAATCCATACTTTCACCCTAACCCTAGATAGGGAACTACTCACTAATCATGGATTCTAAGCAATAAAACATGAAATCTATAACTAATCTAGGGCCAAACATGATTAAGAGATAATTAATCTGATGAAAGCAACAACTAAGAAACTATAATAAAGTAGATCTAATAAAAGGGAAGAACAAATAATAGCAATGAAAATAGATAATAAAAACTGAAACTTTGAAATTAAATTGAATAAAAGTACCTTCAATGTTGTAGAAATCACAAACTATAATCTACGAATCTCAAATCTTGATAAAAAAACTAAGTGTTTATCTCTCTAATGTGGAACCCTAATAAACTCTCTAAACTCTAGAATAAAGCATAAGTTCAAAATAAAATCAATCCAATGTTATTAAGGCAAGCCTCGTTTTTTTTCTTCGCGGATTTGAATGGTGCGGGCGCACCAAAATCAAAGCGGGCGCACCATTCTTTCTGATCTGATCGGACAGTTCAACTTAAAAAGAGCATAATAAGAGGTTTTTAGTGTGTCGTTAAGGCACCAAAAATCGTTTCTCAAACAATATTTATAACACCTAAAGAGCAATTACTAAGAACTTAGTATAGGCAAGTCAAGGGTCGATCCACAGGGAAATTAGGATTAATTAAAGTCTAGCAAGTCTAGACTGCCTAATTGAAGGGTATTTGGGGGTTTGAAAAGATTTGGTAACAACTATATCTAGCTAATAGCAAGAACTAGCAAATAACTTGAATTAATTAATCAGATAGGAAGACACTAGAGTTGAGGTTACTAATATGAATAAGAATGGACAATGAATGTTAATGCGATTGTGAAGTAACGGAGAAGATTATGCAAGGTTTAGTTTTCCTCTAAAATACTCGAGTCCTCTCTCGAATGGTCCTCGAGAATGATCGCTTAATCAATCGACTAAATCCTCTCTCGAATGGTCTTTAGTCAATTGATTAAGAGATCCAATAAATTCGGAAAACCCCTAATAAAGGATCCCCTTAATTTCTACCCAATATCTTGGCCTATAAATTAAGTTGATTCATGGGGATGATAAAAGAATTCATAATTCAATTAAGAACATTTGAAATCAGAATACCAAAGCATAAATGTGATCAATATCTATCCTAAGGCCTCAAAACACCAAGATCAATGCATAAACGTCTTAAATCATCGCAATCACATTAACAATACATTTAAACGCTAATCCATACTTTCACCCTAACCCTAGATAGGGAACTACTCACTAATCATGGATTCTAAGCAATAAAACATGAAATCTATAACTAATCTAGGGCCAAACATGATTAAGAGATAATTAATCTAATGAAAGCAACAACTAATAAGAAACTATAATAAAGTAGATCTAATAAAAGGGAAGAACAAATAATAGCAATGAAAAGAGATAATAAAAACTGAAACTTTGAAATTAAATTGAATAAAAGTACCTTCAATGTTGTAGAAATCACAAACTATAATCTACGAATCTCAAATCTTGATAAAAAACTAAGTGTTTATCTCTCTAATGTGGAACCCTAATAAACTCTCTAAACTCTAGAATAAAGCATAAGTTCAAAATAAAATCAATCCAATGTTATTAAGGCAAGCCTCGTTTTTTTTTCTTCGCGGATTTGAATGGTGCGGGCGCACCATTCTTTCTGATCTGGTCGGACAGTTCAACTTAAAAAGAGCATAACTCTTTCGTTTTAGATCCAAATCAAGCTTATGACCAGTCGTTGGAAAGCTATCGAAACAAGCTTTCATCTCCAACTGGAATTACCTTCATCCGTTTTGTGGTTTGAAATTTATATCCATTTGAAATTCTCTGTTCAAGATTCTATTGTGCAATGTGCTCTTTTGTGCGAGCGGATATGAGGCATGGTGCAAGCGCACCATTTCTCAACGTGTGCTCTATTTTCATTGCTTCCTTTGCCAACTCTACAACATGTAGCCATCTTAGTAGTTCCACCTATATTAAGAACATGGCAAAACAGGATGAAAGCAAATGTACTAGAAATTTGGTCAAAAATGACTGAAAATCTAGCAAAATGTCACTATGATCAAGAATGATCAAGTGAATGAAATAGAAGGGCAAAGGGAGAAGAAAGAGGATCAAAATGAGCTAAAAGGAGTCCATAAAGTGCGTTTGAAACGCACTTATCAATATTATAGTGCAACAAATTAGTCTTCACTTTTTCATTATTAGAAAAAACCGGTTAAATTAAACTTAAATTTCTCCCTATTTTAAATGAATATAATTTCCTTAAAAAATGATTATGATTCACTTATAAAAGATATATTTTTGTTCCAAACATATAGAATTATATTATGTATAAACTTGAGTGAGATGGTCTTGGAGTAGTATCTCATTATTCGTGAAATAAGAAAATTTAGAGGAAGTTTTTTTTTTTGATAATTAATCTTGCAGTTTTATTAATCATAAGAAAGGACAAATGAGGACATCTAGACTCAAGCAGGGTATTCCAACCCAAAGGTGGAAACTTTCATAGTGCATAGCACACCCTGGATTAAGGATGAACTAATTCACCTTTACAATTACATATTACATTTTTAGGATAGATTGACTAATAAAACTTACAAGAGATCTAAACATTAATTGAAATTACAACTGATTACTACCATCCAGGGAGGAGACCTTCCATGCTTATGCGATCTTACGGGCCTTCTTATTTGCACTTGGAATACTTGAATGACTATAACCATGCTATGAATTCGACTTGCGGCGAAGTCCTTGCTTGGCTAGGGAGTCCGCCACATGATTTGTGCTCCGAGGTCTGTGAATGATTTCAAAGATCTGATTATTTTTGAGAGCATTTCTTATGAAATTCAAATGGAAGTTCATATTCCATGGATCGCCCCCATCACTGTTACTCCATTCAACTGCATTTGCCGAATCTGATTCAATGATTAGCTTTGCGCAATTGGAGATGTCAGATGCAAGTGAGATTTTTATGGCTCGGTGAATTGCTAAAATTTCTGCACAGTTAATTTCCATGAGCGGAATTGGGGATGAGAAAAGGCACTTGAAGTTTCCATAATGATCTCTGAGCACGCCACCAATTGCAGAATTTAATTCAATGGGGTTGAAAGAAGCATCCACATTCCACTTTATGCAATTCGGATCGGGAGGACTCCATACTGCGAGATACGCTTGATTGCATCAACACTGCTTTACAAGTTGCGCTTCCATTCCATAGAAGACAAGATGGGTTCCTTTGGATGTCTATTGGAGAATAAGGAAATTCATCAATCCATCCTGATATCCACCATCCAAGACGAAGGAGAATTAAATCTTTCAAATCCTTAATGGATGATGATGCGTTGCCAAAAATTCGAAGGTTCCTTTCTTTCCAAACAGACCACACAATAATGAAGAATATGGCAGACCACACCTTTTTGAAGAAAGGATTTTTCGAGGGGTAGATCCATTGCACAAATGTTTCTTTAAGAGAGTTTGGAAATACCCGTTTAAAGTGCCATAAATCAAGCCACCACTTCCATATCTGCTGAGTGAAGTTGCAGTGAAGAAGAAGATGATCGCTAGTTTCGGAGGAGCTTGAGCATAGAGGGCAAGAATCCTGACCAGGAGGTATTATACCTAAGGCTGCTAGTTTATGGCGAGAATTGATCTTGCCCAACAAGGCAATCCAAACAAAGACCTCAACCCTATGAGGAACAAGGCCTTTCCAAAGGCCTTTAATTGCATCATGATGCGAGATGGGCTTTAATTTATCAAGCTCCAATGTAAGAGATTTGGATGAAAAGTTACCGGATTTGGAGAAGGTCCAAATAAGACTAGGGGTGTAAGCGGACTGCAAAAAGTCCAAAGTCCAATCCAGTCCAGTCCAAACTTGTCGGACTGGACTGGACTATAAATTTTTCGGACTGGACTTGGACTCAAAATTTTGAGTCCAAATATTTTCGGACTGGATTTGGACTCACCCCTTTGGAGTCCAATAAGTCCAGTCCAGTCCAAAAATATTTTTATATATAATATAATGTATATATAAAAAAAATTTATACTATTTTTAAAATTTTGGAGTTTTCAACCTTCCATCTCTAAATTTTTCAACTGGCGCTAGAAAATTTCACTTGGCGCTAGACAATTTCACTTGGCTCCATTTGTTAAATAAGTAAATGATACTAGCAATACTGCAGTAGTAGGCTAGTAGCCGACTAATTCTATCTCACTTCACTCCTCACTACTCACTTCCTCTCACTTCACTCCTCACTACTCACTTCCTCTCACTCTTTCATTTTCTTTCTACCTCGCTGTCTCGACTCTCGCATTTGCTATTTCTCTCTCAGACTATATTCTCATGCCTCTTTGATCCCTCTCAACTTAGATCAAGGTAGGCATCTAATTCAACTTTTTATTCATAGTATTTTACTTTAATTTAAGCTTTCAATCTAATTTGTGGACATTGATAATTGAATCGAATGTCAAATGCTCAAGCATCTCAAAAAACATTGTGAATCATTGAATCTAAATTGGGGAAAAAAAATAATCGGACTGGACTGGACTGGATTCGGACTCAAGAAAAAATTATCGGACTGGACTGGGCTGGATTAAAAAAATATTTGGATCGGACTTGGACTCAATTTCTCGAGTCCAAAAAACTTTGGACTGGATTTGGATTTGGCAAAGTCCAATCCAGTCCAATCCACTTACACCCCTAAATAAGACTGTCGTGGGCATTGATTGATGGGCATGCTGGTTGAAGAAGTGAATCAAGCCTAGCTTTTTCGATTTTATCTTGCGGCCTCAAGGCACGCCTCCACTCAAATCCCCAAATCCAATTGTACCCTTCCCAGAACCCTTGAGATGCGACGGAAGAGTTTTGATTGATGGCAATAGAATACAACCTGGGGAATAATTTTTTCAATGGAGATGAGCTGATCCACGGATCCTGCCAAAATAGAATTCCTGATCCATTACCAAGATTTTTCCTAACACCGTTCACAATGATGGACTTGGCATTTGCATTATGAAAGATAGCAGCACATATGAGTCTCCAAGGTCCACCAGATTGAGGGACTTCTAAGTCCGAGAAGGACAAGCTGGGCTTGTACTTGTATTTGGCACGTATTACCTGGCACCAAAGAGAAGATGAGTCATGAAAAAATCGCCAAATCCACTTGAATAACAAGGCTAGGTTTTTGTGAAGTATGTTTCCGATGCTAAGGCCACCAAGCATCTTTGGCAGTTGAACAATGTTCCACGCAACCAATGAGAGAGACTTTTTTTTCCAAATCACCACTCCATAGGAAAGCTCTAGTGATCTTATCAATTTTCTCTATGATTCCTTTTGGAATCGGGAAGATAGACATGTAGTATAGAGGAAGATTAACAAGAGATGCTTTGATGAGAGTTAATCTTCCCCCAATTGAGAGCATCTTTCCTTTCCATGATGCTAACTTTGTTGAGAGTTTTTCTATGATGGGATCCCATGAATGAATTCGAGAGGAATTTCCACCTTTTACGAGGACATATACTTATATATATCCCCTCAAAAAAATAAAAAAGGGTTAGTATAATATACATGTTTTAAGTGATTTAAACATGGTAAACTTATTAGTTTATATCATGAAAATAATTACTTTATACAATACGTCTGAAATGTGTGGTACATAAGACTTGGGGTTGATTTAAGTCTACATCATTGTGTTTAGTCGCTCATTTACACCAAATAAAAAATATGTTTGAAATGTGTAATTTTAAATTTTCATAGCTATAAAAAAAGCTTTCAATATTCATAAACTTTGTTTCTTGGAACTTGTTAAAAACGGGTATAGCTATAGCAACACTTGTTGGTTGGCTCACAATTTCTCACTGGTAAGAACTAAGAAGGTGCCACAAAAGATTTATTAAAATCATCCACGACATCTTTAAGCGGAAGCCAATAGATTTAGAGCAAACATTTATGTTGTATTGCTGTTTATGATTAAACTACACATAACATGTTTCTAGACGTTTAGATTGTTCAACGAGCTTTTACCTTACACACTGTTGATAGATAAGGATGTTTGGAAACAAAAGTTGCAATGACAAGGTGAATAGGATTAATTAAGAGAATTTTCGGACACAATTCATGACTAAGCATAATTTGAACTTTTTTTTTTTTTTTTGAAAGAAGCATAATTTGAACTTAATGATAAGGTTTGCTTAGGAAAAATTAGGGCATGTTTGAGGAAATGATGAAATTGGCCCAATACAGTTGTTTGGGTATCCAATGGAATTGGGTCAATTTCAATTCAATTTCATCCCAAGTTAAAAACACATGATCTAAATCCCACCCCTTTCCCTTGTCATCTCAATTTCTCTCCCATGCTACTTTCTTTCTCCTCTAAGTTTCCCATTATTTCCTCCCCTCTCTCCCCCCCTCAGTCGGCGACCCCATCCTCGCGCCCGGATTGGAATTCAATTCCCATGTTTGCCGAACGAGTTTGAGGAATTAAAATTGGAATTCAATTCCCATGTTTCTCAAAGAGTTTGAGGATTTGAGATTGCAATTCAAATGCATGATTTCAATTTCTAGAATCTATACTGATATATTAAAAGGCGTTCTTAAACAATAAACGTGCCACGTGGCTCTAACCCTTAGAGTGTTTACTTCACGTATCTTGCATACGTCAATAAAAAATTAGAAAATGTATGGTATAAGATTTGATCCCATGACTTCAAGTTAGTATATTAATGCATGTCTTAACCACTATACCAATTAAGTAATGTTTGGTGTTATGATTTCAAAGTAAGATATTAATAAATAAAAAGTATAATTACCCGGAGCATAACCCGGGCCTAAAAACTAGTTAAAATACTTAAATTGAAATAAAATCCGAGTTTCTAAACGCTGCATCCTCTATATCATTTCTACTCAAAGTTAACATTTACCTAAAAATGATTACTTTAATAAGTCAACACAATATTTTTGGTAAGTCTTGGTCGAATTATAAGCCTCTGTATCATAACTACTCTTTCTTAAACTTATCTTATTTTTTATGAATTATCTTAATTAATTTGCTTTCAGATTTTTTTTTGTTGGAACATTTATAGTTAAATGTGTTTGTTTAATATACATGTGATGATGTTACACTAAGGAGTTGTGGAGTTTGTATGAAGAAGATTAAGATTTTGGGGTAGTGGAGCCGGTGCAGACGTTGTGAAAAGGAAATAGAGGCGAGAACCAAATGCCCCCCCGCACATTGGTTTTGGTGCGCTTGCACCATCTCGTTTAGAATGCGATTTTCTTCTTCGTGGTTTTTCGTGTGAAGTGACACCTTGTTTATGCCATTTTCTCAATATATTTCCTTATGCTATTTATTATGGGATGTTACACGTAGAATGTCATTTCAAATCATTCTGATACTTGCTCTTGAGAAGTTATTATTCTAGATTTATTCTTGTGTTATCGAGAGAAACAACATTCAAACACTTGTAGTTTATAGAGTTTGTCATCAACGTAATTCTATGGATTTCCATCTTCGTATCTCATAGGCGTTGACAGTGACCTCATTAATCATAGTGGGTTGGTAAAGTACTTATAAGAAATCGTATATTCAATTTATGTGCTTGAAAGAACCATCCGATTTATTCACAGTCATATCCACATCTAATATTTTTTTTTAACTTTACTTGAATTTCTGAACTTTTTTTGTTTGGAACTAGCCTAAAAAGAAGTAGCAATAAGTTGTACAAAGCAGATGCCTACACCACCTATCCACTTCTCATTTTCTTGCTCCACTATAGCAGTACTTTGAGTTAGGACTTAGGGACAGGAAATATTATTTTAAGATAACTAATTTACAAACACTTTCTCATTTTTACTTTGAATGTTATATTCTACTGATAGGAAATAAACACATGATATTCTCTTCCTAGGTTAAGATATATTTGTAGAATATTATCTTAACATATTTTGGTTGGTATCTTTACCTATCTTGTTAGTTTTATAATTTGATTATCACTATATATCCTATAAATATTTTGAATACAAGCAAACGAGGAATTGACATTTGACATTATCTAACAGGATAAGAGCAAGTTAGATCTTGGGATCATCTACAAATTTTTTTTACCAATAGGTTAGAAAATTAAACCCACCATACGTACATGGGATTCACAACCGAATCCGTAAATACATTTTTTTAGCCTTTCACGTCTTTACCATTAATATTCAATCTACATATTTTTTAATAAGGTAAGAAAAAAGAAGTAATTAGGAGGCTCTCCGCACAAGCATGTGGTGTAAAGCATATTTATTACAATCTTCAACTAAGAAAGGAGAGTTCACTAGTGTTTGATGTTAGCGATCCAATCTGCTGCCTTATTGGCTTCTCAATTAATATGCCTGATATTTGAGGAATATTCTATCTACATATGTTTTGTGTTATTATTCTACTCTATTAGCCTAAATGTCCATTGATTACACTCGGAGACCATAGTACACACCAAACCAGCATAAAAACACCGTGGCCTAAGTGTTGCCGCCAATCTTCTAATGATTGACAGGTATAAAAAAAGAAATTATGATTGCATCATCTTCTGTGAAATCATACTATATCTAATTGCGCAAGAAATATGATAATACTCCAATTAAAAATCTCTCCCATTATGAGCCAAGAGTAAGAGACAAAGCAATAATTCGATAAATGGAAGCAAATTAATTAAAAAATTCAATCACAAACACCGCCAAAAAGCTCACTTGTCACATTATGCACTTGATAGCAATTTGTATGTTGGTTTGACAGCATAAAATCGAAGTACTAACACAGCAAAAATATAATTGATTGAATTATTATAAAAAAAAGCAACTTATAATTAGTATTCTAATCCCTTCATTAAACATAAGGCTATTTTTATGTTGAATGAGTTCAGAAGTCAAAAGAAGCCAAGAGGTAATTGTTGAAATGTGGGGTAGTGCTGGTATAATGGTGGGGTCTGTACTACCCAATCACACCCATTGTGAGCTCTTTTTGACAGAAAACTATACTTTCTATGTTTGCTGACCAAATGGAAAATGGTAAGAAAAAACAGAAGATTAGACCTAAAAATGAAGTATTTTTCTTGTTTGGTTGGGGGAAGGGGAAGAGAAGAACAAGTAAACAACCACAGAAGTTGCACACATGCCACATCCCACAGAGGGTATGCAATGCTAATTTACCTGCAAAAACACAGTGTTAATGTAGCCCTCATAAATGTAGACAAGAAGTTACAATGTTACTACGTAAATGATGAGATTGCTGCTCCTAGCCTCCTACATTTTCCTCCATAAATAATCTCTCCGTTCTTTTTTAATGTTACATTTTCTTCGAATGATTTTTTCTTTTTTATTGCTACATTATTTAAACTTTTTTTATTTGGAGTACTTGACCCAACAAAAAATAATAAACAAATATTTGTTTCTTTTTGAACTTTTCTTATTTGGAGTACTTGCACCCCTCATTTGATGCTAAGGGGTCAAAAAGTACCCAAAATTGACAGTGTCTTGGTGACTGTGAAGTCACCGAATAAATTGCCGATGAGGACCGCACGGTTAGGGCGCGCCAGAGGAGCTTCGCGGGGGAAGAAGGAAGCGAGTTAGAAAACGCCGCAGCGCCGAAGCGGCAACGACTCTCCTAAAAACAGTGAGAACAACAATGAAGTAGCAATTAAAAAAAAAAGCCACGGGAGTATTTTTCAAGAAACGAATTGTGTAGAAGATTATTTGGCATTCTTAGGGCATTCTTCTTTGAAAATTCAAGAAATCATACCCTATTCACCTTCTTAGATTCCAAAAAAAATCCTTATTTCTTTAAAAGATCATTCGAGGCGGAATTTTGAGAAAATACTCCCCTAAGTATATTTACTTTAATTTATTAATTATTATAAAACTAAGTGTATTTACCTTTCCATACCAAAGAACGAGAAAAAGTTATAATTAAAAACTCAAATAATTTCATCATATCGAATAACATGATAATCCATCTCCTTCAATAATTGTCCTGTTCTAATTTTTATGATATCCAATGGAGTACTACTATAACCATTAATATTGGTACGTAATTATAAACTTATACAAACAAAGCATAACTTATCCATTTTCCATATATGAAGTAAAGTCATGTATAATATCAGCAATCAACATCGTGTTTTAGATGTGTGAACTTAGAAAAAGTAATTGCTACTCCATTATAGAAAAAACCAGTCATAATTTCAAACAACTGAGAAGAGAATCTCCATCTAAAATCAAAGTCATCAACTACAAAAGACTTGTGGTTTACTCCATTAGACAATAACTCTTCAAAGATTAACACATCTCTTTTTTCCACAACGGCCAAAACCCTTCTTTTACTTTCCTTCACTAGTCACCATTAGGCATTAAAAACGAGAATAAATTGGAACAAAATAAAACAAAGCAAATTAAAGCTGTCTAATAAAAATTAAAGCTGTAGAAAAAGCATACTCTAGCATCAATTTTTACCTTTAAACAACTACAACGATGTCGTTTAGTAACCCCTTTTTTTCCTTTTGTTACTTTTAGCCTCAAAAATTGCAAAAAAATTATTCTCAGTGAAAACTTTATCTGTTGATGTGAAAGACCGCGAGAATGGCAAAAAGAATCCCAACCCACAATATTTCCTCAATTGCAAAACCCACAAAAAAGCAAAGGGTCCCTCAAATTTTTTATTTTTTATTTTCTTTTTGTTGTTTTTTCCCTCTTTTTTCCACTTAATTTTTGCTTCTTTGAATTCCCCAAAATTTGACAATAGTACAAAAACAGAACAATTTTATGTAACTTTCACTTCTGGGTTTCTGTATTTTCCTCTCCTTTAATTTGGTGCCTCTTTAATGTATGTTGGGTCAATTTCTTGTTACCAAGTTTTCACATTTCTCCTAAAAAAATTAAAATAAAATTGGAAATCTAGAAATTTGTCCTTTTTTCTTGTCAAAAAGAGGTTATTTGGTTTAGTTTTTGTTTGTTCTTTTAGATCAATGATGTTACTTGTGTTTTTGTAATTTTTTGGGTTGAAAAGATCCCAGAAAATGGCTGTTGAATCCTCTAAACTAAGGTTAGTTCGTTGTCCCAAGTGTGAAAATCTACTTCCTGAGCTCCCTGATTACTCTGTCTATCAGTGTGGTGGCTGTGGTGCGGTTTTAAGAGGTAATTCTAACAGTTTAACTAGTTTTTTTGTATTAATTTTTGGTTAAAGATTTGATCTTTTCATTAAAATGAAATTATTTATATGTTAATGTTGCTTATTTTGTTTGTGGGTTTGCTTGATATTACTTTTTTTGCAAGATTTGGGTTGTGATTTTGACTTGATTTTTTTGGTTATTTCTCCCATTTTGTTGGTTTTTAATTTGCAGCAAAAAAGTTAATTCAGAAGCTGGTAATGTGGCACAGAGGTCCACTGAGGAGATAGTTGGGGTGGTTTCTGACAAATCTGAGAATTTTTGGGGAAATCAGATAAAATATTGGGGAAAGGGACTGTTTCTGGGGTTGAGAATGGCGAGAGTAGGGTGAGTAATGGTGAAGGGAGTAATGGAGTTGTTGAAAATTCTGGGAATGATTCTAAGAGAGAAATTGGTGCTTGGGATGTTGAAAATGGAAATTCTAGTAAAAGTGAATTGGGTAATGGCAATTTGGAAGCTAAAGTAGATAAGTTGGAGACCCCGGGTGATAATGTAGATGGGTTGAGGAGATCTAGTCGAGTGTTTGAGCGTAAATCAAGTGATATAGGGGCGGGGGAGCGATTTGGGAGGATTAGACGAGATTACTTCGAAGAGGTGAGGTCTTCAAGTTCAAATCATTTGGGTGACTCTTCCAAGTATAACTTGGATTCTATCTATCGAAATGAAGCAAGTCGAGCTACAAGAGCGGAGCTTATTGAACATGACCGAGAGGAGCTCTTGAGAAAGTTGGATGAATTGAAGGATCAACTTAGTAGGGTTAACAATGTCAATGACAAGTTCCATGAGAAACCTCTTCTGGAGCACAGGATGGCCCCTGTAGAGCCTTATGTTGAACCTGTGGATTGTTTTCGTGATCATCCCTCTAGCTTCCACCAGGGTTCAAGACAGTATTCTTCTCCGAATAAACATGTTGCTGGACCACCCTACTTTGAACATTATCATGAGCGATTTCCAGCTACCCATAATTACCACAGCTCAATAAGCAGCTCAAATCATGTTCCTAGGTATGAAGATGCATTTGAAGCTCAAATACTCCGGAGACCTCCTCCACAACGAATCCCAAGTCACCATCAATATATGGGTCCTGAGCTAGACTCCTTTGAGTCTCACCCATATGGTATGGCTCCCAATCATCATCCGTGTTCTTGCTATAGATGTTATGAACGACAACTGCAAGCTCCTATGCAAATCCCACCACCACCCTTTGCAAATAGAAGGTTTCCTCATGTTGCGAACAAGTCCATGTCATGCCATCGTGAACTTCAAGGGGCTTTCGGTTCACATGGGTATAATTCTAGGATAGTTGATCCACAACCTCCTCACACAAGGTGGCCAAGTGAGCTTAATGTTGAAACGGGGAGCTTATCTCGTGGTCGTCCTCAAAGGGTGGTTCTACCTAGTGGACATCGTTACCGTCCTGTAGCAGGTGGTGCTCCATTTGTAACATGTCACAATTGCTTTGAGGTACTAAAGTTGCCTAAAAAGGTGTTTTGCAAGAAGGATGAGTGGCAAATGTCTTGTGGAGCATGCTCTACTATAATCTCTTTCACAGTTACAGATGAAAAACTTGTACCTGTTGACACATCGGTGAAGCAAACAACCTCTGAAGCTTTTGACAAATCCAATGGGGTGGGTCATGGAAATAATGCAAGCTTTTGCTCCGAGGACTATGCTAACTCAGTTTATGATTTTCAAGCAATGGATAGAGAACCTGTTTCCTCATCAACTTGCCGGGGTGTAAGCTCCAGCAAGTCTGATGAAATGCACAACCTTCACTCAGTTTCTGTTACTACTTCCGAGGATGAACATTTTTCAGATGATTTGGTTGTTAAGAAAGGAGTTACCTCTACAACCATCCCACCCGAAAAAGTTGCATCTTCTCCTTCTCCCCCCGGGTTCACCTCTTAAAGATCCTTTTGATTACACATCTAAATATCGTGGAATTAACCGTTATGGAAATGGAAATCTGAGTAGTCGCTCTGATCAAGAGAGGGTTATTACAAACAAGAGTGCTGTGCGGCAGAATTCCTTGAAGGAGTCACTGGCAACTGAGATGGAGATATCGCCTAATGCTTACAGAAGTGATGTAGGGCCACAAGACTCTGCAGATAAAACCAGAGATGACAATAACCCAAAAATTAAGAGAGGGGTAGATTCATTTTTAGCAGGAATTATTAAGAAAAGCTTCCGAGATTTTTCTAAATCCAATCAAACTATGGAAAGTGGAAAAAGAAATGTTACAGTTAATGGGCATCTAATACCAGATAAATTGGTCAAGAAGGCAGAAAAGATGGCAGGTCCAATATACCCTGGACAATACTGGTATGTTCTTGCAGTGCATCATATACCTTAATATTTTCTAATACTATCTTTGAACGGTAGAGTAATTTTTCATTGTGCTGTGATGGACTCTTGGACACTATAGATTTAATCATTATTAGCTTTTGTGAGAGGCCTTCTTTGGTTTGATTACTATTAGAGCTAAAGTTTTCCAGCAATAAAATAACTACTGTAGTGAAATTGCTTGAACTTTTACCAAGTTCGGTCTCTGACTGATCATGCCAGAGTGTCAATAATCTTGAAGTATTCAATCTGGCATAAATCTAAATCTCGAACTGCAGCTCACATCCCGAGTTTTGTTTCTTCTAATGCTACAGATCGTAAGTCCTTAATTCCTTGGATGAGGCATGATATCGTGCCTCAGCTGAGTAAGGCCCATGTCAGAGTTCACGATTTCAAGCCCCACATTTTCTCCATTAAACCTGTGCTCATCGTTGTTTTAAAAGAGAATGCTGTTGATGGCTGTAGGAAATTGATTGACCTTGCATCAAATTATCACAACTTTTTTATATCAAATGCTTGATTGACCTTTAGGGTTGGCAACCTTCATGAGAGACAGAGAGGAAACTATCATAATTGCAATAGTCTCTAGAGAGAATGACGTTAAAAATTTAATACTATTACACTAGTGCCATTTTCTTTCTTCTTTTCTCACGAGGGCTGCTAACATTAAGGTTAACGAACTATTCTCCAATGTTTGATGTTGCGTACATTTTTTTTTTTTTTAATATTATGTACAATTACTATGCACTTAGTTATTGAGTGATTTGAACTTTGGAATTTAGGTTTTTATAATATGTGAATTAGTTTTGTTTTTGACTCGTGGAATTAGCTTTTCTAGTTGTAGTTTAGAGTGCAATGGAACTTGGAAGTCGTCTTAACAGTACCTAGTCAGCTAGTTCAATATTACTTTTTCCGCTTGAACATCATTGTTGAGGTGCTTGGCTATAATTGTTTCTTATATTTCAATCTATCAGGTATGACTACCGAGCCGGTTTTTGGGGTGTGATGGGTGGACCTTGTCTTGGCATTATACCTGTAAGTTCTTCAGTTTCTGATTTGTATTTTCCTAGTTCAATGACCTTCTAAATATTAGTTTTATTGATGAAGACTCCTCAATTTTCTTATATTCTGCAGCCATTTATTGAAGAGTTTAATCATCGGATCCCAGAGAATTGTTCTGGGGGGAACACTGGTGTGTTTGTTAATGGTAGAGAGCTTCATCAAAAAGATTTGGATTTGCTTACTATCAGAGGACTTCCAGATGCTAGGGATAGATCGTACATTGTTGAGATCTCTGGCCGAGTTGTGGATGAAGACTCTGGTCAAGAGCTTGACAGCCTTGGTAAACTTGCCCCAACGTAAGTCTTTTTTTCTTACTAGTAAATGTCCGTGACCTTAGTTTCCTCCAATGCTCCCGCGCCCCCCACCCCCTTCCAAAAAAAAAAAGGGGGAATGAGGTAGGAAAGAAAAGAAAATCAGTGTTTCATTCAGCAAATTTTCTGTCCAATTCTTTTACTTTATCTGTGTGTTGTGATGTCTAACGGATAGTAGTAAAGTCATCTAGGTGAACACTTTGGCTTTGATCAATAACCCAAAAACAGTGAAAATTCATTAAAGACAGCAGCAATGAGTAAATGCACTTGACTGTTGTGAAACAAACCCTTCCTCAGATCAAAATAGAAATACACACTATTAGAGAGCTGTTTTACTCGGATCCTTCATTTCAGCTCTAGTACTTGAATCTAACCCTCCACATTCTGACATGGTTATAGACACTCAACACTTGTTTTTGGACCAAACATGAATTATTTAAATAAAATAGCTGAAGTCGACACTTGGACATGTACTCGTTTCCAATACTAGTAGTCAAGTCCAACTAACATAGTTTGAGAGTGACACAAGATGTACAACTTGTCTTAGAGAAAGCACGCCAAGCTGATCAACCTTGTGAGCTTATACGGCCATATATATTCGGTTGTTGGGAAGCAATTTGAACTGCTTTCTAGTTTTTTTTTCTGCATAACAAAGGTCTCATTCTGGTGAAATGAGGACCTTTTTTGCAAGAGCATGATAAGGATCCTCTCCACAGGATTGGTGCTTTAGTTATAGTTTGAAATCTGAATATGTTATCTTGGATCTTATATCTTATATCTGATGAGTATGTATATAATGCAGCTAAGTTATTCTTTAAATCAAATAGTTCATCTAATCTGATAAAATCTTCTCTTTTTGGTCAGGATTGAAAAGGTGAAGCATGGTTTTGGCATGAGAGTCCCAAAAACTGTGTCGTAGCCTCCTAGGGTTCTAACCTTGCATGCATGAAACTACAAGCTCACCCACACGCTCCTACCGTTTGCTAGAGTTTGAGCTCGCTGTCGCCTTCGTGTTTATCATTGGTTTGTCCGTCATATGCAAAGATTTTTCATCGGTGGCTTTGCTTTGTTTGGAGAGGTTTAGTTGCCTCGAAAGGGATATATACAGGGATTGTTGTGTCTTTCGGTATGATCTATGTAATATCAATTAGCGGAGGTAATTTGTATTGTTGTATATCTTTTAGATGTGTTGTTAGAGTGGATCAGCCTTAATCCAGTTAATATATTTCTTGCCATGAAATGATGAAAAATTGAGAATGTTCTATCATGTTAGATAAAAATGGCGTTGGTGGATATATATATCATAAATTGTTATTAATTATCTCTTATAACTTTCTTTCCTCGTATATGGAAATTTTATACCTTGATATGAGAAAACAACACCGGATATGAGTGTTGTCAAAATATAATTTTACCTATACCATATTATGTTTCTCGTCATATATGTTTTGCTATCTTAAATTGATCACTACTGATTTAATTTAATTAATTACTTATTAAGACTGATTTTTCCTTTCAGAAAAAAAGACTGATTTTTATTGATCAAAACATATTCTAACAATGAAAATGATTTTTCAGAATTCCTTACTCATTAGTGTTTATGTTGTATATTGTTAATGAGTTTTGCTATTTAAAGCTAAATTTCTTATTGATTAAAATTGATTTTTCAGATCAAGCTCGATTATATGATTGGAAATGATCTTTATCATGAAATTGTTTTATACTAAAAGCAAATTCAAAGAGTTGAAGAGGACATTTACCTCAAAGCTGTTGCATTTCAAAGTTCGTATAAACTTCTACAGAAGAATCTCCTATACTTCAACATTCTGTGAGGTCCTTAGATCAAAGTTCGTATAAACTTCTATAGAAGAATCTCCTATACTTAAACATTCTGTGAGGTTCTTAGATCTCGATTGGGTTAGGACCTCTCGCAAGTCAACCTGACCCGAATTAGTGAGATAGACAATTTGGGAGTGAGGGCAGCGGAAAGTAGGGTAAGGAGATCTCCTCTCTCAAAGTGCCGATAGAAATTGAACCCCAAAAATAAAGGTGAATTCCTTTCAATTAGACCAAACTTAGCTTGGTATATATGTTAGTATTTAAGTACATACTTAACCTACATGGAACACAAGTATTGCCATAATATAGCAACTTGCTAGCTAATTAGATTGTGCTATTGCCATGTAACATAAACAAAACCCTAATGAAGGAATTAACACAAAGTGTAGGCAATTTACTATGGAAATATTAACATGGACTACCACCTTTTACAAAAAGAAGTACAGGGTGCGTTCTCTTCATCCGAAAAAGCGAACTTATCCGAACCGAACTTATTGACACTCGATTGACCCTTATTGAAACTTATTTTTGAGTGTTGTATTGGACCTGATCAAACATGATATGAACTTATTGGACCTAAAACTTATTTTTTTTTAAAGGGAAGAGAACACACCTCAGGTTTTCAACACTCAAATTTGAGAGACAAACCTAATAATTAATAAGTATAATAAAAAATACTCCTTCAAATGTACTACCTCCGGTCTTTATTAGTTTACCCGTATTCCCTTTTGGGATGTCCCTTATTAGTTTACCCATTTCTTTTGTTTCTATTTTTGGAATGAGACCACTAACTTTCCATCACACATACATTCAACTTTAACATAAAATAATAATTTCTCTTTCTTTCTATGTCCCCACAACATTGTTTCTCCTAAAACTTTGGGAAACTTTATGCAAAAAAACGAAACTAATAAAGACCGGAGGGAGTATCTAATAATCATGATTGCTGTAAAAAAAAAAAGATAATCATGATATTGGGCCTACACCATAAAAACAAAAAAAATTTAAAGAGATTTGCAGATCACCCAGCAAAAATATGTAGTTAATGCTGAATTTATTGATTTGATAGATCTAAAAATCTACTAGCTCTGTTTTTTTTTTAGTTGCAACGATTAGATATTTTCTACTCACACTTTATGTCAAATCGTTGCAACTAAAAAAAGGAAGGAAGATACTTATACCCCATGTTCTTTTTGTTTTTTCTAGGTCGACTTCTTTTATCTCTTTAAGAGCTTCTAAAAATAAGAAGGAAAAAGAACATAAAGAGTAATTTATAAATCATTGTGCTTAAAAAAAAAAAATCATGCTATCAGAATATCATAGAACTATCATGTTCTCAAATTTGGCATCTTTGGTAAAGCAAATCCGAGATCCAATTGATTACCACTTGAATATTTTTTTTGAGCACCACCATTAAGTTCTGTTCATCTACACTCTACAGTCTATGGACTACAAGTCACAATCAGATATTTGCAGAGTTAAGTAGGCAAAGCTAAGCAAGAAGTGATGACTCATGACCAATAAATAAAACAGATATAAGTTCCACCATTTACAAATTGCAATTGCTATAAAGTCAGGATGTGGTGGGGTCCTAGATATGTGAACTCCAGCTGTTCTGACTTCTGAAAGCTTTCTCCTCTTGACAGTAGCCAGTAGGTTGGCTGTTCTTCATTCATACTTCAATATCCATAAATGCCCAGTATGGATCAAAAATCTAATTTAGATATACAGCACTACCTTAGCTAACTTTTTTTTTTTCCTGCAGAAGCTAACTTTTTTTGATCCATTGGAGCCACGACGGCAATACACAGTACAAAGAAGGGGAGAAGGAATTCAAACCTGTGACTTATCGTTCACAGCACCTCAATCTTTACCACTAGACCAAGACATCTTTGGTTCTGCAGAAGCTAACTTGTTGCTTAAATTACACTTGTTAATGCATACAAGTATGTTTTAGGGTGTTGTTAAACGCCGTCCTACTTGGCATGTTCTCTTCACCTTAATTTTCCTTGTATTCAAAAAAGTTAAGAAAAGTTAAAAAAAAAAGGAAAAGTTTAGAAAAAAATAAGGTTAAGTGAAAAAACCCTTTACCGAGCGTCACTTTTAACTTTCACATTTTTTCTGAGCACACCCTCACCCTCTTCCCCCTTTTCTCGTTCACACTTACTTCCCATTGATCTCATCAACCTCCACCACTAACACGCACCTTGTTGGAACATTTATAGGGTAATGGGTTTTATAAGCTCATATGGTTATATACTAGAAGAGGAGGAGGTCTAGTATGCTAAGATTAGAATGCGCAAAATCACGTGAATCAATCAAGTAAGTCAGGAGGTTGGTCGCGGGTCGCGACACCTGTCGCGGGTCGCGACACCCGCCGCGGTCGCGACACTGTCGCGGGTCGCGACCGCCGCACTTTCGCGACTCGCGATCATATCGCGGGGTCGCGACGTGTATTCTGACTTGGGGCGTGAAATTTTGCGTGGACGGTTTATAACCGTTGTATTGCATACATTATCCGTTTAATGATGATTAAGTATTCTTAATCTGGGGATTAAAGGCAGATCAATGATGTAACAGCTCTAATCTATGAGGGAATATGATATATGACCCTTGTCATTCATATGAGAGGGAGATAGAAAATCAGTTTTCATATTCTAAACTTCTTGCTTTGCTTGAGAGAAACTTAGTTATTTTCTCTCTAGTGTTCTTCACAAACTTCAAACTAATAGTTCGTGTTGATTCACATAGAAGATCATCTGGTGAATTGTTTCTCTCCATTGTATCTTATTAGTTATTTCGTGTTAACCCGGTGATCCTAATAGAGGGGCGAAATTAAACTAATAGGAAAGCGTAGTTTCCGTGCCTTGGAGTGGTATATCCGGTTCCCTTGTTTGATCACACATCTAACAATCTATTAGTTTAAATTTCTTTCTTTTCGGATATGGCTCAATCACTCAAGGACATGACTATGAACTTCCAAAAGTTGGACAAGTTTGAGGGGGTGGGTTATCGAAGATGGCAAAAGAAGATGCACTTCTTGTTGACAACTTTGAATGTGGTGTATGTTCTTTCAATACCCATGCCACCATTCCCGAAAGATGGAGAGGAAGAGTCCGTGGAGACTACAAGGAAAAGAACAAAGTGGGAGAATGATGACAACATTTGTCGGGGTTACATCCTCAACTCTCTTACCGACCCTTTGTTCGACCTTTACCACAACGTGGAGAGTGCAAATGAACTTTGGGATGCTCTTGAGTCCAAGTATATTTCGGAAGATGCTTCAAGTAAGAAATTTCTTGTTAGTAATTTTAATTCATTTAAAATGACTAATGATCGGCCTATTATAGAGCAATTTCATGAAGTTCATCATATTTTGAACCAAATAAGATCACATGGTATGGTGATGGATGAGGCTATTGCGGTTGCCTCAATCATTGATAAATTACCACATTCTTGGAAAGAAACTAAGCATTCCTTGAAACATAGGAAGGAAGATATGTCCATGGAGCAATTAGGAACTCATCTTCGTATTGAAGAAGGTATCCGGGCTCAAGATGGGGTTAAGGATACTACTCCTAGTATTCCTAAGTCTACCGTGAATATGGTAGAGGTTGGTGGGTCTAGTGGGACCAAGAAATCCAACAATAGCAACTCTAAAACCAACTTTGCAAACAAGAAGAAGGGAAGACCCTCACTTGTTGGGTATGCAATGGACCTCATCTCAAGAGGGATTGTCCTTCTAAGAAGAAGAAGACAAAGAATGGACAACCTAGTGTTGTTCAAAACCAAGGTAAAGTTGCACATGAAAATGTAATTGAAGAAATGAATTTTGTGGCTATGATTTCAGAAATTATATTTGTGCAGGTTGATGATTCTTGGTGGATAGATTCGGGGGCCTCTAGACATTTGTGCAATAATAAGCACTTCTTCAAGTCTTTGGAAGAATTGGATGATGGTCCAATCTTGTATATGGGGGAATGATTCTACGGTAAAGGCCAAGGGCATAGGCCAAGTAGAATTGTTGTTAACCTCGGGAAAGACTTTAACTCTCCGAGATGTTGTTTATGTACCGAAGTTAGGAAGAATCTTGTGTCGGGGGTCTTTTCAATAAATTTGGTTTTAAAGTTGTATTTGAATCGGATAAGTTTGTTGTTTCCAAGGGTGGTATTTTTGTTGGACAAGGATTTTATTGTAATGGGATGTTTAAATTTAGTATTAATAATGCAATTGATACTAGTTCTATTTACATGCTTGATGTTTCTTCTCTATGGCACAATCGTTTATGTCATGTAAACTATCGTATATTATATGACATGTCTAAGCTAGGTTTAATACCTTCTTTCGATTTAAAGTTAGAGAAGTGTAAGACATGCATGCTAAATAAGATTACAAAGAATCCTTATCCTAGTGTGACTAGACAAACGGTATTGCTTGAATTGGTGCATAGTGACTTGTGTGACTTTCATAGTTCACCTTCTTTAGGAAATAAAAAATATATTGTGACTTTTATTGATGATTATTCAAGGTTTTGTTACATATATTTATTATTTACTAAAGATGAAGCACTAGAAAAGTTTAAGATTTTTAAGACCGAAGTGGAACTTCAACTTAATGGAAAAGTTAAAAGACTTCGGACAGATAGAGGTGGTGAATACTATAATCCTAGTTGTTTTAGTTCCATTGGTGTAATTCATGAAACAACCGCCCCATACTCACCTCAAAGTAATGGTATAGCGGAAAGGAAAAATAGGGTTCTAAAAGAAATGTTTAACACCATGCTTTCTAATTCGGGTCTAAATGACGGTTTTTAGGGTGATGCAATTTTAACTGCATGTTATATATTAAATCGAGTTCCTAATAAGAGGAATAAGACTACCCCTTATGAACTTTGGTGTAACAAAAAGCCTAATCTCGATTACCTTAAGGTATGGGGTTGTAGGGCAATTGTCAAATTGACGGAACATAAAAGGAAAACTTTAGGTGAAAAAGGAATTGATTGCATTTTTATAGGCTATGCGGTACATAGCAAAGCCTATAGGTTTTATGTCATTGAGCCAAATGATTTTGTCTCTATCCATATTGTGATAGAGTCAAGGATGCAATATTTGATGAGACTCGATTCTCATCGATTCCAAGACCAAAGGACATGATACCTAGTACTTGTTCCAATGTTGTGGATGACATTAACAATGATCATGATACTACAACACCGGAAATTAGGAAAAGTAAAAAAAATAAGAAAAGAGAAATCTTTGGACCGGATTTTCAACTATATTTAGTTGAAGGGTCAAGGGAGTCTATTGTGACTCAAATTTCATATTGTTACAATATGGAGGAGGATCCTAGGACCTTTGATGAGGCTATGAAGTCTCATGATTACGCTTCCCGAAAGAGGCGAGTGAATGATGAAATGGATTCAATAATGGGAAATCATACTTGGATTTTAGCTAATTTACCTCCCGGATGCAAACCTTTAGGTTGTAAGTGGATTTTCGTAAGGAAAAGGAAGATCGATGGAACCATACTAAAACATAAGGCCCGGTTAGTGGTCCAAGGTTTTAGGCAAAGATATGGTATCGATTATTTTGACACTTATGCTCCGGTTGCTAGAATAGCTACCATTAGACTTTTGATAGCATTGGCTGCGATTCATGGTCTAGTAATTCACCAAATGGATGTCAAACCGCCTTCCTTAATGGTAAATTGGAGGAGGAAGTGTACATGAATCAACATCAAGGTTTTGTGGTCAAAGGTCAAGAGACTAAGGTTTGCAAATTAGTTCGATCTTTGTATGGTCTTAAACAAGCACCTAAGCAATGACATCAAAAATTTGATGAGGTCATTTTGTCTAGTGGGTTCAAAATAAATCGATCCGATAAGTGTGTATATAGTAAATTTGATAATAACGGTAATGGAGTTATAATTTGCTTATATGTTGATGATATGCTTATCCTTGGGACTGATTTGGAACAAGTGGAAAAAACCAAAGTCTTTCTCTCTTCTAGCTTCTCCATGAAAGATTTGGGTGAAGCGGATGTTATTCTAGGTATTAGAATAATGAGAGGTAAAAGGGTCAATTTCTTTATCACAATCTCATTACATTGAGAAAGTGATTAAGAGGTTTAATGAATCGAACTCGACTCATATTGCTACTCCGATGGATCCTAGTGTTCACTGGTTCCGAGGTAATAGGGTACTCCTATTTCACAATTGGAGTATGCAAGCTTAATTGGAAGCTTGATGTATGCTATGACTAACACTCGGCCGGATATAGCTTTTTCTATTGGTAAACTCGGTAGGTATACTAGTAATCCTAGTATGTTGCATTGGCAAGCATTGAGAAGAGTGCTAAGGTATTTGAATAAAACCTTGGATTATGTCATAACTTACAAAGGAGAACCTTCTATTCTAGAAGGTTACTCGGATGCTAGTTGGATTTCCAATAAGGAAGATTATTCATCCACAAGTGGATGGGTGTTTCTTCTTGGAGGAGGTGTTATTTCATGGGCATCCAAGAAGCAAACATGTATAACGGATTCAACTATGGCATCGAATTCATTGCATTGACATCTTGTTGCCAGGAAGCGGAATGGTTAAGGAATATGTTGAGTGAGGTTGACTTGTGGGTCAAACCTATGTCACCTCTTGCTATTCATTGTGATAGTGCATCAACCATAGCTAAAGCTTATAGTGAAGTCTACAATGGCAAGTCAAGGCACATTGGAGTTAGACATAGCTATGTGCGTGAAATGATAAGGAATAGTTGTATAACTATTAATTTTGTTCGGTCTAGTTTGAACTTGGCGGATACGTTTACTAAACCGTTGTCAAGGGAACTAATGAACAAAGGGATGGGTCTTAAGCCTATTGATCAACCTTTAGCTAAGGAAAACTCAATTTGATGTCTAATACAACGTTAGATGTCAAATTCAATGAGGATAGTATTTTTCTTAAAGGTTGGAAGCACTTGTGTTATTTACATCCCGAGGTTAGTGCTTGTTACTACAATGAAAAGAGGTTGGATTAAGTTTCTTAATAAGTCTTTGATAAGTGCTCAATTGTAGGAGCATGCGCGTAAAGATTTACCTATATAAGCTAGAGGTTTGTCCGCTTGACCAAGTCTAAGGCTTGACTTGGAATGCTTATGAATGGATATGGACACCAAGGCGTCATAGGTGTCGGAGGTTAAGAACTAAGTTTATGCTTATGTGTATTAGTATCTTCAATGATTTGTGGTGGTTATATGATTCAAAACTTTGTCTATCATTATGATCGAAATTGTTGTAAAGTTACTTTTACTAAGTGGAGATTCAATCGTAAGATATTTCCATGATGCATGAGCATGTTTTATTTGTGATTTATAGCAAGTTGAAAACTTTTCAACATTACCCAATAAATGGGAGGAGGATTGTTGGAATATTTATAGGGTAATGGGTTTTATAAGCTCATATGGTTATATACTAGAAGAGGAGGAGGTCTAGTATGCTAAGATTAGAATGCGCAAAATCACGTGAATCAATCAAGCAAGTCAGGAGGTTGGTCGCGGGTCGCGACATCCGTCACGGGTCGCGACACCCGTCGCGGGTCGCGGCCAATGCACTTTCACGACTCGCGAACTGTATCGCGGGTCACGACGTGTATTTTGACTTGGGGCGTGAAATTTTGCGTGGACGGTTTATAACCGTTGTATTGCATACGTTATCCGTTTAATGATGATTAAGTATTCTTAATGCGGGGATTAAAGGGAGATCAATGCCGTAATGTGACTCTAATCTATGAGGAATATGATATATGACCCTTGTCATTCATATGAGAGGGAGATAGAAAATCAGGTTTTCATATTCTAAACTTCTTGCTTTGCTTGAGAGAAACTTAGCTATTTTCTCTCTAGTGTTCTTCACAAACTTCAAACTAAAAGTTCTTGTTGATTCACATAGAAGATCATCCGGTGAATTGTTTCTCTCAATTGTATCTCATTAGTTATTTCGTGTTAACCCTAGTGATCATAGAGGGGCGAAATTAAACTAATAGGAAAGCGTAGTTTCCGTGCCTTGGAGTGGTATATCCGGTTCCCTTGTTTGATCACACATCTAACACACCTCTAGGCTCTATCACTAACACCACATCCACCAACCCAGCTCCACCTACAACCACCCATTGCCGGTCACATGCCGAGGAAAGAACCTACCACAACAATATTTTGTTCTCCCGAAAGAGAGCCCACTTCCTCGTGTCGTTTGGTGAACTTTTTTTCATATATTTTGGAAAACCAACTAGACATCTAATGGACTAATGGAGACGTCCTTATATAGCCAGTGGCCGGGAGTAGGACGTCCCAAGCCATGCCAAGTTATCGATACTCTATAAAATTAGTTAATTTATTATTTGTTGTGATATTACGAAAATCCGTATTGTAATCCAGTCGAATAATATAATAATGTTTTTTCTTATAAATTTATGATAATTTTTGGTCAAAATGTAACTCTTTAATCAAAACATTCCATTCGAGAAAAAAGAAAAGGAACAAAGGAGTAGTATTCATCAAGGAAAAAGAAAAGGAACAAAGCAGTATTCATCCACATATGCCTAAATTTTTGTAGGTAAAAACATCCACATCTTTAAACTACTTTTCTTTTGTATTCATTATAATAATGAGGTCCAGATCTCATCTATAATTCATGCATGCTTTAATTCGCATGAAGGTTGTTGTAGTAAATACACATCAATATCACAAAACCAAAACCAAAAAACTTCATTCTTTAGAATTTCATTTCCCTAGAAAAAACAAACAGGGGAATTAACAGAGGAATGAAATGAGGGGGATTCAAACCCATTGAAACCCCTCTCTTTTTACAAACAAACTTCTTTTTTGTTAAACTTCTCTTTCTTTTTCTCTTATTGGGTTTAACAATTCGCTTCTTTCCTTTTCATTCCATTGATTATTCATCAACAATTTTGGAAACTCAGACTTCTTCTCCTGCCTTTATTTCCCCAGAAACTGACCTCTTTTCTTCTGATAAAGGTACAATCTTTTCTTTCTTACCCAATTTTCTGCAATTTATATACTGTTATTTAAGCATGCATGTTCATAATTTTGCTGTATAATTTCATTTCATAATTTTCAATTTTTTCTCTATATTTTTGAAGTTTCTTGTAGGTTGTAGGGTTTTTCTGTTCTGGGAATTCATCTTAGATTGAAAATTGCTTTGATATAATCAAACAAAGAATATAGTAGTAATTGAATTAAATTTGGTTAGCATGAATGTTTTATGAATTAAATACAATTTTTCAGGTGTATGCAGTTCTTTAGCTTCTCTATTTTGACTTTATTTTTTCTTTTTATCTGGTGGGTGCAATTTATGAAATTATGGGTCTGGCATAGATGACTCAAAAATCTACAGTTTTTGGTTTGTCTTGATGGTTAAGCTTTTTTTTTTGCCATAAGTAATGAATGAGGTTATTAGATATTAAGTCATCAATAGTAAGCAGATTTCCAGTTTATAAATGAAGCAAATTGCTAAAGATGATTTCTTGTACTATTTGATTTTAAGCTCAAACATGTAAATATTTACTCATTGAATGAGTATATTGTATGAGCATTAAGGGGGAAGCTTAAAATGTGTTTTTACCTAAATATAGGTTCTCTTTCATCCAATTCAACGAAATTGTTTCGAGATGAAGCAAAACCAAAATGTGATTTGTTTAGAGGTGAATGGGTTCCAAATCCATCTGGCTCAGTTTACAATAACAATAGCTGCCCTTTCATTGAGCACCCTCAGAATTGTATGAGTAATGGCCGTCCGGATTCCGATTACCTCTATTGGAGGTGGAATCCCTTGGATTGCAAGTTGGCCAAGTTCAACCCGGAGAGGTTTCTAGATTCTACGAGAAACAAGTCGTTGGCATTCATCGGCGATTCCATTTCTCGCAATCATGTGCAATCATTTCTTTGTATCCTATCACAGGTATATGGTTTTGCATTGTGTGGAAATTTCATATGTATTTAGAAACTTTAAGTTCATGCATTCTGTTGTTTTATGATTAACATCTCACCTGTTGTTATTAAAAGCATAGAAATCTGTAGTGCTATAATTACTGTCTTTTTCTTAGTATGCAAGTCAGGGTCCTACTTTCCCTTAAACATTCATGAGCACCATTATCTTCTTGGTAGGCCTTGTTGAAAAATATGTAGGATTAGTTGTCGGTGCCAGATGCTGTGTTTGTTGCAAAGTCATGTTTGAGGTTAAACTGTCCTTTAAAAGACCAAATTTCTGGCCCAGGTACCTTGAACAAAGTCTTAAGAAAAATGGTGAGAATAATACGAGTACGATTCCTCTGTCTCTGAAAGAGGAAAAATTAATGGTTCACATTTGGTTTGGGGTCATTTTTGAGTTAAATCACGACAACTATCCTTCATTATCTAAAAGTTTGCATCTTCACTGTACCAATATTTCTTTTGATATAGTATTTGTTTAGGGTATATAGGAAATATGGGAAAAATTGAACTTTTACTTAATTAATTTAGAAGGTGTTCTATTGTCATAGTACAGTCTTAAATATTGTGGCTTATTTCATTAGGGACAGTGAGTATACTAAGTATAAACTCAAAACAATATGCTTAAAGATTGTGGTCTTCAACTTCTAGTTGAAGCCTTGGAATGGTAGTGGATTGAATTGCTTGTTTTGCAGGTGGAGCAAGCAAAGGAGATTTATCATGATGAGCAATATAAGTCTAAGAAATGGGTTTTTCCCTCGTACAATTTTACAATCGCGGTAATTTGGTCCCCATTTCTCATCAAAGCCGAGATTTTTGAAGACAATGATGGGTTCTCAACTGCGAAACCCGACTTCATCTCGACAAGTTGGACGAGAAATGGACGAGCCAATACAATGACTTTGATTATGTGATAATCGCTGGTGGAAAATGGTTTCTTAAAACTGCAATCTACTATGAGAATAACATGGTCCAGGGATGCCATTACTGCCACGGGAAGAACTTGACTGAACTCGGGTTTGATCATGCATATCGCAAGGCACTCGAGTTGGTTTCGACTTCGTGATGAGTTCGAGTCATAGAGCGCAAGTTGTATTTAGAACAATCACCCCAGATCACTTTGAGAATGGAGAATGGCATAATGGGGAACTTGCAATAGACGAGTGCCTTTTAAAGATGGTCAGGTGAACATAACTGATATAGATAGGATACTTTATGAGGTAGAATTGCAGGAATTTGATAGGGCTGTTGGAGTTGTGCAGGAGAAAAAGATTTCATTGAAGCTTCTCGACACGACTCGACTCTCACTATTGAGGCCCGATGGACATCCCGGCCCATACAGACAGTCGCATCCTTTTGCAAAGGATAAAAATGCTAAGGTTCAATACGATTGCTTGCATTGGTGTTTGCCGGGGCCAATAGACTCCTGGAATGATTTGGTCATGGAGATTTTGATGAATGGTTAGATGATAGGATCGGAAGAGCAATTGACACCTTGAAGGGTATGCTGCTGATGAGGCTAGTGTTCGAGTTAATCGGTTTGGCAGAAAGTTTTTCTTTTGCGTAATTTCTTGAATTATATTCACTTGTAATGTACCCAAAAAAAAAAAACAGAAATGTTTAAATGTACAAAATTCTTTGATTGAGAATGCCGAAACTCTAATCTACAAGATCAAGAAAGTTAGGTGTGCCAAGTACGGATTGATTCCGACCAAGATAACTCATGATCTAAAGGATCTAACCCGACTGACAGTATTAGCCGTTGCCCGTAGTTGGTGATAGTCGATAGATGATAAATCCAGCTACGTTGCTAGAAATTGAAAGGCATTATATTAGTAGAAACATCTTCAATGACCATCCCAATGATAGACATGATGATAGTACAGTACAATAATCATCCATAAACATCCACAACAGAACAACACTAGTATTCGAAGAACACGATTATTCAGCCAGGACTCCAGAAGATCAGAAGCAGCATTGTAGCGTTTATAATAGCTTTGCTTATATCAGAATTTCATTAGCTAGTGGCTGAAATCTCACCCATACGGCCATACCACACTGAGGAAACACACGTACCAAAGTTGTTACTGTACAAGTAATTGAATTGTGTTAACCTAGATTGGTTAAACTTGGCATTATATATCTCTGGGTTCTTCAAATGGCCTTGAAAATTTCCTACTAACGCCCTAAATACGTATAAAATACTGATTTTTTATACTTTCCAACTCTTCTCTCATTTTCTCCCCTTCTTTCTTTACTTTCCCTCCCCATCTTCTTCCACATCACCGCTGGACACTGGCACACCACCGCCACACTGCTATCGGCGTCGCTGTTGTCCCGCCATACCGCCACCACCATTGACCATTATCATACCCCACCCTTCTTCTCCCCCTTCTTCTATCCTCTCTTTACTTCGATTTAACAAAAAATTCAAAAAGGAGGCGTCCATGGCAGGCGCTCCACCACAGGGTGAGGCGCCTGCCATGGATGCCTCCACCGTTGGTGGGGCGTCCATGGTGGACGCCTCTCCATATTTTAAAAAAAAAGGAGGCGTCCATGGCAGGCGCTCCACCACAGGGTGGGGCGTCCATGGTGGACGCCTCATCATATTTTAAAAAAAAAAATCAAATGAATTTAGATCTTGAATTTGTAGGAATCCATGATCGCTGCTCTTCAATCCATGGAGATGGTAAAAGAAGAAAAAAAAAACACATGGAAGATACTACTTATTTCAACTCCATTATGACAGACATCTCGTGCTCTACAAAAAACGAATTGTTTCTATCAAAGAAAAAGAAAGGAATTGTTGATTAATTAATTTTCACAAAAAAATAAAATAATATTCCTCGTAATTGATTTGGTTGTTGTTTTTCCTGATAAAGAAATTGCAGATTCGGGGTGTGGTAGACTGGTGGTAGTGGCGGCAGCAGTGGCGGAGGCGGTGGTGGCGGCAGGTCCGGTGGTGGTGGAAGAAGGGAAAGGGAAGTGAGGGAAGGAAGGTGGAGGGAGAAGAAAGGAAGGGTATAAAATACTGTATAATTAAATGTATTTTAGGGCGTTGGGAAGGAAAATCTTTAGGGGTTATTAAATACCGCCTGTATTCTGCGAAAAATCGCCCGTATTATTTCTTAAATACTCCTAAACTACACTACAAATACTACCCCATACCCCACCACCTCACTCTCACACTCTCTCATTCTCATTCTCACTCCCACTCCTCACTCATCACTCACTCCCACCATAACAACCACAACCACCACCGCAACCACCACCGCCTGCCACCACCACCACCACACCGCACCGCACACCACCATACCGAGCAACCCCCCTCACCGGAAGTACATCACCACACCGACAAGCACAACCATGGCACCACCGCGAGATCCGGATCCAGCGTGACAAAAGTCGACCACCACCACCACAACTTGCCGGAAAAGCATGGGCCCAAGGGAAGAAGGCAAAGGAAGTGGGAGAATCATCAAATCGGAGTTAGTTTTGGTGTTTATGTGGTTAAAGCCGAACCCTAAGCTTAGGAAATTAGTAGTGGAAAACTACCCCTAAAAACTCACGCTTGTCGCGGAAAAAATGGTGAAATTTTTTTTTTTTTTAAATCGGGTTAGTAACGGATCTCTTTACAGTTACCACATCGCAGGTAACGTGGATCCCATCCAGATTACCTCTGCGGTGGTAACGGTAAAACGATCCGGTCTACCATTGTGCGGTGGTAACGGGATTTGTGTCTGTTGCCATGATTTCGAAAAAAAATTTTTCATTGTGTTCGTGTTTTCCCGGCGAGGGGGGGGGGACTTTGGGTTTTTTTTTTTTCGTTTTTATTAATTTATGTTTTGTTTATGTTTTTATTAATTTCTGTTTTTTAATAATTATATTTTTATGTTTGTTCCTAATTTATTTATTAATAATTTCTGTTTGAATCAAAAATAATAATTTGTGTTTATTTGGGTTTTTATAATTTATGTCGATAGTTATTTGAATTTATTAATTTAATTTGAATAGTTAATATGTTAATTTGTGTGATAATATTGTAATTAGGTTTTATTATTATTATGTTAATGCATGTTAGTATTATTTAATTTGTTTGATATAATTTTATTATTTGTTTAATAGCATGTGATAATAGTATTATTTAATTTTAATTGTTATTATTTAATTAGTTAATAAATTGATTTGAGCATGTTATTATATTATTAAAATATTTCAATGATATTAGCATGTTATTATATTATATTAGTAGCATATTACAATTATTTATTGTAATGATATTAGCATGTTAATTTGTTATTATTAGCATGTTAATATTAGTTGTGTAGGGTATTTGTTTTTATTAGCATGTTTACTAATGATATTAACAAGTTAATATGATTTATTGTTGTAATTTTAGTTAATTAATAATTAGAAAGTGAATAGTTATATAATAATGCCCTAATTTACTTACTTTGCGCATGTTAATATATTTTAATAATATTATGTTAACACCATCACCAATGTTAATCCATGTTAGTATTATTTATCCTTATCATTTTAGTAAATTAATTATTAGAGTGTCAATGGTTATAGATTAGTAGTAATTACAATATAATAACGTAGACATTAAATAAAAAATAAATAATTAACATAATTGATTATTAGGGTCTTGAGGGTTCCCGAGGGATCGACGCCACGACACTCTAGATCCCGTGGTGTTGATGCATCTAGTAGGAGGGCGAGGGTGATGCTCGGAGTTAGACAGATGCCTATTCCGAGGACGCGCCGCGATAGTGCGGGATGGGATACTTTGGGGACGAGCGGGGAGTTAGATCATGCTTTGAGCGGTGGTGATGGAGGGCGATGTGGGTGAAGCCGCCTTCCATGTGGTTTGTGAGGAAGGGTAGTAGGGGAGGTTTGTTTCGGGGTTAGTTACTGAGGCGATGCTAGGGATACGTCGTGGTTGGTTACCGAGGCGATGCTGGGGCCCACTTGACGGTACCACGATTCCTAGTTGGCGGGGTCACGTCGGCGCCACTTATATACCACGATACGGCGCTAGTGATGTTATCTTTGTGCCATAACCGCTCCGGTCATTTGATCCGTTCGTCGACTTGGGGTTTCACGGCCTATCATTACGCGCTTGGATAGATCTTGTATTGCGCATTACCACGGATTATGTTTGGGCACCTTGACTTTCCATTGCTTAGACGTTTGTAGAGCGTTAGCGGCCCGGACACGAACACGTTTCACATGCCTTTTGGAGAGATGACGATCATGTTACATGACGTTTGGCGAGATCATACGTGTTCCTATTGAGGGTCGGATTGTGAGTCTTTGTTTTGCCTACTTACGATCTATATGTACGGTTTGAGGAGCTCCTGGGCTTGACTCGTGAGGAGTTATTTGATAAGAGGTTTTTAGTGTGTCGTTAAGGCACCAAAAGCACTTTTCAAACAATATTTATAACTCTAACAAACAATACTAAGAACGTAGTAAAGGCAAGTCAAGGGGTCGATTTACGGGGAAAAAGGGATTAATTAAAGTCTATCAAGTCTAAATTACTTAATTGAAGGGTTTTTGGGGGTTTTAAAATGATTTAGTAACAACTAATGACTAACTATTATCAAAGAACTAGCAAATAATATGAGATGAAAATATGAATAAGGAAGACACTAGAGTTAAGATTACTAGTATGGATCAAAGTGGACAACGTTTATTAATGCAATTGTGAATTAAATGCGACAATTAGGCGAGGTTTAGTTTTCCTCTAAAATACCAGAGTCCTCTCTCGAATGGTCCTCAGAGAATGATCGCTTAATCAATCAACTAAATCCTCTCTCGAATGGTCTTTAGTCAATTGATTAAGAGATCCAATGAATTTGGAAAACCCCTAGTATAGGATCCCCTTAATTTCTACCCAATATCTTGGCCTAGAAATTAAGTTGATTCATGGGGATGATAAAAGAATTCATAATTCAATTAAGAACATTTAAAATCAAAATACCAAAGCACAAATGTGATCGATATCTATCCTAAGGCCTCAAAACACCAAGATCAATGCATAAACGTCTTTAAATCATCACAATCACATTAACAATACATTTAAACTCTAATCCATACTTTCACCCCTAACCCTAGATGGGAAACTACTCACTAATCATGGATTCTAAGCAATAAAACATGAAATCTATAACTAATCTAGGGCTAAACATGATTAAGAGATAATTAATCTAGTGAAAGTAACAACTATGGAACTATAATAAAGTAGATCTAATAAAAGGGAAGAACAAATAATAGCAATGAAAAGAGATAATAAAAAGCTGAAACTTTGAAATTAAATCGAATAAAAGTACCTTGATGTTGTAGAAATCACAAACTATAATCTATGAATCTCAAATCTTGATCAAAAACTAAGTGTTTTTTTTTTCTCTCTAATGTAAGCCCTAATAATCTTCTCTAAAAACTAGAAATAAAAGCCTCCCCCCAAAATAATAACCTCTCTTGTTTTTAATAGCCACGAGCATTACAAATTTACGGCGGAAAAAAGGTGGTGCGGGCGCACCAATGAAGTGGTGCGGGCGCACCCAGGCTGCTGACTCGGATGGCCAATCTTCGCCGGGAAGGTGCGGGCGCACCATGGATATGGTGCGGGCGCACTGATGTGCGAGCGCCAGACCGATGATGATCAGTGCGGGCGCATCTAAGCGCGATAATAAAAATGCCCGTATCATGGGCGGTGCGGGCGCACCGAGTTGAGGTGCGGGCGCACCTAAATGTGCGGGCGGTGCTAAGAGAGTGCGGACACACCATGGAGCTCAAGTCAAGCTTCTTTTATTCCATTTTCGCGCGTGCGAAACTCCTCGAAACTCCCGCCTATTACAAGTATCTCCCAACTCTTGACCTTATAAAAGATCATACACACAATCAAAGCACGAGAAAACACGGTGAAAGCAAATGTACTAGAAATTCGGTCAAAATTGACCGAAAATCTAGCGAAATGTCACAATGATCAACAATAATCAAGTGAAGGAAAGAGAGAGAAATGAGGAAGAAAAGAGGGAAGAAAAGGGTATAAAGAGGATCAAACCAAACCAAAAGAGCTCATAAAGTACGTTAGAAACGCACTTATCAAACTCCCCAAGCTTAGCATTTTGCTTGTCCTCGAAGTAAACCATGAATGAGAAAGAAAGAAGAGAGGTGTGAAAAAGAAGAAAAAGAAAAATCATGCAACAAACTAATCTAAATGCTCTAAAAGCAAAGCTACAAGTATGACATGCGAAGCTAAATGAGTTCATAACAAGATTTAGGAGACCAACCAAACATAAGAGGGAAGATGATTAGGAAGCACAAGAGTGACTTAAAGGATCCAATCCACCTAGATCAGCCAGAATCCCCCTTGAAAATAGGCTTTCTAAAAGTGATTACTCACTCTTCTCCACTTCCAAGTCCCGAGTTTGACTCCCCTAGGGATGCTCAACCATAATAGCTCGCCTCTACCACATTTTGATGACCCTCATCATGACTTGCACAAAATCTCACCCGCCACTACTAATTGACCAAGTCCAATCTAGAAGTCAAAAGGGACTTTGTTTAGGTTGTAACGGGGCTAGGTTAAAGGGTGTGGATAACAATTTTGGAATGTGGTGCGAAAAGGGTAAAGTGAAGTACACAATAGGGGTAAAAACTTCCCGAAGCTAGTCCAAACACCAACTCAATTGGTATCTCACACATCTTTGATTATCACTTTGATTTTGCTTTTTAAAACATTGATTTTTACTTTTTGATCACACAATTTTTTTTCTCGACAATTTGCTCTTTATTTCTTTTCAATAGAAATCCAAATGAAGCACTAAGAGCATTCTTTCTTTCTTTTATTTCCTTTGTCTTTCCTTTCTCAATATTTTCCTCAACTTTTGCAATTATACACGCACATTAATTCACTTTCAACCAAAGTCTTAGTATCAAAATAACTCGACTCCAAACAAACTAGACATGTACTCCACTTTGGGGAAAGTTTGGCCATGACTTATTACGAGGGTTAAGCAAGAAAAGGATAGAAAGGCTCAAATGGGTTGAGAAGCGGACAATTATGCAGGTATAAAAGCTTTTTTTGGCTTTTTAGCTCCTATTTCTAGCAAAAAGAAACGCCCTAAATCATTCATCTATAGGCTCGGTCTTATGCAATCTTGGGGAGCTAAAATGCAAGTCACAAGTTAGGTGATCAATGGTGAGAGTTGTAGATGAGTCTTACGAGGTTCTTGGCCCTCCTTCGAGGTTCACCGCACAAGGGACAAAGCAATCCAATCAACCAACTCGCCTAGTTTCAAAGAGACTCTACCAAAAGTCACCGATCTCAAAGATCATCTAATGTCACAACGAGGCTTCCAAAATCATCAAGTCGAATGCGAGAGAAGGTCTTCCAATCAAGTTATGAACACTCTTAGCCAAAAAATCATACATACAACTAAGCTTTCCTAAATGCAAAAATATTTTTATGTTTTATGCAATGAAAAAAAATAAAAACAAACTACCAAAACTAAACTAAAAACAAACTTCTAAAAACAAGCTAATAATAAACTATCAGCAACAAGCTATCTGAGGTGGGGGAAGAAGACCAAGAAGAATAACCAATCACCAAGTCAAACCCACAACCAAAAGAACTCAGCCTAAATAACCACCTAAGACCCCAAACTCCCAAAAACATAGGCATGCATGCAAGGGCCCCACACTTAAGCGAAACTCCGCGCTCGAAGTTGCAAAGGTTGGAGGAGGAGGGGGGTCAAGGGAGCACCTAAGAGGTCCACATCATTGCCGCCATCGGGAGCGGGGAGAAGGGAAGAACGCGCTCGGATACCCGTCTGGATAGTAAGACGGGTAGTGGGGAAGGGCGGAAAGGTACCTCCTCGAATGGCCCGTTACGAGGTGCAGGGAGGGTAGTAGGGGTGGTTAGGGAAGGGAGCCTCATGTCCGGAGTGGACATTGGCGAGATGAGTTCGCCAAGCCACTCGAGACACATGGTCGAGGTCGGTGCGGATACCATCAAGGGTAGCGGTGACCGCACGGTGGTTGTCCGCTTGAGTGGCTGCATACTGGGTTATGGCGCCATGACGAGAGGCCATATCGAAGGGCCCGGGAGGAAGAGGTCTCGGCCGCATCACTCACGGGAATGCGGTGCTCGGACCTCGAACCACGGGAACCCCGTACCCTCTCTACAGTGGTGGGTGAAGGTAGGTCATATCGGCGCAGTGATGCGGGTCAATAGGGGAAGGGGGAACCCGCCATCGGTTACATTCAGGCGGGGGGTTCCAAATGAACTCGGTGTCCATATAACAGTAGGGTCTCCCTCCCACTAGCAAAATGCAACTGGTCTTAAAAAAACCACGCAGAAATTTCATCTGCGAAGAGCCGCACCATCCAATAAGTTAGGCCGACCAACAGTTGGCACGCTTTCTTCTAAGTGGGCCGGGTCATCGTCCAACGAGAGGTAAGACGCTAGCCGGGTGATCATTTTGGATCTCCCCAGCTAGCGTAGTACCCCCCCTAATCTCTTGCAATCGTTTAAGGAAGATAGGCTGCAAAGTTGATTCGGGCATTATGGTGGGCCCCATTAGTGGCCAACCATAAAACCAACGACTCTTCCTTCCTCGATTGCCCAGCTTCTTGCTTAGGAAAGAAGGTGTAAACCAAAATCCTATGGAAGTAGCGGAGAGCGGGGATGGATAATCTCGAAGCTTTGGACGAGTTCGTCCGAAACCGAGTGGTGCCATCGGTGATCTTGGCCCACCACTCGTGTTCATTATAACCTCCCAAATTATTGAATAGGGGCATCACATGGGGCGGGTGAGTCGCGTCTCAAATGCTTCACATAACTCGTCAAAAGATAGTGTTCTGACTTGATTAAATAGACGAGATTGAATAGTCAGAGCACCGGATGCTAGCTCCCTACTTATGTTCAACGAACTCAAGAACTCAAGAGTTAGTTGGTCATAAGTAGGCTCCCGAACTTGAAGGAAGTTCGACAACCCCGGATTTCCGCCATCTCCTCTTACGTCGTATCGATTTTAAGGTGTCGGCGGAGTATCGGAGTCATAGAATTTCGTGGATTCGCGAGTTCGGTTCGAAAGCCGAGTAAAAATTTGACGGTGTGCGAGCATTTGAGAATTTGAGGCGGGTAGATAGGAGGGGATTAGAGCTGAAGAGGGTCCTTTGCGAGGAGGACCCTTTGTTTTAGCTCTCTTAGCCCCTGGAGGAGGATCCTTCGCCACTTTTTCTTCCCATTGTGTTGTTTTAAAAACAATGTGAAAAAGATTTTCTTTGAAACGAGGGAAAAACAAAGGGCGCGACCGTAACATGGAGGAACTCTTCAAAACCTTTGGTCTAACAAATCACCACACTAAAAACACACAAAAACCTAAAAAGAAAAAAAAAAAACTACCAGCACATAAATCCCACAATCAATAGCAACGGTTGCTTAACAAGCAAGAATTTGATTCTAATCCGAAAATTCAATCAAACTCACACAATTCTCCAACTCACACGATCAACAATCCAACATGTTATCAATACTTGCGACAAACCTTTATGAAATAGTTCAATTTAGTTCACAAAAATCTCATAGACGATGAAATTTCCACAAGGAACAACTAATTAAACTAGTTCATCACAACACCAATCACAGTTGGGCAAAATTCATGAACAAACCAAAGCTAGGAGAAAAACAAGCATGCGATCAAAAAGAAAACAAACTTGTAGTCCAAATAACAAGATTAGCTATGAAAAACAAGAGGTTGGAAGGAGATTACCAACTTGGAGATGAAAATCCCCAATTTTGAAACCCTAGAAATCGAAATCTTGCCAAAGCCCAAAAATTTGATGCACTTAAGTGTTGTAGAGAGGAAAGAGATGAGTTTTCCGGTGAGAAAGTGGCGGAGGTCGCCGGGAAGCCGTGGTGGTCGCGGGATCTAGAGTTGTGGAAGTGAGAGAAAGTGAGTGAGTGAGAGAGAATTCGAAAAAAAATGAGAGAAAAGGAGGAGAGAGTGCAGAAAAAAATAGAAAAAATCGTGTTTGAAGCCGCAGACGGGTTTGGTGCGGGCGCGCACCTGGAAGTGGTGCGGGCGCACCAAACTTTCGCCTTACGGTGAAATTTCTTTGGGTAAACGGTGCGGGCGCACGGTTCAAAATTTGCGAAAAATTTTTGAACAGTGCGGGCGCACCTAGTTGGAGGTGCGGGGGCACCAATGATTGTGTATTGTTCCAATTGCAGGGGCAGACGGTGCAGGCGCACCTATATGTGGTGCGGGCGCACGCATTCGAAATTTCCGAAAAAATCCAGAACGGTGCGGGCGCGCCTCATATTAGGGTGCGGGCGCATCATTGTCTCTGTTTCTTTTCACCCATGCAGACGAGAATGGTGCGGGCGCACCTCCGGTGTGGTGCGGTCGCACCATTTTATCTCGCCAAAGACCTCTCAAGCTCAAATGAATGCTCATTGTTAGCTAGGTAAAACAAAAATCTAGACTAAAAATTAAAATAGAAAAATAAAAACGGGTTGCCTTCAGGTGTAGCGCTTGTTTTAAGTCATTAGCTTGACTAAAAGGATACGTTCTTCAAGAGTAGCGCTCGGGCGAGAGAAGGATCAAGCAACCAACGCAACCGATGGCTTCGATTATCGTGGTAGATCTTGATCTTTGACCGTTCACCAAAAACGGACCATTCTCGCCCAAAATCTCATAGGCTCCATAAGGCGTAGTCTTGACACTTGGAAGGGTCCCTACCACTTGGACTTTAATTTTCCAGGAAAAGCTTTAGCCTTGAGTTAAACAACAAGACTTTGTCTCCAACCCGAAAGTCTCTTTCTTTGAATCAGATGATCGTGCCATTTCTTTGTTTGCTCCTTGTACGGTCTCGAGCTCTCATATGCATCGAAGCGGAGTTCTTGGCTCGGCTAGCTTCTCTTCCGAGCATCTCCCGCCAAGTGAAGATCCATGTTGAGCTCTTTGATTGCCCACCAAGCCTTGTGCTCGAGTTCCACCGGCAAATGACAAGCCTTGCCATACACGAGGCGGTAGGGAGTGGTTCCTATAGGCGTCTTGAAGCAGTGCGAAGAGCCCAAAGAGCATCATCTAGCCTCAAAGACCAATCCTTCCTTTATTTACCACTCTCTCGAGGACGTTCTTCACTACCGGGTTAGAAACTTCAACTTGGCCTTGAGTTTGGGGATGATAAGGAAGTCCGAGCTTTGTGAGTCACCCCGTACTTCTTGAAGAGAGCCTCCCGGTTGCTTCTTGGCGAAGTGTGAACCGCCATCACTTATCACAATACTCGGGGTACTCCAAACCTCGGGAAGATGATCTTCTTAAGGAGTTTAGTCACAACCTTGTGGTCATTGGTGGGGGAGGCAATGGCTTGACCCACTTAGTTACGTAGTCGACCGCAACAAGGATGTACATGTTGCCCAAAGAAGAGGGACAAAAGGGCCCATAAAGTCAACTCCCCATACATCAAATGGCTCGACCTCCAAAATGCTTTGTTGAGGCATCTCGTATCTCTTCGTGATGTCGCCACTCCTTTGACATCTATCACAGCTCAAAATAAACTCACGAGCATCTTTTTTTGCAATGATGGCCAAAACATACCACATTGGAGCACCTTAGCAAAGTTTTGCTTCGCTCCACCATGCCCTCCACATGCCAAAGTATGGCAATGATTCAACACCGAATTGATCTCATGATTGGGTACACACCTTCTAAAAACACCATCGGCACACTTTTTAAACAAGAGCAGGTCATCCCAATAGAACCTCGAAACCTCCTTGAAAAATCGCTTCCGTTGTTGAGAATTGAAACCATGAGGTTCAATCCTACAAGCTTAGTAGTTCGCGTAGTCCGCAAACCATGGAATCTCATTATTCGGAATGGCGAATAGTGCTTCTTCTCTCAAATCTTCTTGATAGGGGTCTCGTAAGGATCCGAGACCTTCTCATCAAGAGGAGACGAGAAAGATGATCGGCTACCACATTCTCCGTCCCTTTTTCTCCTTCATCTCAAAATCAAATTCTTGAAGAAGAAGCACCC
Source organism: Beta corolliflora (assembly GCA_947648045.1). NCBI lineage: Eukaryota > Viridiplantae > Streptophyta > Magnoliopsida > Caryophyllales > Amaranthaceae > Beta > Beta corolliflora. The sequence goes on along the minus strand of CANSZD010004345.1, from coordinate 17,533 downwards.
ACCTAATGAGCCGAGGCTTGGCATCTTTCTTACTCATCGGATAACGGACCGCGGAATGATCCGTATACACAATAGCTTTGTTGCAGAGTCAAGTAAGGCCTAATTTGTCAAATGCAAAAACTACGGCCAACATTTCTTTCTCGGTGGTTGCATAATTCCGTTGAGCATCATCCAAGGTCGCTGGCATAGGCTATGACATGTAGCCTTCCTTCCTTGCGTTGCCAAGAACAACGCCCCTTGCAAAGTCACTAGCATCGTACATCGAGTTAAAAGGCAAGCTCCAATCCCAGCTTGCACAATGGGGGCGAAGTGAGGGCCTTTTTTAAAGTTTCAAAGCCTTAATACAAGACTCATCAAACTCCAAATCTACTTCCTTTTGAAGTAGATTCGTCAATGGTTTTGAAGCTATCCGAGAAAAATCCTTGATGAAATGCCGGTAAAAACCCGCATGACCAAGGAAAGCACGAACTCCGTCACCGAGTCCGGTGGCGAAGCTTCTCAATAACCGAAACCTTTGCGGGATCCACTTCAATGCCCTTCTTTTTGACACTTTATGCCCAAGGACAATGCCTTCCTCGACCATAAAGTGACATTTCTCCCAATTCGAACGAGATTCGTCTCTTGACATCTTTTGATACACGCTCAAGATTAACTAGACACGTGTCAAAAGACGAACCACACACACTAAAATGCGTCCATGAACACCTCGATAGAATCTTCTAGCATGCCGAGAAGATTGTTGTCATACACCTTTGGAAAGTGGATGGGGCATTACACAAACCAAAGGGCATCCTTCGATATGCAAATGTCCCATACTTGACAGTAAAAGTGGTTTTCTCTTGGTCATCCGGATGAATAGGGATTTGAAAGAATCAGGAGTAACCATCGAGAAAACAAAAGTGTGAATGACGAGCAAGCCTCTCCAACATTTGGTCAATGAAGGGAGAGGAAATGGTCTTTTCGGGTGGATTTGTTTAACTTCTGATAATCAATACTAAACCCTCCACGTGCAGTTCTAGTTGAGATAGTTTCTCCTTTCTCATTCTCAACAATAGTCATGCCTCCTTTTTTTGGAACCACGTGAACCGGGCTCACCCACTTCTATCGGAGATAGCGTAGATGATTCCCACGTCACGCAATTTCATAATCTCCTTTTTACAACCTCTTTGAGATTAGGATTGAGCCTTCTCCGATGCTCTATGGATGAGGCATTACTATCGATGAGATGGATACGATGCATAGCAAGAGAAGGGCTTATCCCCTTAAGGTCATCTATCGAGTACCCATGACATCTTTATATTTTTGTAGTATCTCAATCAATTTTGATATAGAGATGTCATCGAAGACTTCGAATTGACAATAACTGGATAAGTACATGCATCATCAAGAAAAACATATTTAAGAGAAGAGGGAAGGGGTTTGAATTCTACCTTGGGAGGAGGCTTAGAACACTCCTCTTTGTCGGTGAATGTCGCGAGAACCTCAAATGCTTCCTCTTTTGTCTCCTCAATAGTAGTGTCAAGAAACAATGAGAATTCGTTCACCTCTTCCATATCCAAGCTAGGGGCTTCAATGAAGAGAAGCATACAACTCATTCCGGTGTGAACCACACTCGCAGCATCCTCTCATCTCATTCTCCACTAGGTTGACCCGTAGAAATTCTCTCTCATCATGGGCCTCTTCAAAGTCTTAGAGAACTCAAATACAAACCCGCTCATTAAGCTACCTCAACCAGGGATAGTATCATTTTTGCAATTGATCACGGCTCCCAACGTCTTTAGCGCCTCTCTTCCGAGAATAAGAGGAGTCTCCGGATCTTCCTCCATATCCATCACCACAAAATCACAAGGTACAAATACATGCCCAACTTGAATTGGTACATCCTCCAACTCACCATGGGGGACTCTCACAATGCGGTCCGCCAATTGAATAGTTTTCCGTGTCGGATGAAGAGGAAAATTAAGGTGCTTAGCAATAGACAGTGGCATCAAACTCACACTCGCTCCTAAATCGGCGATGCACCCTTGGGCTCTGGATCACCTATTTTCACCCAAGCAAGGTGAAACTCCGAGGTCTCTTTTGCTTCTTAGGCATAGCACGTTGCACAAGAGCACTCACTTGATAAGGCAGGGGTGATAAGCTCGTCTTCAAGCTTCCGTTTGTTGGAGAGGATCTCCTTCAAAAATTTAGCATATCTTAGGCATTTGAGACATAGCCTCGAAGAATGGTATGTTGATCGTAGGCTCTTCATCACATTGAGAAATTTGGTGAACTTGTCACTTAATTTTCTCTCGACCAACCGATTGAGGATAGTGAACCTGGAGGCACATAGGTCTTAGTTGGTGGAGATGATGGCGGTGGCGCTTTATCACCAACTTGGACTTGTGTCTCATCTCTTCCCATGATTTCTTCTCTCGCCTTCCTCGGCTTCACTTCTTTCTCAACAACCCCACCTTCTTCATCCTTCTCTACCTCCTCGGTTGGCATCTTGGGACCCTTGTAACTTGTTCCCCGACCTCAAATGAATGGCTTTGGCTTGATGGAGGTTGGGGTTAGGAATAGGTTGGCCGGAAGTTGATTTGTGGGAGTAGAAGGATTTTTCTCGGCTACTTGGGCAATTTGGGTTTCAAGCATTTTATTATGGGCTTGTAGCTCTTGAAACCTTTGCTCATGGTTTTGGAGGATTTGGTTCTGGATTGAAGTTGTTGGAGAATTTGGAGAGAGGTTGGCTCGGGAGATGGAGTGGGTTCGGGATTTTGTTTGGGGAACGGAGGGTTAGAGGGAGGTTTTTGGGTATTGGCTCTTTGATGTGGAGCTTGGTAGACATGAGACCCTTTGTGAGGATGAACCACCTTGGTTATAGTTTGGGTTATACCCTTGCACATACCCTTGATGTTGACCTTGGTTGTACCCTTGTTGAGGTTGATTCCATCCTTGTTGAGGTTGGTTGAAGCCTTGATTGAAGTTTTGTTGAGGGTTGTTTCCAACCTCCTTGTTGATGGCTTCATACCCTTGATTTCCTTGGTAACCATCTCCTCTAGAGTTGATTGCCACCACATGCTCCGAATTTGTACCTCCACCGATAAGATGTATCATGATTAGTACCTCCAGAAATATCACACGAAAAAGAATTTATGTGATGGAGTAGATGATGCGAGGTTGATCTTGGAGAGCTTCTTGTCAAGTTGATCCATCTTAGCTTGAATTTGATCCATGGGATCTAATTCAAACTTTCCACTCTTCTTAGGTGGAGCACCTCTTCGACGTCCACCCCCATGAATAGTTCTTAATTACCTCTTGATGGTGAACTCAAGTTGATCTTGCGGGATCTTAGAAAGTTGACCTCCCGCTCCGGCATCAAGGTTGGCACATGATATAGGATCAAGGCCATCATAGAAGAATCGCATGAGTAGATTCTTGGTGAACTCATGGTGTGGGCATGAACGGCTCCATCTCCTCAACCGCTCCCAGCTTCGCAAGTGTCTCATCGTTCTCTTGCTCAAATGAGGAGATCTTCCTCCTTATGTCGCCGTCTTCCACTCAGGGAAGTACTTCTTGAAGAAAAGCCATTGTGACTTCCTCCCATGTAGTGAGGGAGTTAGCGGGGTAAACTCTTGAGCCATGATTTTGCTTTTCGGTAGAGAAGAACTAGGAACAAATGCATCTTGATGTAGTCCGGAGAGACGTCATTAGTGGTTATCATGGCACATATCTCAAGAAACCCGTCAAGATGGTCCGAGAGGATCTTCATCCGACCCTCCACGAAATTGTTCGGCCTTCACCATTCGAGTGAACGGAGGGTGAATGCTGAAATTTGTAGTAGTGGTGGGGAGTCGAATACCACCTTGAAGAACATAGGAACCCGGATTTCCGAAATCCCTAAAGAGTTGTGGATTTGCTTCTACCCATTTTCATTGAACTTCTCTTGTTGTACTTGAGGGTGGTGAAGATGGTTCGGAACCCAAAGACAAATCTTCCAAATTTTTTCCGAAGCTTTCGCAATGTACGGTCAATTTTCGGATCTAGGAGGAAAAGTGGGTGAACCGTGAACTCTTCTTCTCATGTAACAACAACAAAGCTAAGTAGAGGATTAGCAAATAACAACCACGATCAAAAAAGAAAAGAAAAATCAACAAAGCAAAGCTAAACTAAAAATAAACTTCAATTAATAGCACAGTTTCCCCGGCAACGGCGCCATTTTGATAAGAGGTTTTTAGTGTGTCGTTAAGGCACCAAAAACTGCTTTTCAAACAATATTTATAACTCCTAACAAGCAATACTAAGAATGTAGTAAAGGCAAGTCAAGGGTCGATCCACAGGGAAAAAGGAATTAATTAAAGTCTATCAAGTCTAAATTACTTAATTGAAGGGTTTTTGGGGGTTTTAAAATGATTTAGTAACAACTAATGACTAACTATTATCAAAGAACTAGCAAATAATATGAGATGAAAATATGAATAAGGAAGACACTAGAGTTAAGATTACTAGTATGGATCAAAGTGGACAACGTTTATTAATGCAATTGTGAATTAAATGCGACAATTAGGCAAGGTTTAGTTTTCCTCTAAAATACCCGGGAGTCCTCTCTCGAATGGTCCTCGAGAATGATCGCTTAATCAATCAACTAAATCCTCTCTCGAATGGTCTTTAGTCAATTGATTAAGAGATCCAATGAATTTGGAAAACCCCTAGTATAGGATCCCCTTAATTTCTACCCAATATCTTGGCCTAGAAATTAAGTTGATTCATGGGGATGATAAAAGAATTCATAATTCAATTAAGAACATTTAAAATCAAAATACCAAAGCACAAATGTGATCAATATCTATCCTAAGGCCTCAAAACACCAAGATCAATGCATAAACGTCTTTAAATCATCACAATCACATTAACAATACATTTAAACTCTAATCCATACTTTCACCCTAACCCTAGATGGGAAACTACTCACTAATCATGGATTCTAAGCAATAAAACATGAAATCTATAACTAATCTAGGGCTAAACATGATTAAGAGATAATTAATCTAGTGAAAGTAACAACTATGGAACTATAATAAAGTAGATCTAATAAAAGGGAAGAACAAATAATAGCAATGAAAAGAGATAATAAAAACTGAAACTTTGAAATTAAATCGAATAAAAGTACCTTCAATGTTGTAGAAATCACAAACTATAATCTATGAATCTCAAATCTTGATCAAAAACTAAGTGTTTTTTTTCTCTCTAATGTAAGCCCTAATAATCTTCTCTAAAAACTAGAAATAAAAGCCTCCCCCCAAAATAATAACCTCTCTTGTTTTTAATAGCCACGAGCATTACAAATTTCTGGCGGAAAAAGGTGGTGCGGGCGCACCAATGAAGTGGTGCGGGCGCACAAGGCTACTGACTCGAGATGGCCAATCTTCGGAAGGTGCGGGCGCACCATGGATATGGTGCGGGCGCACTGATTGCGGGCGCACCGATGATCCGGTGCGGGCGCATCCAACTGACCGATAATAAAAATGCCCAATACGTAGGCGGTGCGGGCGCACGGATTGAGGTGCGGGCGCACCTAAATGTGCGAGGCGGTGCTAAGAGAGTGCGGACACACCATGGAGCTCAAGTCAAGCTTCTTTTTATTCCATTTTCGCGCGTGCAAACTCCTCGAAACTCCCGCCTATTACCGTATCTCCCAACTCTTGACCTTATAAAAGATCATACACGCAATCAAAGCACGAGAAAACACGGTGAAAGCAAATGTACTAGAAATTCAAGTCAAAATTGACCGAAAATCTAGCGAAATGTCACAATGATCAACAATAATCAAGTGAAGGAAAGAGAGAGAAAAATGAGGAAGAAAGAGGGAAGAAAAGGGTATAAAGAGGATCAAACCAAACCAAAAAGAGCTCATAAAGTACGTCGAAACGCACTTATCATTATTATGTGAGGAGTCACGGGTTTGGAGGAACGGTGGCGTTACCGGATTCGTGAAGATATTCGATCCGTGCGGGGATCGGGTCGTCCGGCCGATGTGCGGGGTTCGAGCATGGATGCTCCTCGACACTTGGGTGTACCCTCTTCACCGATAAGAGTGGTTCCCGCCTCATGCCCCGAAACATTAGTGAGTGGATGACCTTGATTCGGTTCATACTTACTCATGGGGCTCGGGGCCTTTGGCTTACCTATATCGTCGGCTAGGGGGTTGCAGTAGAGCGGGATAGCAGAACGAGGTTGCCGGGTGTCTCACGCTCCTCCGTCTTGGATTTACGAGTACTTCCGTGTTTCCGACCTCGGCGAGAGGGGCTAGCGTTCGGTGATCATGAGCCCCGGCACGAAAGTGGGATTACCACCTCGTCGGCGAGGAGTTTGTCCGACGGAGTCCAATTCGTAGACGCTTGGACACACTTCGGGTTTCGAGAGGTACGATATTTAATGCATTAGTAAAATATATATTATTATGTTCTCATATATTACTACTACGTGAGACTAATGAAATTATTACATTTATCCGTTTTAGTCGATCGGACGCCCGTATGGGGAAGACCAGTTGCACTCATTCCGGGGACGTTGTATGTCGGTTTCATACGTTATCGAGGGATCATTGAGCCATACAACCCGGATCGTGTACTACGACAGTTGGGTTTTGTTCGAGTCATTCCCTACCCCTCCTATTCGGCGATTTCGCATACGAGACCGCGCAGACCCGAAGAGGTATGAGGTTCGGTTCTCGGTCTCGATGGCGAGTCTACATGGCAGCGGTTCACGCCATATCTTTGGGGGTCTCAACGTATCACGATTGAGACGGGTTACTCGTCGTGGAGAGTGTTCGAGGGAGTACATGGATTGGTTTTGTACATATTCCCATCCTACCCTCATTCTTTGAGATAGGACGCATATTTCGCCCTAGGCCCAACACTACAAAACACCCACTATGTACGCAATTTAATCATTTATTTGTTTACTATTTTATATGTTATATTATTGATACATAACATAACATAACATAACTAACTGACTTTTTGCAGTGGATGGCCCGACATTTTGACGCCACGAGAGCGTTGACGGAGGATCGGCACAATGACCAGCGACCCAACACTTCTTTGGCATATGAGATGTTGGCCGACCTCGCTCGGGATTGGGATGCTGCATTGCGTCTAGATCGTGCACGGGACGCTGATGAGGACGCCCACCATCATGACATGTAGTCATTGCATATCAGTATTCTCATTCCATTTTTTATGTACGGGTGTATTATGTAGTTACATTTTGTGATGATATTATTTTGTTAGGTATATATGACTTTGGTTTTATGATGATATTTATTATTTCATTTACCGGTTGGGTTAATACTACATTATAATGAATTGCAACTTATTATTTCAATTTGAATCATTGCAACTTATTATGATCCAACATTATATATTAATATCATATCAAATACTACTTCTTCGGCTCAAATTCGATTATCAAATCGATTACATAAAATAATACAATGAATAGATCGCACTATGTACTATATACTAAGAAGAGAGTAACTCATCCCATCAAATACAATGAACCTGCTCAACCAACTCTAAGAAGTACTGAGAATCTTGTGCTGCCTCAGATACAAACACAGGGTTGTTAACACCATCACCAATGATCAAAGTAGTCCATAAGGATGTAAGTCCAGCCGGTAGGACTCTCATTCGCCTCCAATCGTCTCGCGTATGGCGCATGCACATGGGATTGCATGTGTGGTTCTCAACGAGCAACCACAACGCGATATACCCTCATAGCCTAACTCCCGCATACGATTTTCCTCATGCGGTAAGAGTTCTAAACAAGTAATGCGAGACTCGACCATTTAATTGATACAATGCCCTGAGTCTTGTACAAGATTCCGTGCCGACGTCGACTTTCCTCCAAATCATTCTCAACCTTCTTCACTTGATTTTCTATCTCACTGTGAGCAATAGAAAAGATGGAGTCCAAGGCAGTTGTGCTACTAAAAACCCAAGACTTCAAGTGCGAGTGTGCACTTTCAACTCGGCTAGTGCACGTGTTCCCAAGGTGAAGTACATTGTCCTAGTCCATGCCCGCACAAACTTCTCTTTGTACACAAGCCAAGTTGTTTCAACGTATTGGATTATTTTAGGCCACTTTACGTAAACATCTCTCATATTCTCAACCTCGGCCTCATAACTCCTCTCGTCGGTCGCGTTGACTATCCGATACCAAGTTCGGCTCACGAATCTCGGACCGCATCGGTGTTGCCCATGATGTTACTCACTCTAGCACATCTTTGTTGATATGCCATCTACATAGCAAATGTGCGAGTTAGGAAACACTTCCCGGATCGCTTTCATAAGGCCCAAATCACGGTCAGTAATGAGTGTAACAGGGACAACATTCACTCCAATAAGCAACCTAAACTTGTCCAACACCCAATTATAACAATCAGCTGTTTCGTTGGCCATCAGAGCAACCATAAAATTCTTGTTGCACGGCGTCATCCCAATGAGCTCTAGAAAAGGCATGTTATATTTGTTGGTTTTATATGTTGCATCCATACCAACAACAAGCGGATAAGTTCGGAGGATATTTGCCTGAACGAGGGTGCACCATGAATGCCGCAATCATTGCATTTGTCTTCTCGTCTTGCCTAATCCAATGAAGGTAGGCGCTTCTCTCGAGCAAGGTGAAGGAAGTGTTGCATCACGTCTCTACCATCCATTGCTTCCCTTCTATCCTTTTCCTTCAGGTTGTACAAGTGTCTCATATTTGGATGATCATCGGGAAATTTTTCATTCACAGCTTTCATGATACTAGCAGGCTTAACGTGCGACTTTATCATATCGCGAGCGAATACATTTGCCGCCGGACTAAGGCCGCTGATGGGTCGATGGCCCTCAGGGTAATGAATGAACTCATGATTGTGCATGCCCCTAATCCTCCGTTCGCTTTGATCACCCATCCGGTTCGATCCGGGTACTCCAAATACTCAACCTTAACTCCGCTCTACGGCCACGAGGCTTTTGTCTTTGTAGCTACCCGTTGCCTACACTAAGATCTCTACCTTCACCCCTATATGGTGCACCCGGTTACATTTCATATATACATATGGTCGTCCACTAGGATCGTGTTTATGATTTGACATAATAACCATCACAAACCCGATTTCATGTGCCCTTTTCTTAACCCAATCTTGTAGTTCCTTTTTCTCGGCCCATAGTGTTTCATTATAAAACATGTGATTATAATCTATATAATCACCCCCAAAAGTCCGACAAATAAACCTATAATGTTTAGCATTTTTTCAATTAGACAACATATAATCAAGAATATTATTCACTATTATTTAGTTACCAATCACAAAAATTACTACTTATTATGAAAATAATTATAATAATATGCATACATATTTGAAAACAATATCAACAAATATTAACTAAATATTCATTAACAAAATTAACAGAAACGGATGTACTATTATTCGCTAATTACAAAATCAATACTAATTATCACGGAAAATCAAATATTAACTAAATGGAATTTTTTAAAATACTAATACTAATTATTTGAATAAAATTTCAATAAATATTAATACTAATTTTTGTTTACATGCTAATATTAACTACAAATTTTCTTTTAAATGCAAATATTAACATGCTAATAAAAACAATTAATAATATTAACATGCTAATAAAAACAATTAATAATATTAACATGCTAATAAAAACAATTAATAATATTAACATACTTAAATCATTAAATCAAACAAATTAAATAATACTAACATGTTACTAACATGCATTAAAATAATAAAATCCTAATTACAACATAATCACACAAATTAACATTATAATTATTAATATTCAAATGCCTATAAATTAAAATAACAAAAAATTATAACTACCCAAATACACACAAATTTTATTTATTAAAACGTAAATTATTAAAACATAAATTATAAAAAATATAGATTATTTTAAATAAATAAGAAATATATTATAAAAACATAAATTATACGAAATTATTAAAATGAAACCAAAAAAAAAATTAGCGCAACGGAGCGGGGTAACGGATCTAAAAATTCCGGTACCAGTGGAAGCAACGGATCACTTTCGGTGCATCCACGGGGCAACGGATAAAAAATCCGTTGCATTCGAAAACATCGAAAAGTGATCCGTTACAAAAGAACGGATCAAAAAATCCGTGCTTCCACGAGTAACGGATTTTTATCCGTTGCCTCTGTGGAAGCACCGGATTTTGCATCCGATGCTTCACCGGTAACGGATTTTCAATCAGATTACCACCTTTCCGGTGGCTCAAAAAAAAAATTCCGGCGACTTAAAAAAAAAAAATTCCCACTTACCACATTTCGTTCGGCGGCGTTGACCCGTCCTTCATCGGACATTTTTGGTACTCCTCGGTTGCTCAGGTGGTGGTGCTCCCAAGTGGTCGTGCTCCGGCGGTGGTGTTCGGAAGGTGGTGGTGGTGTTACTTGCTTGATGGTAGAGAGAGCTTAAGTTTGGTGAGAGAGGAGGGTAAGTCGGGTGAAAGGGGGGAGGGGCATGGGGGGTATATAATGAAAAAATACGGACGATTTCAAGTAAATACGGACGGTAAATAGCGATTCGGATACTTTAATATAGGAGATTATATTACAGGCCAAATACTAATAAAAGTCCTTTCTCTCTTGTGTACTTATAATGTTACAAATTCCCTCGCAACAATCATATATAGTTCCGCCACTCCACCCATCCTTGCCATTTCCCCACCTGCATATTTACAACTCTAATTAATTATATACTTCCTCCGTTTAGAAGTAGTTGCACCATTTCATTAATTTCACGCTTCTTAGATATATGGTTTTAAACAATGATATTTTCAATTATCAATATGTAAATATTATAAAGAGCTGAGATTATAAAAATATACATTGAGACAAATTTAGCAAGATCCAATAAGATTATGTTGAACCCCATATATGTTGTGCACATGTGAATTGTCCCACATTGGAGAAAGAGGAGAGAAAGTACCATAATATAACCTAGAGGAGCTACTCTCCTCCTTCGTATTGGGTTGCCGAGACCCATTTTTGAGTTCTATCAAATTTATGATGGTATTAGAGTCCAGGTTGTTGGGCCTTTCATACGAGTGTGCTCTAATTCTAAGGACACTCAAATTTATCAGATTATGTTTTTCCTAAAATATAAATCACCAAAGACAATCAAAGTGTAAGATGTGAAGAGTAAACATTATGCAAATGATGTGAAGATAAGGAAGGGATAGTTAAATTATTTTTTTGGTATAAGGGCGGGGATGAGAAGCGATCCCAGGATCTCCTGGAACCGGGAGGAAAGCTCTAACCAACCGAGCTATCCCTCACTCTCGATGACAATAAGCAGTATCACTAAGATTAATGGAACTTTGTTTTCCTTTTAAAAAAAAAAAAGAGAAATGATATAAGTAGCTCTTGGGACCGCTTATAAAAAGTTAAAAAAGAAAATAATTAACCAATAAATTAGCATTATTTACATCGGTTGACGTTTGATTACATCACATAATTCCTAACTTAATACTATTATACGAAAGGTATTTAATGCTTATATGCAACCCTAACTAAAGGCTGCATACATTATAATATATCAAACCTTTTTTTTATAGTTGCATTTAGCAACACTTTTGTGGTTTTAGAACTTAACAGAACTCGAGATTGATCATATTGATTCATGCATTCTGCAAAGCAATTGAGCTAGAGTTTAATTCATGATAAGTTCGAGTCACAAAAGCTTGAGTTTTTCTATAGAACAATCACCCCGATCCGAATCACCCTAATAATAGTGAACGTGAATTAGTTAATTATTCTCGATAATTATAAAGTCTATTTATAAATACAAGCCCGATTAAAAGGCTCAATTAATTATTCTCGATAATTAATTATACTTTTAATATTTTAATAATTATTATTCTCGATAATTATTTTTCTAAGGATATTTCGTATATTTATTATTCCTAAAGATAGTTGATTTTCGGATTTTGAAAGATAAAAAAGAATCTTAAAATGAGCTAAAGCTGATCCAAATCTACGATGCGCAAGCGCAAGCATGATGCGCTAAGTGCATGGCTCATATGGCGTGCATTGCCCATGCATGCCACACATTGCGTTTGCGCTAGCGCAAGCTCGTTCTTATCTCCACGTGGATCTTATTGTAATTTACAATTTAATTCCCAAACTTAATTGTTCGCAATCTCTATGCTATTTACGTTTCATGTGTATCGAAATAGATCGAGATGACACCAAACATATCAAAGCTGATTTTTGTCACCGTTTTTGGTATTTAATGTTATTAATGGTCTGGACTTGGGGGTAATTCCTAAAATTTCCTCTGTCTATGTGATACTTCTTATGTCTTACAATCTGAATCTTATTGTATTTTACAATTTAATTCTCGAACTTAATTGTTTTGCAATCTCTATATTCTTTACGTTTCGACACGATCACACCAAACATATCAAAGTTGATCTTTGTCCCCCATTTTGTTGAAGGTTTTATGGTACTAAGGTTGAAGGATATTACCCTGGCTAGAAGTGCTCATGGAGATTAGGCGAGTACTTGAATTCTAAAAAATATAATCCTCCGAGATGGGATGTAAGTGCTACTATTATTGACTCAAATTCGAACTCACAAAGTGAGTATTGGCGATTGTAACGTTGATGTAGGATCCGAAAAACAAGAGTAAGGTTTTTACCTTCCGGGGCGGGAAGTAGGCACGTGTCCGGGCATCGCATCCGGGCTTGAAGTTTATACCTTCATTCATTACAAGTATGCTTTTGTTTTTTTTATTTTTGTTTTTTATTTTGTTCATGTTATATTTGACATCCTAGCTCTAACATTTAAGTACTAATATTTCTTTGGAATATCTTTCTTGTGCAAGTTACAAAGGATTGAAGTCTCTGGATGTCTGTAAGATACCTACCTATCTCAAGTTCCGTGGATAATTGCGTCGCCAAACTACGAGGGTATCAAACCTATTGATACTTCTTTGTAGAAACGGCTTATATGGGTGAATGATTTATCTTCATATACTCTATTTATAATATCCACCCAAATGATCATGTAATATTGTACCATGAAATTGTTATTGATATACAAATCATGAGGCCAGATCGTAAAAATGGAAATGTTCAATTACGTGTGGCTTGTTTGGTATCCCATTTGAAAATGCTATTTTGTTAAACTTTAGTATTATATATAGAGAGATTAAGTTTTTTTATATATAATAATTTGCTACATTGATAGTCTAAAGAAGATTCACTTGTAAAATAGAGGACTAACATAGGAATATGGCTCATATGAAGAGAAAAATGTGGGGGGAATGAAATTTTCTTGGATGAAATTACAAGTAGCAATATATGGAGTAATAGATAAAATAAACAGTTTTTCACCATATACCCCCGACAAATTAAAAAAATTCACCATATACCCCCAATGTTCCAAAAATTCACCATATACCCTTGAGTTTTTGAAAACGTTCACCAAATACCCTTTTTCTAACTTCCGTTAACTCACCGTTAGCTTTATTTACGATTTTGCCATCATTAAGCCCTAACCCTAATTCTAATCCAACCCTAACCCCCTACCCTAACCCTAATCTAAATTCCCTAATCAAACCCCCGGCCCCTCCACCCCAGCCCAACCCCCACCCTCCCCCCCTCCCTCCCACCCCACCCAGCCCACCCCACCCCCTCCCCCCTCTACTCCGCGGGGCAGGCCCCACCCCCTCCCCCTATCCCCAGTGGATTCCACTCACTCCTTTCCCCCCCCCCCGTCGATTCCCCCCCCACCCCTCTGTCGATATCTCCCCCCCCCCCCCCTCCCCGTCGACCTCCCACTAACCCCACACCCTCCCCTCCCCAGTCGAATCCCCCCTAACCCCACCTCCCTCCTCACTGTCGATTTTCCCCCCACCCCTTCCCCACTGGAATTTTTGGAACAGATGAGATGCCGATGCACCGCTCTCTCTCTTCCCTCGGCGGTGAAAATTCAACCAGGATCCGAGCAACCCCCGAGTCGAAAGAGACCAAGAGGAAGACGAAATCATTCGGGTGAGGAGGGGTGGGCCGCGCCCGCGAGGCTGGGGGACGCCTTGTGGCGGCGCGCTCGCGCTCGGGGAGGGAGAGGTAAGGAGTGCGCGCGGTGGAGGGGATGAGAGGTGGGGGCTCAATGGCTACGGCTCTGCGGGTTGCGTGGCTGCGGCAGCAGAGCTGGGGAGGGGCCGGCGGAGGGGAGTAGGAGAGGAGGGAGGGAGGGGACGCGGTGGAAGGGAGAGGGGATGCGGCGGTGGAGGGGGAGAGGGTTGGGGGGTTGGGTCGGGGTGGGAGGGGTGGTGGGCCGGATGGGTTAGGGTTTAGTGTAAGGGTAAGGGTTTAGGTTTAGGATTAGGATAAGGGTAAGGGATTAGATTAGGGTTGGGTTAGGATTAGAATTAGGGTTTAGGGTAAGTAATGGCAAAATCGTAAATAAAGCTAACGAGAGAGTTAACTGAGGTTAGAAAAAGGGCATTTCGTGAACGTTTTTCGAAAACTCAAGGGTATATGAGTGAATTTTGGAACATTGAGGGTATATGGTGAATTTTTTAATTTGTCGGGGTATATGGTGAAAAAACCGTAAAATAAATGAAGTTACCCAAAAGGAAAAAAAATGTGATTCTCGTGACAAAATTGACAATTCTTATAATAACAAGAAATTATAGGCCATTTGACCGAACATTGGTGTCAAACTAGCTACTTCTAGCCATTCGGGCGTAGCGCGCGGGCCCAAAACACTAGTATATATATATATATATGTCAACACAAATATCTTGAAAATGGGCACGAGCAACCCAATAAGGAGAAGGAGAGTTCGACCCACATACAAGATTCCATACTAAAACCAATTAACAATAGTAGGAGTAACTCGTTTAGCTTATAATGTGATACTTTCTTTCCTCTTTCTCCAATATGGGACAACTCAATTCACACGTGCATCGGTACATACTATCTTAAAGTAGTTTCCGAATGATGCCCGCAACCGCTTTATGCATTGATACATACTCCCCGTTTTTTTTAATCTACACATCGTTTGTTGGCTCGACGAGCATTTCTGATACCCCCGAGTTGGCAAAAATTCTTTTTGGTACCCTCCCATGTTTTCAAAATTCACCAAAGTACCCCTCGCTTTATGTAAATACACCCAAATGCCCTTTATGACTAACCGCGGTTAACGCCGGTTAGTCTTAACCACCAATTAACCCCTAAATAAACCCTAATTAACCTAATTAAATCCTAATTAAGCTAATTAAAACCCTAAAACCTAACTAACACTAACCTAACTCCTAAACCTAACCCTAACCCCCTCCCCCCACCCTCCTCCCACCTTCCCGCGGCCCCTTCCCCGCCACGGCAGCCCTCCCCGCCACGCAGCCTTCCCTCCCCCTGGCCTCGAACCACTACAAGATACCCCCTCCCCGCCACAGCTGAGACCCCCTCCCCCCGTCGCGTGAAGACCCTATGATTTCCCTCCCCCGCCGATTTCTTCCTCCCCGGCTGATTTCTTCAGTAGGAGTTTGATTCTTGATTAGACCATGTACAAAGTTCAATTTCTTCGCACTAGTGTCGTCTTTAATAGAAAATTCAAGGGGAGGGGCTGCAAAATCAAGGGGGTGAGGGATGAGTTACGAAAATTGAAGGGGTGGGGGCGCGAGTGGGGATGGCGAGGCTGCGGAAAGTGGGGGAGGGATGTGCCGAGGTTGCGGGGGTGGGTGGTGGGAGGAGGGGGCCGGGGGGTGGGGAGTGGGTGGGACTAGGATGGAGGAGGCCGCAGGGGATGGTGGGAGGTGGGGGAGGGGTGGTTAGGGTTAGGTTTAGGCTTTAGGGTTAGGGTTAAGGTAAGGGTTAGTATTAGGATTATGATTAGAGGTTAATTAGGGTTTAAAATAGGAAATTAGGGTTAATGACTACACTTAAGGCTAACACCCGTTAGTCATGAGGCACATTTGGTGGGTATTTACATAAAAGTGGAAGTGGTACGCAGCTGTGAATTTTGAAAACACTTGAGGCTACCGCGCGAATTTTCCAAAACTCAAGGATCAAGCGAAAAACCGCCTATTTTATTAAGATTTATTGTTGTTGTTAATGATGAAAACATCAAACAAATCAGAAGTTCTGAAAAAGCATTTAAAAAGATCCATATATAGTACAAACATAATCAACTTTCATCCCATACTTCTCAATATATATTCATGACATAGAAAATATTGATAATACATCCATATTAACAAAAATAATGTGATGGTCAGACGAAGGACCATCATTCAATCATACATACCCATATAACATAGAAATAAAATACCGACACTAGCTACAAAAAGCTTATTATTTGGCGACGCGCCTTCTTCCAACTAAAAACGTAAATATATAGGCATAGGCGCATAAACAATATCAACCACATGTTCATACACAATGACGCACTTGTGTCATTGGTTAGTGGGAGCAGCCATGTCCCCACCCATACAGGAGCAAAACACAAACCAGAAATTACCGCGCTACATACTGTTCCAGGGCAACATGGATATGTACTAGCATTGCATTCATAACCTTTCACGGTGCACCACCGCCCTGATGCTAAATCTGCAAAATTGCCAAGGTACAAATATTTAATTTAGGAAATAATATACACGGTCCTGGAATTTAAGTATTACTTGAAGCTAAATATAGACACGTTAGGCATTTGATAATCACCAATAATCGATCCGTTATCCTTTATCATCTAAAAATATACTCCTTCCGCTTTTTGGGACAAACGGATTTACATGCTTGGTTTGAAGGACGGCGCACAACTTCACCGATAATATCTCTAATTGTAGAACAAGAAAAAATATATATTTCGAGAAAGCGTATACCGCGACGAATCAAACAAGATCCCACACGACCATATTTTTTTTCTTAATTGATACATACCAATTGGCAATAAGGCGTACACATAAATAAATACCAGAAATAATACGTTAGCATCTAAAATTTAGAGATATTCAATGCATAGTGAAAGTAGCCTCTAAGCTATAAGTATACCGCTATAGTCTAGTGGTAAGGCCACGATCCGTGATCAAACCTCACTATAAAAGTAGCTTTAAGGCGTAGAATTCCCTTACTATCCCCCCCAACTCCCACAGTGATCTTCTCTTGGGTAGCTGCGCTTCGATTAACCCCGCGCGATAGCTCCTACACAGATATTTCTACTCTTCTTTGGGGCTTCCTTTCTCGAGGTCCTGGCAGCACGGTCCCTTTCGAGCCGGCCGCACAGGCCGCTTCACCTGCAGGCCAACAATCCTCAACCCCCCGCCTCCCACCCGCCCACAACAATATCAAAATTTCTTGCCTACCTAAAGATTTAAACCTCGATATTTCTACTTACCAATCTTAAAGCAACAATGATAATACTGCTATATTAAAAGAAAGTATAAGTATAGTTACCTGATACCATGAAAATGAGCAGTATCACACAAACTAATGGCTTCAGATTTTT
>CANSZD010004344.1:0-100905 GCA_947648045.1 Beta corolliflora | reverse complement strand
AATTGTGGACCCCTGTATTACTAAGGGATATGCACTTTCCATGCTACTGGTGCAGAGTTGTTGCTTTGAGCTGTTTGTAAAAGGCGAATGTTGTAATTTTTGCTGCTGCTGATCTGTTGATCCTGTTCTGCTAATGTATGTGTTGTTGTTCTGATGTGTATAATACCCTTGTGCTGCCATGTTTGCATTCGTTGGTGTTGCTCGTTGGTCTTGATTGGTGTGCTCAGCTTATCTGCACTTGTAGCTGTGTGGTCTGCAACTTGTTATGTTATTTTAGACCAACATGAACTTGGTTTGACCAATGTTGACTTGGTTTGACTTTGGGAGCTATTTTTTTAGTGGTTTTGTTAATTTGGAGCTTGCAGGTTGTTGCAAGGCCTGAGGATGTTTTTATTTGGGTGAGATTGTACAACAATTTGATTACTGATTGGTTAATAATATTACTTCAAGTTAATAAATCTCCGATTTCCATGAAATTTGTTGGATTACTTTCTGCAATTTTTACATGTGGTTACTTCTTATATGTAATCATGCTTGGAAATGTTCAAAATAATAGCTAGATAACTTTCGGGCATCTAAGCACCTCTCATGACAGTCTTAAATTGCATCTAAATATAATTATTTGAAAAATAAGGCGTTGCCTCTAATAGTATTTTGAGTTAAAATTTTATGGTTGCCCCTAAATATATGTGACTTTTAAAAACAACTTTTATATTGCCTCTAATTATATTTCGAGGCAAATTCATATAGTTGTCCCCTAAATATATATGGCTTTTAGAAGCAACTTTTTATGTTGCCTCTAATTATATTTTGAGGCAAGTATATATGGTTGCCTCTAAATGTAGAGCACTTTTAGAAGCAACAAGTTATATTGCCTCAAAGAGAACTTTTGAGAGCAACGATTAATTAGCGACGGACTTATTAGAGGCAACCATTAATTTGATTCAAAAAAGTAATTAGAGGCTACATCTTTGTTTTTAGAGGGCTAATCTACCTTGCCTCTATAAGTGATTTTTCTTGTAGTGTAATGTTTGGGGAAAGTTGTGGGAGAATTGGGATGGAAAAAGTTGAAGTAGTTTATTTGTAGATTTTAAGGAAATTGAAGACAAGAAAGTATTACATGCAATGTAAGAAATCTGTGCATATTAATGTTAACAAATTTTTCCATCCATTGTCTCATATATGATCCATTATAAAGAAAGAGATACCCTATAAAAGAATCACAACCATATATCATATGACAACTAACAATAGTAATAACTCTCCTAAAATCTTCCTCAGATCCAGCAAAGGAAACAACACCTACTCTAAGCACTTAAAAGGCTGGAATAAAATGCCTACATTCTTGGACTAGACCATGGGCCCTTCTTTACATACTGTTTACAGACTAAGTTATATGCTCGACACTCCACCTCAAACTCGAGTGATGAAGACTGAATTCACATCTTGAAGAGAATTTCATTATGTTTAACTGTAGATAGAAGATTGGTGAAGATGTCTATTAGGCGATGGCTGAAGGGAGCATAGACGGTGAGATCACAAAAGCTGATACAAGTGCGTCAAGGGCGACTCAAGATATTAAAATTAATCAAATATTATGTTACATGATCATCCTGTTTATGCTTTCATCACCTCACATGTAATTATTGCTAATCAAGACCTAAAGAATTGTTCTAATATTAATCAGATAATTTGGACAACCTATTAGTTGTAACTTTGATTGCCTAATAACATATCACTAAAAAATAGTCTTTTATCTATTTCATGAACCATCTTAGACTAATATTTTTAGGGTGTATGAAAATATTATGTGGTTATTCTTTTGCATAAAACTTGACATGAATCGATATTTACTAGAGGCCATCAATGGGCGAACGTGGTTCATTATGACCGTGTTCGTACCCTCGCCCCTGAACTCAATCTATGGTTCATTGACCATTAATGGAGTCGTGACGGAAATCTACATTGGATAAGTCCTAATTTGTCCCTTTGATTTCCCAATATCCAATTTGGTTTATGAGTCTTCTTTTAAAGACTTGTTGGCGACTTCAAAAACGTTTTCAATAAAGCTTTTACAATAAGGTAGTCAATACGCGTTCGGACATAGGTGAAATAAAATCACGCCTACAATTTGGCGACTCATTGGGGAGGATTTTAAAAAAATTAATTTTTAAATGAGCGGGTGAAACTTCGAAAAATACGATTCATACTTGTTTTATGCCTTTGAATGACATTACAATTTTGCATATGCATGGCTATTGTTTAAGCCATCATAAGGACAATCTTGTTTGTCTCATTAGCGCATGTTCTATGTGTGAGGCCGCCCTTGGGGGGTTGCGCTTTGTCCTGCAGAAAGCTACGACGATAGTGTTGGATCTTACCCATAAGCAAGCCTACCCAACAATGTCATTGTTCTCTTATTCTCGACTTGAGAAGCGGAGTGCGTCTTACGCGTGGCCACCTTTTTAAGCGAAGGTACGAGATGTGGGATCAATCTCTTAGTGGCATGGACCCTTTTCGGCCTTAATCTAAGCGACCACGATTGAATGTAGATCCGGACTTTAGGGGTGAGAACGTTTGCATCCATGTTACATGGCATTTGCTTGTGATTGCGATTTTTTACTGTTATTAACTTGTCAAATTTTCGTTGTTATGCATTGCGTCTAAAATCGCGTCTAGAAAAACAAATAAAAGATCGTCAATTGGCCAAAACCTCGCCTAAATCTCACGAAAAACATGTCGAGGAGCGGGTGTGCCAAGCACATTAAGTTGCGCATGCGCTCGCTCCTTGCGCGGAAGCACGTCGTGTGCCGCGCGCAATCTTTGCGTGGCACGTCGATCTGACGCATCGCATGGTTTTCGTGAGGCGGATTTATGTGGTTGCCCCTAAATATATGTGCTTTTAGAAGTAACCTTTTATATTGTCTCTAATTATATTTCGAGGAAAAATTATATGGTTGCCCCTAATATATGTGGATTTTAGAAGCAACTTTTATATTGCCTCTAATTATATTTCGAGACAAAAATTATATGGTTGCCTCTAAATGCATATGCCTTTTAGAATCAACATGTTTTATTGCCTCAAAAGGAGGCTTTTAAAGGCAACCATTAATTAGCGATGGAATAATTAGAGGCAATCAATTATTTATTCCAAAAAGTTATTAGAGGCTACATCTTAATTTTCGGAGGCAAATCTACCTTCCCCTACATAAGCAATTCAATTTGTAAAAATAAAATCACGGCTAGTGGAGGTAGATATGAAAGGTTTCCACAAAATTTCCTTTTTATGAGTTTCTCAAATAGAAGATTCGAGTTCTTGGAAACTATAGAACATACTTCTCACAAAAAAAACTGAAGTAGTTTGTAGTAATTTTTGTAAAGTAAAAATATATATACCTCAAAATTATTCGTGCTGATAACGTGTTAGAGGTAAGGGAGAATGAGTAAAAGAATGAGAAAAATAGATGCAAATGTAAGTATTGATTGCTCAACTTGCTCATATAAGTGTGGTGATTTATACACCAAGGTTGCATACAAAAAATATGCATATACTACGGCATACAATACAACCAACCGTACATTAATTGTTGATTATTCACTTATACGTACTATGTTCGCAACAACAAGCAAGATTCTCACATGCCCACAAATTAAAATCGCGTGAAACATAAAATATTACTTATTTACCCTCACACACGAAGTATAGTTGTTCAATTGTAATATATATAGCGGTGCTAATCCAAAGAGTCGATCGCGAGTAGGGCCTGCTCGGCTCATTTCGAAAACTTCCCAAACCCTGCTTTCGATTCAACTCGAAAGCTTGTTAAGCTCGCTAAACCCTTGATCGACTCGTGCTCTAGAATTTTTTTGTAGCTCAACTCGAAACTCGACTTGCTCGGCTCAAGCTCGACTCAAATGCTTGCTAGCTTGTTAAGATTAAATAATTTAAAATTAGTTTTTGATTGATTTTCTTAATTTTTTAAAACTGAAAAACATTACAATTACTACAATAATTACCAAAACATTTAAAATTATATATTCAAGGTTCCTCCATGCATGTGGGCTGATGTCTGCCCAGGTGTCGGAAGGTCAAGGAAGTTGGTGACTCGATTTCAACATTTTAAACAAAAAATTAATTGAAATTATCTCTAATACAATAATATGATTCAAATATCTGAATACAACCTATTACAAGACAATCTTAAAACATCCAAAATTCCAAACATTTCTTCATTAAATTCTCCATTACAAGTTTGATTTTTCAATCTTCTCCACAAGTCCAATGAAACCTACAAATATTCATGCCAAATAATTAGTAAAGATTTCAAAGAAACAAGAAAAAAAAAAACAAGCCTAATTTAAGTTAAAACATGGCACCAACCACATTTGATCAACAACAACAACATTTCACATAAACAAAATGAAGCTAACAAGTACTAAAAGTAAAAAGTCTGATTTTTTTTTTTTTTAGTTTAATAACAACTAATGACAAGAATTAAAAATAAAAAATCTCCGACTGTATTAGTCTACTCATAACAAGTATCAACAAATCGATTTTTATTAAAACAATAATTGACAAAAGCAACAGGCAACAGTAATAAAAAAAAATAAACAATGTTCGCAACACATAATCCAGAAGGAAATAAAAAACGAAATTATACATCGAAATTAATGAACGACATTAATAAATGAAAAAACAACCGAAAGAAAAGCGAACTTGTCATTTATCCGTGGGAAAACACCAACGAACTGCGGCAAATACCGAAAATCTGTCGAAAGTTTGAGGATTGCCGAATGGGGATGGTGAAGAGTTGAAGGCTGAAATGAGAAAGAATGAAATGGCTGAGAATAAAAACGGATGGGGAATTTGGGGTGCTAGGGTTTTGCTTTCAAGTTTCAAACATAGAAAAATCTTTTATTATTAGTTTTTTTTTTCTTTTAAACGCATGTTACTCGTTTATGAATTATGCCCTGAACTATGAGGTGCATTTTTGTATTAAATAAAATAAATTTCTTAGAAAAAATATATATGAAAATTTTTGGAGGTGCTAGTGAGCTTACTGAGTCGAGGAGGGTCAACTTTGACTCGTCTTTCTTTAAGGTCTCGGCCGAGTCGAGTTTGAGGCAGAGACCAACTCGAGTCGACTTTCGAAGCGAGTGTTGACCGTGTTAGGCGAGAATATTATGTAAATAATATTTGTCCTTATTTAACTTTGTAATTATGGTAATGTATATTTGTTATAGTTACATTGTATCATATATATATATATATACTAAAGTGAATACACATCACTCGTCAAGGGAGTATTTCCATATACTTACATGGTATCACGCCAAACCCTAGACCTGTGACTTCTTCTTCTCACCATCAACTCTTTCACACAAGCTTCTTCCATGGCAGGCGACTCCACCGTTTCTTTCGTGACAAGTGACTCACTCCCTCCTTCTTCTACCTATCACCCAGCCCTCACAGTCACCAACATCAAGACCTTGGTTCCCTTAATCTTGGATATTGACAAAGTTCAATATACTCCATGGGCCACCCTATTCCGCAACACCGCTAGAGTCTACAACGTATTGGATCATATTGATCCAAAAGTTAAGAAGCCAAAGGGTATTGATGATGACTTATGGGGCAGACTTGATGCCATAGTCCTACAATGGCTATATGGTACTATTTCAACCGATCTTCTCTACAAGATCCTCGACGACAAAGCCACGGCCATGATAGCTTGGGATCGTCTCCGTAATATATTTCAAGATAACAAAGGTACGCGTGTTGTTCATCTTGAAAATTGGTTTGGTCACATACACTTGGAACAATTCTCTTCATTGGATGAGTATTGTCAAACTCTCAAGACCATCTCCACTCAACTTGCTGCCATGGAGTATCCTTTTTCTGAAGAACGCTTGGTTCTTCAATTAGCAGGGAAACTCACTAAAGATTATGCTATGGTTGCCACTCTCATACAACAATCTGTTCCCCTTCCATCATTTGATAAAGCTTGTTTTATGCTCGAACTCGATCGCGTCAGTCGTGAAAAGAACAACAAAACTGAATCCACTTCCACCGTACTTCTTGCGGGTGAGACCAACATAAACTCGTCCACTTTTAATGCTCATCAACACGGGTACGGTGGTGGTAATGGTGGACGTAACAACAACAACTGTAGCAATAAGAATTATAAAGGGAAAAAGAATGGTGGTCGTGGTGGTAAAAATGGACAGCAACATGGTAGTAGCCAAGGACAACAGTCTACAAGCCAGTCCTACAATGGCCCATTTTATCCTCAATGGGCAGGCTATTGGTCTCCTACATGAGGTTTTCCACCTTGTCCTTTTCCTTCTAATCCCCAACTCACTCAATGGCGTGGCCCAGCACCACATTCTGGAATTTTGGGTTCTGCTCCACGACCCCAACAACAACCCAATCAGGCGCTATTAGCTTCTGGCAGTGGTTATCAACCCACCGATCTTCCAGCCTTCTTCAACACTTTGTCTCTTCAAGCACCGAACCCGAATTGGTATATGGATACGGGTGCCTCGTCTCATCTCATGAATAATTCAGGTATCAACTCTTCTATTGTTGATTGGCATAATTTAAATACTCATATTATGGTTGGTGATGGCATGAAAATACCAGGTAAAGGTTCGGGCACTACCACTCTTCCTAAACCTTTTCCACCTCTAACTCTCAAAAATATTATTTATGCTCCTAATATCATTAAAAATATCGTCTTAGTTCGTCAATTCACTTCCGATAATTTTGTCTCTGTTGAATTTGACCCCATTGGTTTTTCTGTGAAGGACCTACGGACGGGGCTCATATTGACGAGGTGCAATAGTGTTGGGAATCTCTATCCTGTGTCATCTTCAACTACATCCTTTCCTTCTGCTCTTGTTGCTCTCTCCCCGGATATCTGGCATAATCGTTTGGGCCATCCCGGCGATCATGTTTTAAATTTTCTTAGGACCAATAATCACATTTCATGTAATAAAGGGACTACCCCTTCAGTTTGTTATGGTTGTCAATTAGGCAAACATTGTCGCCTTCCCTTCCCTATTTCTCATAATAAAACTTATGCTCCGTTTGATATTATTCACACTGATTTGTATACTTATCCTCTCAATAGTCATACTGGATTTCGATACTACCTATTGTTTCTAGATGATTATTCTCATTATCTATGGGTTTTTCCTCTCAAATCTAAATCGAGTGTGTTTTCTACTTTTGTCACTTTTGATGCTTATGTCAAAACCCAATTTGGTCAATCTATTAAAGCTTTGCAATGTGATAATGGTCGGGAGTATGATAATGAAAATTTTACTCTTTTCTCACAACAAAATTGCATGATATGGCGACACTCGTGTCCTCATACCTCTCCTCAAAATGGCAAGGCCGAATGCATGATTCGGACCATTAATAATATATGCCGTTCCTTGCTTTTCCATGCTTATCTTCCTCCTTCATTTTGGGTTGAATCCTTGCACATGGCTATTTATCTACTCAATATTCGTCCTACTAAACTTCTCAATTTTCTTACTCCGATGCATATTCTCTACAATAAATCGCCATCTTACACTCATCTCCGTACTTTTGGGTGCCTTTGTTACCCCAACTTGAGTGCCACTTCTTCACATAAAATGAGCCCTCGTTCTACCCCTTATATATTTCTTAGGTATCCTACCTCTCATCGTGGTTATCGCCGCTTCGACATTGCTAATAAGAAACTTATAATTTCCTGGCATGTCATTTTTTGACGAAACTACATTCCCTTACTCTTCTGCTCATTACACTCCTTGTATTGATGATTATAAATTTCTTGACTCGCGCTTCGAGTCTAATCCTTCTCCTTTCTTGATCCATTCTCCGAGTAGTCCACAAAATACGGCCCAACTCTCATCTTCTCTTCCACCCCAGCTGGTCTCCTCCTCTCACACACCTTCAGCGCCTCAAAAATTGGCCCAAATCCCTTCCCCTTCAGCGCATCAACCTGCTGACCCCACTCCCTCTTCCCCTACTTCGGCCCAACAGTACACCCGCAGCCCACAACTCTCTCCCTCTCCTGACCCGTCTGCTTCCCCTCTTCACGTGTCTCCCAGCCTAGTAGACACTCAGCTAAGGGTGTAAATGATGCGAGTCGAGCTCGAGTTTGGCTAAACTCGACTCGAACTCGAAAACTCGAAATCAAGCTCGGCTCGACTCGAAACTCGCGAGCTTGAAAAAATCAAACTCGACTCGAACTCGAAATCCTAAACTCGAGCTCGAACTCGAATCAAGCTCAAATCTCGAGGCTCGAATCAAGCTCGAACTCGAGCTCAAGCTCGAGATCAAGCTCGAACTCGAGCTCAAGCTCGAATCAAGCTCGAGACTCGAGGCTCGAACTCGAATCAAGCTCGAGACTCGAAACTCAAACTCGAATTAAGCTCGAACCCGAAGCTCGAACTCAAATAATGGCTCAACTCAAATTAAGGCTCGTTAAAATCTTGTGCTCGACTTGTTAACCATAACCTAAAGACAAACTATAATTAATGTCCACTATGAAAATATTTTCTATGAAAGTGTTTATTACATTTCATGGATTAAGTTCTTTGAAAAAGTTTGAGAATTATTTATCGAAATTGGAAGTATTATATATAATTTTTTTTTCGATTTTCTCGCGAGCTTTTCGATTCGAGTAGGTAGTAGCTGAAGCTTGACTCGTCAGTCACCGAGTCGAGCTCGAGTTCGAGTCGAGCTTTGACCGAGTTTTGACCGAGTCGATCTCGAGTAGCTCGCGAGTTGTCTCGTCTCATTTACACCCCTACACTCAGCCCACGATTTCATCATTTCCCTCAAACAATGATATTCAGCCCACGATTTCATCATTTACCCCAAATAATGATATTGCTCCTTCTTTGTCCCCTCCTATGCAAACTAGAGCTAAACACGGGATTATAAAACCCAACTCTAAATATGATGACTATGTTCTGCTCTCCAGTACTCCCTCTCAAATTTCTCCTCTTCCACGTTCTCACCTTTCTGCCCTTAAGGACCCAAACTGGTATCGTGCTATGTGTGACGAGTATAGTGCCATGATTGATACTCATACATGGGATTTGGTACCACGGCCTCCAAATGCCAATGTTATTCGGTGTATGTGGATTTTCAGACATAAAGAAAAATCAGATGGGACATTTGAACGGTATAAAGCCCGTTTGGTTGCAAATGGTAAGGGACAAGAGATTGGTGTGGATTGTGATAAGACTTTCAGTCCAGTTGTGAGGCCGTCTACAATTCGTACTGTTCTAAGTTTGGCCGTTTCCCGACAATGGTCTATTCATCAACTTGACGTTAAAAATGCATTTCTGCATGGTCATTTGTCGGAAACTGTTTATATGCATCAACCGGCCGGGTTTGTAGACCCCACTAAACCGCAACATGTATGTCTTCTTCGCTGGTCTATTTATGGTCTCAAGCAAGCCCCGCGAGCTTGGTATCAGCGATTTGCGGGTTACATTCTCTCTCTTGGGCTATTGAATAGCAAAAGTGACCCTTCTTTATTCATTTTCCACAGAGGTACCGATACATCATATCATTTATTATATGTTGATGATATTATTCTTGCTTGTTCCTCTGATTCTCTCAGGCAACGTGTCATCTCTCTTCTCAGTAGTGAGTTTGCCATAAAGGATCTGGGTCCTCTGTCATATTTTCTTGGTATTTCTGTCACTCGAACCAATGAAAACATGTTTCTGTGTCAAAGAAAATATGCTCAGGAAATTCTTGCTCGGGCCAATATGTCTTCTTGTAAGCCCGCCACGACTCCTGTGGACACAAGTCCAAACTTAGTGCCACCGGTGGTAAGCAACTTGAAGATCCCTCTCTTTATCATCAACTTGCTGGGGCTCTTCAATATCTCACCTTCACAAGACTCCGATATCTCCTATGCGGTTCAACAAGTATGCTTGTTTATGCACGACCCTCGAGAACCTCATTTTCATGCTCTCAAGCGTGTATTACGATACATCAAAGGCACTCTTGATTACGGGATGCATTTCTCTTCTACTCCCCTTACGGTCTTGTTTCTTATGCGATCTTGATTGGGGTGGATGCCGGATACTCGCCGTTCTACATGCGGGTTCCGCATTTTCTTGGTGACAATTTGATTTCTTGGTCGTCTAAACGACATGCTACCCTATCTCGATCCAGTGACCGGCGAGTATCGTGGGGTGGCCAATGTGGTTCTTAGAAACTTCTTGGATTCGAAACCTTCTCCTCGACTTGCATTGTCCTTTGCGGAAGGCCACCGTTGTTTATTGTGACAATATTAGTGCGGTGTACATGTCCCATAATCCGGTGCAACATCAACGCACCAAACATGTAGAAATGGACATCCATTTTGTTCGGGAAAAAGTGGCTCTTGGTCATATTCGCGTTCTTCACGTGCCCTCTTCGTTTCGGTATGCCGATATCTTCACTAAAAGGTCTTCCACTTCCATTGTTCATGGATTTTCGCTCCGATCTAACCGTACGACCTTCTCCCAGCTCCGGTGAGGGGGTGTGTTAGACGAAATATTATGTAAATAATATTTGTCCTTATTTAGCTTTTGTAATTATGGTAATGTATATTTGTTATAGTTACATTGTATCCAATATATACTAAAGTGAATACACACGCACTCGTCAAGGGAGTATTTCCATATTCTTACGGGCCAGAGTCGAGGCTCGAGTTGGTCGCGAATGCCTTGACACGATTAGCCCGTACCCCTAGTTATCTAGGCAGCAAATGATAAGAAAGCATGCACGGGTGCTGTCATATATTATATGGAGACTGGAGTATAGTAAATAGAACCAAATAGAGGATGAGAAAATAATACAGCACCATAAACAAAATATAACGATAAAAAGTTATCAAAGCTCACATTATTGATTGGGAGAAATGAGGTGTTCTTAACCAAATACTCAATAAAATTCTTCATAAAACATGAATAAGATCCAAACAAAACGAAGCAAAACAAAAATCATCTCAATAGCTTATTACATCATAATAAGCACCAAATAACTAAACCCTGAAACCAAAACAACCCATAAACGCACCAACTCCAATAGCTACACTAAGGACCGCACTTGGTGCAGTAGTACTAAGACTCATGGCAAACGATTTGTCGGTACTTGAAGCCGGACCATCTGCTGTTGATGGGCTCGGGTAGGCGCGCTTGTAACCGGAGCTGGAGGTAAGGCTGAAGGTGCTGGTGGCGAAGCAGTAGATGTCGATCGTGATGGAGTTGGGGCAGGTGCAGGAGTATAAGTCGAAGGAGACGTCTTAGGCCTAACAGCGAGGACCACAATTACAAGTTTTTGGCCTTTCTTACAATGATCTTGATTGCCACTATTAAAGTAGTGGGGCCCAGATCTCTCAAACTTTAATTCTGATTCTCCTTCTGTTAAGGACCTTATTGGGTTTTTCACGTTGCATTGGTTGTAGTTCTCCTTTGTTACTACAAGAACTGAGTCATTTCCTTTCTTGAACTTAAAAACTGAAAAGAAAATAAATTAATTAAATTATTTCATCTAGAATAAAAATACCCTCACATAATCATCTCACTGGTTCCTCGAGTAAGAACTTTCTGTCCATATTACAATCTGACATTTTACTTCCAACCATCACGATCAAATAAAACAAGTGTTAATGCATGAAATAAAACAAATGCCTATACATAAACGATAAATATGAGTAAGATTAGAAAGTTAGTGTAGATTAATTTCTTATATAAGATTTAGCTATTTTTTGGGTGTTATATAAGATTTAACTTGATCTATACAGAGATATTAATGCTAAGTATAAACATCTTTACATGACAACGTAAAAGTAGTGGTCTAGTAATCATAATGAGAATATAATCATTTATTAAAAAAATCAATGGTACTATATAGGAATATTGGCCATGGAAGAAAAATAATTACATCTTAACGAAAATCAATTACCTATTGGTTAAGTACGCCTTCAATTTTTCTTGAGTTTTCCTCATCTTATAAACTGAACTTATTTGAATTAAACTGGATTTGTCTTTAAATTATTTGAGCTTTTTGGAACTAATTGAAGTTTATTTTATAAGATATTAAATACAACTTTTTGAATTTTTTTTTAAATTAGCAAAATTTATCTGAACTTAATTGAATAACTTATTACACCGGGAGCTTATTGTTTTAAGGTGACAAAAGCGTAGTCTTAGCATTCTCATATAAACAGCGCTCTCATAAATTGAAAAAAAGATTGATTTCTTATTTGAAATGCTATAAAGAAGTATATAAAAAAGTGTCATGCTCAAAACTCAATAGAGATTTAGCCACAACTTAGGGCTCGTTCATTATCGTTTTTTGTTTTTTGTTTTCAGTTTGTAATTTTCAATTTTTTTTTGAAAACCAAAAACAAAAATATAGAAACTATAAAAGTAGTTTCCAATTTTTTGTTATTAGTTTTAAAAATTGACATATATGTACAAGTGTGACTATTTTGAAGTTTATTATACTCCATATATAGTTATATTATCTAACTTTAATATTCATAAAACCAAAATATGAAAACTAACTGTAATTTCGAATAGGGCCTAATTAATTGCTCAATGGACTCAAGAACACACATCAAGCCAATGAACACTACTCTCTCTATGTAAAAACACGAAGCGCTCTAAGTAAGGCAAATGTGCAATTGATTTAATGAGTCATTTTAACAATTCAATTTGGAAATATTGGAATATTCCTCCAAAAGTTTTGAGACTTCAAAAAATAGTATAAACGATTTGTCTACTTACCCTAATAACAACTTACCAAATTAATTTTCGTTCCAACTACTTTTCTCTCTGTATCCACCACTGCTCCCAATCTCGAGTACCCAATCTTAAGTGCATTTGTACGGTATGTGATCACAAGATTAGATATCATTATACAATCGAAACATCTAAAAAAAAGTAAGCAAAATTTGTCAGAACCAACCTTTTAAAAATTTTCTAGCAACTTAAGACCTTAAACAAAAAATTTTTTGTTGGAACCAACCTTACTCCACTTTCCGACGTTGACCACCGGATTCCAGGCTTGACCGGTCGTTTTTTCCAATTTTCTTCCCTTTCCCTCCAATTTCCCCTAAAATATTTCTCTCTCCTTCCTCTTCTCTCTTAAACCACTTCTAATACCTTGAAAATGACAGTAAATCTAAAATGAAGATCACCATATCTTCCTCCATTAATGTACCTTGACCAAAGTTCACATTTTTCGATTTATAAACTGAGCTACAGTGCAATAATCGCTCCCAACAAGTTCTATACATACCGGGTGATTGTCCATCATCTATCCACAAGCAAAAGTCAGAACAATTACTTAGCAATTAGCCAAGAATTTCTACTTTCTCTCTCCTCCATTTTACCTTTTTCCTCCTCTCGTTTTGGGCGAGCTACCCGCACCACCACGACGCCACCACCACCCGCATTCTCGTCGGTGCACCACGCCAGGACGTTACCCGCCAGCCCACCAAGCACCATGGACCCCCACCACCCTGGGTCACCTTTCCACCCCGCGCTCGAACTTCGTCCCCCTCTCGCTACACCTATTTTCTCGCTGCACATCTCTCTCGTCGACCCACTCGCGTCGAACCTCCACCACGAACCAACCACCTTCGCCACCCCGAGCCCCACCAAGTGCCGCGCTGCAGCCACCAAGCTCGGGCGACGCACCGTTTCCCTAAATCACGAAGTGGAGAGCTCCACTTGAAGAGAGAAGAGGAAGGAGTGAACCGGGTAGGAGGAGTGAAAGAGGAGAGAGAGATTTTAGGTGAAATTGGAGGGAAAGGGAAGAAAATAGAGAAAAAAAAACGACCACGTGCCGTGAACATGTCTCACTTAAGTGAGTCAACACGGAATCCCATTTGGGTCAACGCCGAAAGTGGAGTAGCGTTGGTTCCAACAAAAAAATTATGTTTAAGGTCTTAAGTTGCGTAAGAAAATTTTTAAAAGGCTGTTTCGCAAAAAGCGGTTTTTAAAAGGTTGCTTTAAACAAATTTCGCAAAAAGAAAGATATTGTAATCATCCCATACATATATGAAGTATTTATATATACTTGCTTTGATGTAGGATTACTTGTATACGTACTACTTCAAGTTGATACTTTTTCTTAATCATATTCAAACAAATCAAATTGTGATGTCAATTCGAAATGAAGCCCCCCAGCCAATCTACAATAATCTGTACCCAGCTTTATTACTACAACTAGAATATTTCTACTTAATTAACTTGAAGAAGAGTCGAATGTCTCAATCAATATATTATAATAGATTTCAACACTCCTATGCGCAAATAATTTAACTTTGCATTCACATCCTTTTGCAACTTTTAGAATACAAGTAATCCTATTATCACAGGTTGCCTAAGATAATGTTTCAACTGTACAACCAGAAGTTCGATTATAAATTCTCATCAATAATCTATGAAAAATTATCATACCTAAAATATCAACATTTCAAAAATATTTACTAGTACATAAATATATACTTCCTCCTTCCTAAATAAGTGTTACATCCACTTTTTCACATAGCCAAATGTGATTCTTTTATCATTAATATCTTTAATTGAAGACAAAGAAAATTATAAAAAGTTGATCATTTGAAAGTGTCAATTGACATAAATCTCAATATCTCACTTGACTATATGTTTATCTTTATATAATAAAGCAAGAAAATATGGTCAAAATTAGTTGATGAATAATGTCAATTTACTCAACGTAACACTTGTTTAGGAACGATATATTTCAATGCCCAAAAAATGTGTGTTGGACATCGTTAAAAAATCATGTAAACCACTCTCACATTTCATTTGAGTAAAGACTTAGATCACATTCATAACAGAGATTATATTAAAGGTTGATTAAAAAGAGATAGAGAAAGAAAAAAGACTTACATAGGGTATCATTTACTTGAAACCTATTTCTTTCAGCCCAGTGATTATAGCTTTCAGATGGGTTTAACACCCAGCCATCTTTCCCACCAACATGAAATTTGTAACCTTGGGATTGTCTTAATAGCATAATCAACACAAAAAATAAGCATAAACATGTATGGACAGCCATTGATACAAATAGTGAGTACTAACACTCAAAGCCAAAAGAGACGGAAATTGGCAAAGAAATGAATTTTTGATGGGAAGATCAAGGGCTATATGAATATATCAATATAATGGGTGAAAAATGTGATGAGGGCTGAAGGAAAGAATTGGGATGATTTATAAGGGAAAGAATCACGAGGTTACCGTTGTGAACATCTTAGTTGTAAATTTTAGTAATCATGTAATTTGGAAACTTTGGATTGTCATCTTATAGCAATTTGAAGCATAAGCGTTACACAAACATTATAGCTCTATCTATTTTCTAAATTCATTTTTTAGGGGATATGGCTCTAATTTACATGATAGCCAATGCTTGACCCTACACGTCTTGAATTTTATACATGCAACGGTCTTAGTAGACGTTTAATTAAATATATCCATTTTCTCCTTTATAAGATAATTAATGTCCAAAAGTTTAAATAAAATTAATGTATACTTAAAACTAATTGTCGGCAATTTTAAAAGAAAGGGAAAATTTTATTTACATTCATAGTGATTTTGGATCCTCTCGATTTCCTTGAAAAAATAAACATTTTATTTTCTAAGCAATGGTTGGCAATGTATGAAAGAAAGGGGAAATAGGGAGGCTTTTTTAAAATTAATATGTTTACTAGCTTAGGTGCCGATGTGCCATAATCCTACGATATAGAATGAATGAAAAGAAATAGAGAGTGTTTAAGTCCATTCATACCACAGATATAATAAGGCAGTATGTAGTCTAGGATTCTAACTTCTAAGCGATATGATATCATACATTCATAACAATAACAATGTCTTCCCTCCGTTTTAAAATATAGGAAAATTGGATTCTAATAATCCAACCTTTGAAATGCCTTCTCTTAAAACAAATCCCACTTATAAGATATTTTTGAACAATCCAACCTTTTGATGTTATCTTCATAATGGTCCTTGACCGCTGCTGACCGTATAACAAGTCAAATGTGACACGTGTCACACTATAATTGGTCGACCCATTTTCTCTCTCCTCTACCTCTTTTCCTCCACAACCACCACCACCTAGCCATCCTCTGCGGCTACCCTCACCCCAACCCCACCCCACCCCACCCGCCCCACCCCACCCACCCCCACCCCACCCCACCCCACCCCCACCCCCACCCCCACCCCAAGCCCCCCGCAGCCCCACCCAACCCCCATCCCCGCCCCCACCCGCGACAACCCACCCCACCCCACCCGCTGCATCCCCACTCCACCCCTCCCATGGCCTCGACTGTTGCGGCCCCACCCCCCACCCCACCCGGCCCACTGTTGTGCCCCACCCCACCCCCCACCCCGACCAAAGCAACCCACCCCTACCCCACCCAATTCGATGCATCCCCACCCCACCCCCACCCCACCCCGCGGCAACCCACCCCCACCCCACCCCAATTCGCCGCATCCCCACCCCACCCCCACCCCCACCCCCCACTGTTGCGGCCCCACCTTACCCCCACCCTCGCCCACGGCAACCCACCCCCATCCCAGCCAATTCACTGTGCCCCACCCTATCCCGCCGCCCCCTGAGCCCTACCCCACCCCCATAGCAAACCCCCGAAATCCCCCCCACCCCCATAGCAAACCCCATGAAATCCCCACCCCCTCGCATGTAGAAAAACCCCGCCACCCCCCCCCCCCTTCGCCTCATACCCCGTCACGCCTCCCCCTTCTCCTATCCCTTCGTCTCTTTCCACCCCCGTCACCCCTCCCCCTCCCCTTCGCCCTCCGTTAAATTCGACGACCACCACCACAACACACAACCACTGCTACTATTAACGACGAACGCGATCCGAGGAGAGTGAGAGAAAGAGGAGAGAGACAGGAGGAAGAGAGAAGCGGCGACAAAGAGAGAGGGGTGGGGCCCCGGTGGTGGGCGGGGGCAAGGTGGAAGGGGAGGGGGTGGGTCAAACTAGATAGGGAGGTGAAGGGGAGGAAAGAGAAATGAGTAGGAGGAGGGAAAAAAATTACCTAATGTTCGGTCACAAGTCACCAGGGACCATTATAAGAAGATATCAGCAAAAGGTTGGATTGTTCAAAAATACTTATAAGTGGGACTGTTTTAAGAAGACTGCCTAAAGGTTGAATTATTAAAATCCAATTTTCCTAAAATATAAGACATTTACGCTTTACGAAAATTTGCTTTGACCACTAATATCTCTCATACTATGATAAATAAAAATTATAAAAATAATACGATTTTTTTCCCTAGATAATGTGCAAGGGAGTTAAAATTCCCACTTTACGTCAAACATAAAATTATTTCCCTCCATACCGTCCACGTAGGACAGCACGAGAGAAATTGGATTTTTTATTTTACTTACGTAGAACCGCTACTCAAACTGGCGGTTACCTAACGTAAGCCGCTAATCTGAGTAGCGGTTAATACAAATCGCTACACTGGGTAGCTCACAAAGTTCAACACATAACTGTATAATAGGAGAGTGACGAAGTGACAGGGAGAAGAAAAAGAGTGACGAAGTGACAAGGAGAAGAAAAAGAGTGACGAAGTGACATGAAATATCCAAATGTCTCCAACTTTTTCACGAGGAAGTGTTGGCGTCTCATCGTGAGAGGCCATTTGGCCTCTCACATGAGGTACCAAATTAAGAGTTACTTTGGTACCTCTGGTACCAAAGCTTGAAAGGGAATACTTTTGTTATTTGGAGGTACCAAAATAAGAGTTACTTTGGTATTACTGATACCAAAGCGCAAAGTTGATACCAAAGTAAGTATAATTAGTACCAAAGTAAGTATAATTGGTACCAAAACTCAAAGTTGATACCAAAGTTCACTTACACTTGGGTACCAAAGTAAGAGTTATTTTGGTATTGGTACCAATTTTACTTAACTTTGGTATAAGTTGGTACCAAAGTCCAGGGGTTAGTTTTTTGTCTTTTTACGCGAAATGTCAAAAATGCCCCTGTGAGAGGCCATTTGATGAGATGCCTATCCAAACTCCTTTTTCACCCCCTCTTTCCACTTCATCCAACTCATATAATAAATTATCTAAATCCAAGGTGAGTGCCGACATGACATGACTTGTTGAAGAGTTGTGTCATGTGTGTGTACGAGAGTACTATTTCAACTCATAAATATTTCGGTTATTAACCGCTACTACTATTCAATTATTAACCACTACTAGTAGTAGCGGTTTTCCCTTATTAACCGCTACTACTAGTAGCGTTTTGTCTTAATATTAACTGCTACTTCTGGTAGCGGTTTCTTTTGCCGAAAATAAAAATAACAAAATTTATGGTGTGCTGTCTTACGTTGACGGTATACAGGGAAATAATTGTAATTTGGGCGTAAAGAAGGAATTAAAACTGCCTTTAATTTGACAATATCTAGGGAAAAAAATTCAAAATTATACCGTTGGATTCGTCTTGAAAAATACTACAATAACATTATTTTTTACAATTATTTATCAAC
The DNA here is from genome assembly GCA_947648045.1 of Beta corolliflora. Lineage (NCBI taxonomy): Eukaryota > Viridiplantae > Streptophyta > Magnoliopsida > Caryophyllales > Amaranthaceae > Beta > Beta corolliflora. The sequence goes on along the minus strand of CANSZD010004344.1, from coordinate 82,350 downwards.
ATAAATTGAGAGTAATTAACGGTCAAAGTTCGAACTCGAACATCGTGCGTGCCTTATATTTTAAAGTGGAGGGGAGTATATATGTAGGCATATTTTTATTGCCTACGCGGGATGAGTGCGGATTTGACTAACTCATTGAAAAGGTTTTTGTTTTGCAATTGGTTTTGAAAAAAAAAAGTCGTCGACAAGTGTTTAAAGGAAGACTCATAAACCTAATTGGATATTTGGAAAACCATAGGGATATCTTCGGGACTTATCCAGTGTAGATCTCCCCGTCATCACTTCATAATTGGTCAATAATGAACCAAAGATAGAGTTCGGAGGTGAGGGTACGAAAATATGATCATGAATCAAATTCGCCCATTGTTGGCCTCTACTTAATACGATTCATGTCTGAGTTTTATGAAAATAAATTAACCACGCATTATGTTCATGCAATCTAAAAATTAATCTAGGTCGATTCATTAAACACACCAAAAACTAATTTTTAGTGATATCTTATTTATGCATTCAAAATTATTAGGAACCTAACAAGTTGTCCAAATTATATTACTTTAATGTGGAACATTTATTTAGGTCCTTGATTAGAAAAAATAAATGTATGAGGTGATGACCGATTTTTATTATTTGTCCAATTTTTAAAAGATTATATTTATCCTCATTAAAATCATCTTTTGGATTGGGAAATCAGTTATTGTAAGGAATAAAAAACTGTAATTTTCCCAATATCTTTGTATTTAGAAGGTATAATTAAAATATACTCCCTATGTCTCCTAATAGATTTCCCTTTTTCCATTTATTGTTGTCCCCACATAACTTTTCCATTTCCTTATTTGGCATAGGTCCACTCACTAAATATCGTTTACCTTCCATTTTTTTAATTATATTACTCACTTTACCATAAATCAATCATGGGTCCCACGGCACTCCCACCCACTTAAATTCTCTATACTCAATAAAGAATTCATGAATAATGTACCAACTCTATTTTTTTTAATCTAATTTTATGCAACACAGGGCCCACCTAGGACTTCTCCTTATTACTTGTACCTAAAAGAAATGGAAAGTCTATTTGGCAACGGAGGGAGTAATTAATTATCAGGAATAATTAATATCTATTAAAAATTACAACTAAATTTTCCACAATAATTAATTGGGCTTTTAAAACTGGTATTGGAATGATCAATAGACTTTATGTTCTTAAAATGTTAGCATTTCACATTGCTCTTCCTCTGCAGCGGACCAATTAGGATGACGATACGTTTTATCGTTGGGTGCTAAATGGGGAGACAGGATTATACAATAAAATTTGAATTTTATTGTCTCGATGTTGCACGTGCGCAATGTTGGCGCACGAGATGCATTCATGTGCGAAAAGCGCTTCCACAGATCTGATCGATTTTTATTATTTGTCCAATATTTAATAGATTCTTTTTATCCTAATTAAATATCATCTTTTGGATTTGGAAATCAGTTATCGTAAGGAATAAAAAAACTCTATTTTCCCAATATCTTTGTATTTAGAAGATATAATTAAAATATACTCCCTGCGTCTCCTAATAGATTTTTCCTTTTTCCATTTATTGTTGTCTCCACATAAATTTCCTATTTCCTTATTTGGCATAGGTCTACTCACTAAAATATCGTTTACCTTCCATTTTTTTTATTATATTACTTACTTTGTCATAAATCAATCATGGGTCCCACCCACTTAAATTCTCTATACTCAATAAAGAATTCATGAATAATGTACCTACACTATTTTTTTATTCTAATTTTATGCAACATAGGGCCTACCTAGGACTTCTCCTTAATACTTGTACTTAAAAGTAATGGAAAGTCTTTTTGGGGATGGAGGGAGTTATTAATTATCAGGAATAATTAATATTCATTAAAAATAATAATATATTATCCCCAATAATTAATTGGGCTTTTAAAACTGGGTCTTGGAATGATAAATAGACTTGATGTTCTTAAAATGATTTTGGGTTTAGCATTTCATATTGCTCTTCCTCTGCACCGGATCAATTAGGACGACGATTCATTTTGTCGTTGGGTGCTAAATGGGGAGACACGATTATACAATAAAATTTGTGACTATAAGCTTATATATTAAAGTTTTAACCAAATGATATTGGTGTTATCATTTTAAAATATTAATAAAATGAAAAATATAATTACCCATAACATAACCCCACAACCTATAACTCTAGTCACTACTCCGATCGGGGCTAGGAAGTAAGCTCCACAACCCAAAGCGGCGAAGAACAAAAAAACTAGTTCTATAATTATTAGGAAAAATTAATAGGAACGGTCCCAACTATGGGCGTTCGACATCGGTACTAACTTTTGCCCCAATTATTGTTTATTATTTATAAAAATGGTCCTAGTGGACCGGTGACCGTTTATCGGTTAACCCTTGGTTTTGTACCGTATTAGGGTTTTCTTCCTCTTTCTCTGTCCTCCCTCTTTCCTCCCCCCGCCATCCCTCCTTACTCCCCTCCTCTACCGCCCCCTCCCTCTCCCCCAACCCCGCTCGCTCCCAAGACCCCCTTAAATCTTCCCTAGCACTCAGGCCGTTCCTGAATACTATTGGACCCGGGGTGAAATGAAAAATTTGGGCCCTTAATGCACGAGAAATTAAAGGATATATACAATATAAAAATTCTAATGAAAATTTTTCATTAAATTAATATATACAATATATTGGAAGATCCTCCACATAAGTGTTTGCACTCTAAACCAGACAAACCCACAATGTCTGCAAATAAATTTAATTACAGACCCATTATTTTATATAATGAAAATATAAAAAGTGCAATACATCTATGTACCTACTGTAAATATTAACTTCAAAGTCCTGTAAAAAAAAGTTTTTAACTTCAAAGTAATAGAAAACAATTACCAACTTCCATGTGTATTATAGCTTAAGACTAGATCTACACTACTCGGAGAGCCAGATGCACAATATTAGACTATTAGAGATTAGAGAAGACAAAGTTTAAGAATATGATTATTAGCGATACCGTCCCCTCCCCAAGCGAGTAAGCAAGAATGAATGAATTAACGGAATTGCTCGACCCACGCCACAAATCAACAAATCAAATAAAAAACTAATTAAGAGTAAAATTCAGAAATACAAATTAAAAATAGAAACTTAACTTTTGGAGTGAGAGTGCGTAGAAAATTAGAAATCTTGGAGGATGAAACTGAAAGAGCGGAATGCGGAGAGGAAGTCTCCAGTTTGGTGTTTTGTAATTCTACCTTCCTTTTGATTTCTGCGTGCAGCGTTTCTCTCAGTGTTCTTTTTTCTTTCTTTTTTTTATATTTTCAGAATTTTTAGGCCCCGGGAGCGCCCCGCCTTCCATGGCCCGGAGTCGGGCTTGCTACCACCCCCTCCTCTTCCAAATAACAATACCACATTACACGAAAAACAATCAACCAACAATAAAAGTCCACTATAATCCATCTAATGCATGAAATTGCTTCTTGCTAGAACCTGGGGTCGATCATGATGCCACTTCGGTTCTCCGAGAATACTGAGTATTTTTTAATTTGGATGCTACTACCCATTTACTTCTTTTGTGAAGTATTCAAATTTAGGTCAATGTCATATCTAGATGGCCTTAATCCGGAAGATCCATCTCTAGATTAATGTCAATTAAGGGGTTTAAGAGCGGAAGCAGGAGTCTTTGAAGTAGGTCGGGTAGTTGTAACAACTTGATAAGTAACAGAAAACCAATTATTTTGAAGCATAAATGAAGATGAGTTGTGATAATTTGAGGAGGACTTGAAGATGAGTTAGGCATGTTTCTAGTTGGGTAATAAGAGTTTGATGGGTGATGATGGTGATGGTTTTGTTGTAAAATCATACTAGTCGGTGATGGCGCATGATGGTGGGGTTCTTCTTGGGGGCCCCGGTTTATTCCGCCGATGAGGTGGTGGTTTAGGTGGTTTTTTGGGGCTTTTGAGAAGGAGGTTTGACTGGGGGTGATGGTCAGTCGGGCTTTTTACATGGGTGGTGATGCTGGCGACAAAGTGGGGATGCGGGGTAGTTTTGGGTGGCTAGAATTGTGGGGTTGATCATGGGATTTATTTTACCTATTATAGTAGGTTATTAACTTGCTAGGATCATTTGTCGAAACAATGAGCAATAGTTGGGACAATTGAGGATTTATCTATTTTTCTTAAATATTATTGGTGTAAAGCAAAATCGAACAATAATTTAACTTTGGCTTATGAGGGGGGTTACTTTCAGTAGACTCGTGTGCTAAGGTTTACCATATGTATTAGCATTTTCTCTTTTACTATTATTATTATTGAAATAGTGTTATCTCTAGTCATTCATTGATGGTTTATATATTTATTATTAATATTATTTTTAATTGGCCTAAATTGTAAAATTAATAGTAATAACGCAGCTATAGAGAATAAATATTCAACAATATGTAGTATAATTATTGTATAATAATGAAAACTGATTATGTTATATTTTTTTTTTTACTTTTGACCTTTATGACTATTGCTACCTACTACACTAGTGGAAAAAACATCAATTGCTCCGGTTAAAAAGCCCACAAATGCTCCGTATTTGACCCGTAGCAGACGCCATACGAGCATTTGAGCATTTTACAAATGCTCCGGTTTCAACCGTAGCATTTGGTGTCTCAAATGCTCCGGTTGTTTAAAAAACCGGAGCATTTGATTGTTAAATGCTCCGGTTGTTAAGGAAAAAACGGAGCATTTGTAGCATAAATGCTCCGGTTTTTTCTTAACAACCGGAGCATTTGCTAGTTTTTTTATTTAAAAAAAATTGTACAGACTTGTCGAAAGCCGTACATGCACCAACAAGGAGTAAACCTTTAATTACTAGTACCTTTTAGTGGCATCCCCTATCATGCAAAGATACATACAACTCATACCCCAATTGTCCTCACATAATTTAAAGACTACTTATACTCTTATAAGAATCAAAAGAACATATATAAGAAGGATATAAACCGAAATTTTATTAATCAAATAAAAAATTAATATGCCATTACATAAGTATAAACAACAAGATAATAACTGCAAAAAAAATCTCATTATGCCTCTAGGACACCATAATTAGTATTCTAAAAAAAGTTCCGTGAAAAACAGGCAAGAATTCTAAATATAAACCAAGGAAAGTTGTCACCCTTTTGCGTGATGGTGATTCCTCAATCATTGCAATAGATATTTCATCATCATTCTCACAAGCTAAAACATCATCACAATCGGATTGATTCAAAACCCGCTCCTCGGGACACCACAACCACAACAACCTCCGCACCTAATGAGACAAACCAAATAATATAACAATGATCATTATGTACCCTTCATTACTTACAAGAAGAAAACCTTTAATTTCAAAAAATAAAAAGTAATCATGAATCGATCTCGTATAGATTGCAAAACATCCATCCAAATAAAAGGAGAAGGTAGTACTTGCTACAAAAGTCATTAACAAAGTACACGTAACAATTAATTTAAACATAGAACCACCAAATGCACATATGCCGAGCAGGGAGTTTACACCCACTTGGACTCCCAAAAATATGTGTATATACCATCCAGATATTTCATTAAAAATATATTTAAAGACGCCTCGGGCTCCACTTGGAACACCTCTCTCAATCCACCATTGTTTGCATAATGATGATATCCAAGTGTCCAACAACAAAGACATATGCTATTAGTATAGGTTTAATACTCTAGAGGATATACTAATTAGACCAATTTCCTATCCGGGCGGAAGTAAGGAATAATAAAACAATTACCAAAAACATTGCCATATCCTATATTTTCCTGTAGACATTAGGACCCAAGTCTCACCTAGTTGTTGATCAAGTTGTGGAGAGCGATCACACTTCGGATAAGAGAAGACAGATATATTACCGAAGCATCATGTCATTCGTTTTGACTGCAGAAAAAGAACACAGAATCATAAACAATGGACGAGAATCATACAAGTATCCAGGGAAAGAAATAGAAGATTATTTTCCTCCATACCAGCAAAAGCCTTGACCAACTCAAGCACACTAAGGTTAGGAAGAAGGTTGAACACATCCTACACAAAAAATAACAATAAGTTCCCGTAGCAAGAGATCTTATAGCATCAAACTTAGTAATGAAGGACTAGACATTAAATTAAGGAGAAGGTAGGGCTAGACAAATTAACGAAGTATAATTGGACTCTTGAGGAATTTAACTTTAAAACAAGAGTTCTAAACATGTGATACATTATTGATATATTTTCCATGAAAAGTTGTTGATAAGAACTAAGAATACTACAAATAACCAAGTAAGTGAGAGATAGGGCCTTGATCGTTTTTACAACCGCTGAGAATAGCTATTACTTGTGAGTTGTGACTTATGAGCTACTATATTTGTAGTGCCATCATTCCGGAAGACCAAGGAAACAAATGCTCATCATGAAATTACCAACTTAGGTAGTTTTCTTTCGAGCATGAGCAAAGAAACCAAGAACATGAGCATTCCCCCCCCTTTTCTCTTTCTTGCTGCATGCCTTTTTTCACCATTTACTGCAAATTTTTATCTTCCACTAAAGTCTGAACAAGTTCACAAGCTTTTTCTTTTTATTTTTTCCTCAAAAATACAAGGTATTCAAAGGAGCAAAGCATGCCATACTTGTTGCTTAGTCGTCTTGTCAACGACTACACCACCATACATACCAATACATCTAATCATCCAAAGAAGTGGGGGCAACCCATATATACCACGAGAGGTATCACATGTAACAAAAGGACAACCTTGCATTGAGAGTTCGACCCGACTACAAAACAACCATATCATACAAGATACTATGTCTCATTTGAGCCCATGCATTAATGTTAACTATAGAGTAATGGCGAAAGAACCATAGTTGTCATGGACAAAATAAAATACCACCAGGAAACAAGAATGCCGATATGATAACAAACCTATAGATGAACAAACCTGCAAATGGTACAAGATTTCATGGTTAAGTGGGAGTTTCCCATCTATAACAAGATCAAGATAGCTGCGGATCTCTCGCAGACGGGCATCAAGCCCTTTGAGAGCTGCAAGTTTACCAGTCACTGGACATAAAAAAAATAAGGGTTACTTTTTATCCATCAAAAATTAAAAAGACATAATCCGAACACTTATAAGTCCCTTTCATTTATCCAAACCGAGGAAAATTGCAAGCCAAAAATAGCCAAGTGTTTGAAGTATTACCTCTGTCGCTAGAGTACCGATTGTAGTGTCCTTCACATCTCTAAGCAAGTGCTCCACTCCTGCAAGAACATATAAATTACATGAAGACAAGGTCTATGCCACACAATAGAGCACGTAAAATTAGTCACGATACTCCTAATTCTTGCTGTAAATGACAAGCAACGTTCTTCTCCAAGACAAGAATGTTGCAATAGAAAACAACCATACATGTCTAGTGAGAGAAGATACCTATTTCTTCTACTTCATGGGCAAAGCAATTTCAGAGGAACATGTACGAAATCACTCTGGCTCTTCCGTGTTGCATTCTCGCAGATGTTAACTCTAAATTAGATATTGGAGGATTATTCGATTTTCAACATTCATCTATGAAAACGTAAGAATCCACTATATAGGTACCATTTTAAGTTCATATGTAAACTCTAAATTAGATATTGGAGGATTATTCAGATTTTCAACATTCATCTATGAAAACGTAAGAATCCACTATATAGGTACCATTTTAAGTTCATATGTAACATGCTAATTAAACTTCTAAGAAGTAAGAACTATTTCCTATTTGAAATACCATATGAGAAAATTTATCTACTTTGACATTAGATACCTACCAATTTTTTTCCTAAGAATGATATGACACTAATTTATGTCTAATTCTAGGCTCGAGTTATGAATCAGGTTCAAATGCCAACCAGGACAACCGACAAACATGCTCCTTTGCCGAACATTAAGACAAGATAAAACCAAGTTAAATATGAACAGTCTTAGAAGATGAGATGCAAGTTATGCTTCCCGAGAGAACATTACCGTTGATCCTCCCCGAACATGGAAAACATAGATTTGTGATAGTTGTGGTCAAGAAACCAAATGCTAGATTCCTTCTCCTCTTCCTCAAACCAAACCAACTCCTTCGTCGCTTGAGGTCTTGTAACCTTGTGTTGCTTTAGCTTATCACGAACCGTACCTTGCACCTACACATTGCATTACGAGAGTCACTAACTAATCAATAGCTTATAATGCTCAAAAGAGTCTAAAGTTCTACCAATTAAACAATCACTATCAAAGAGTCACTAACTAATCAATGTCTCTACGTTGCATGCCCGAAATAATTTAGCAAATGAGAGAGCAAGCCTAAAAACTTAGATATGGATAGTACCTATATAGAATCATCGACATCTAAGCTTAAAGGGGAATATTCGAAGTGACTCGGTCCCCGATAAGTTAGATGCACCAATCTAAGATAACAATCGACGACCACACTATCCAAGCCTCAAGAGTGGAAAACAATTTGCGGTTTGTACTAGAAAGATATTGGCATTCGAAGAAGTGTCTTGTTAAATGTGAAATAAATATGGTGCAATAAAAAAACAGAGGAAGTATTTATAGGACCATTCCATTAATCTCTTTATCACTCAATCTCGGTAGTAAATAAAAGGTATAATGGTAAAATTGATCACAAACCATTATCATTTTAGGAAATGTGTAAGCTTTGTCCGCGCATCCTAAATCGGTAAATGTGACTATTATTCTCGACGGAGGGACTATCATAATTCTATAGTTTGACAATTGACCCAGAGAGATTGTCAAGAGTACGAAGAAGCAAGCACGACAAATCCGTATTAAAAGTGTAAAAAGTAATGAGTAGGTAGAAGACAAGACCACACAAAAATGTACCCTGTATGTGCATGTTTGACCGCTATCTCGCAAACGAAATTGACCAATCCCATCGGGGATCGATCTCGACTCTAAGTTTCCTATGCAAGCCGCATGATGCAATGGCATGTTTCCATGTTTGAGATAAATGTTCCAAGCATTAACCACTTGCCCAACATAGGTAACCTAAACAAGCTAAACATAACAACTAGAACAAAGTGATATAGGGATCTTATACTTCATAGCATGTGCAAGTTCTTAAAGTAGGTTACGAACCTCGTCCTTAGCATTGACGTTTGCACTATTATAATCAATATTTTATCAATATGCACCCATCCCTTCTCAAAGAGACAAGGAAGAGCGGTTTGACCATCAATATCCGCCATGTTGACATCGGTTCACGCACACAATTTCGAGTCATTTTAAAAGCAAACACCTGGGCTAACACGTACATCGAGCAATAGAAACACTAAACAAACAGAGCAAAGAATACATCGTGTGTTAAAATTTGCGATTAAAACTTAAAACGACAATCCCCTCACCCCTTCGGTATGGAGACTATCTCCGGTTGGGGTTCTACTTTTGGGAAGTCAAGTCAGTAAATAAGAAAGCACTTGTCCCAAGCCAAAAAGGTGGATAGAAAAACTTACACTAGTATACATCAAAATTTGAAGATAATCCAAGTTTCAAATATATGTTAATTGAAAGAAAATTCTAGTAAACATTATTAGAGGTAGTATTATATGGATTTACACTAGTAAACATAATATCCCTAACCGGGCCTTGATAGGAGCATTATTAGAGGTAGTATTATATGGATTTACGGGAAGGAAAATACTTCCTCCGTTTCAAATTACTCGCTACACTTCTCAATTCACGGACTCCTAGGCAATTTTTGAGAGAGAGAGGTAGAGAGTAAAAAGAAAAGGGACCCATGTGAGAGGAGAGAGATAGAGAGAGTTTATTGCCCAAAAAGGAAGTGTAGCAAGTAATATGAAACTTCCCTATATGGAAAGTGTAGCGAGTAATTTGAAACGGAGGAAGTATATAAAAACGAAAGGAAAGGTTAAAGTTCATTACTCACCCAAAATCAAGAGAATAAACCAACCACTTGGGCATAACTCTGCGAATTATATGTATTTAATCGGTGCTCCATGTAGTCAAAAATCACACAAGTCTTTTTCATTAATCAAAATATTAACGTAAAGTTTACCGCTTTGGCGGTCAACAGAGAAACTCCATTGTCACCTATAATTCATCTTCATATAAAATCACCTGTTCTCATCAAAGAACAAAAACAACTCGGGTAATGAGCCATCCACTCGATACATTAAAGAAAAGAAACTAGTATATAGCTCATAGCAGCAGAGAGGGGATACAACATCCAAGACACAAATCTAACTTAATATTTTCAAGAAACACTGAAAAGTAGAAGCTCTATTCCATGGAATCAATATACTGATACAAAGATGCAAACAACTAATAAGCTTAGTGAATACTGTGTGTTTATAAAACACATCCTACTCTGCGACCAAAAGAAAGAACTCCAACTATATTAAACTACAACACAAGCAGAGAGAGGATAAATGAAGGCCAAATATCAAGTTCAATAGACAAAAACATACGTTAGGACACTAGCACTCTAGAGTCCGAACTATTAAGATAATGTACTATGTTACTCTCACTCTTTAGCACGCCATACCCATGTCCGAAGCATGCATCCTCTTAAACACGTGAATCCTTGGTATATCTCTTAAATTTAATCGGAAAAAAAATGTACATTCTTCGTTTCTAAATATATGCAAAACTTTGACTTTCGTATCAATGGAAAATCAAGATTCAAAGTTTGGGTAACAATGGATGGTGTAGCAAATATTCTTTCATGTACTTATGGAAATGGAGAAGAAGCTTAATTACAAGGGTTTGTAATAGACTTCTTTGCAAGGAGCTGGAACCTGTCCGATATGTAGAAGTGTAGAACTACGAGTAAAAACAAGTCCTTAGCGGAATTGAGAAGTCTAGTGCCTCCAGTCGAGGTCCGCATAAAGTCTTGCATACATTTATCCTATAAATATAAAAATGATTGCTTGTATCGGATAACTACGTGGTTCCACTTCATCAAGACAATCCACCTATAAGAAGCATTAAACTAAAGATCGGCAAACTCGTGTACTTTTGGGGTAAGGGCTCCAGAATGCTCTTCTATGTGTGAAGGCTTTAAGTGAGGCATGAGTCAAGAGAGATAATCTCTCACTTTTATATTATACGAGTACCATTTTGACATTGAAGAAGACGCCAATGCTTCCGAGAGAATACTTGATTATTAGTACTTTGAGATAGATCATAGTCTATTTTACGAGTCCGATTGAAAATAGCCTCCGGAGGTCCTAGATGTTGGAAAGGGTAAACAACATTGAGCGAGATAAGCAAGAGTTCTAACACGGACCACTAGGAGAAGAAAAGAGAACTAACCATTTTCAATTGTCGTTCTCCTCAATAAGTTAGCACCATCCTCCTCGTCTTCCCGCGCACTAAGTCCGCAAAGTTCCAAGAAACGAGTGTTCGAAAAATACAAAGTCTAGTGATCGAAAATAGTAGATTCGGCTTCGAAAGGTAAATTTTCTTCTTTTCTCGAAACCCAACAAAAAGGAAAAAAAAAGAGGGATATGACTATATTAGTTAGTCAACAAAACAACACCTGATGTGCTAACTTTTGTGAATTGATAAATGATAACGGGGCCTACGAGGAAACAAGCGAGCTTGGTCACATTATAGAATTTTAGAGTGCAATTGTGTGAGTATCTCACGAGAGAGTGGATTTTACACCTTTAAGGCGAAGAACACAAGTGAATAAAAAAAAAACAGCAACTCAAAACTATTTATAAACGTCCATAGTAGTACATTTAGAAGTGTTGGGTGATTCTAAATTGATAGGTTTTTACACTCGATAATCACCGGGGAAGTTTAATAAAAGATAAGCCGACAAGTACTACAATACTCTAACTTAGGAAATATTAAAATCTGCTATCGAATTTGGCATCATACCACACACGAAATTCGGTTGTTTCACACCAATAGATGAAGAACATACAACACTATATGAATATTCGACATAGAAGCACTAAAAAAATCTACAACATACAAACACAAAATGAAAAATACACATAACACCAATAATAAATTGCATAAACAAATCGCATAGACAAGCGATGAAGAACAACAAACGGGATCAAATATTTTCATGACCTAAATTAAAAATGTAAACCCTAACCAAATTAAATCACCGATTAGAAAAAATCTCGAAAAAAAATTCGAGATAATCAAAGGAAACAAAACGGATCTTGCAACGAATTACGAAAGGAATGACGACATCTTCATATTGCTCGGTGACTGGTATAACCCATAAAAGAAAGAGCAGTGTTGTCATTCTCCCATATTTAATGGCAAAAAATCACCAAAACTAGTCACAATTTACACAAAACTACTACCAAGTTTCTAATTTGGTGTATGTCATGCTAAAAGCATCCTACTAGATTAGAGTTAGATAAATGATTGAGGAAATTAATTATATTATACCCTAGAATTATTTTGAGTAATTCAGGGAAAACCTAGAAATTATGATAAAATAGAACCCGAAGGAGTTAGGGAAATTGAAGATACATCGGATCCAAACTCGAAGGAGTATGCGGCGGATCGATTCGAGTGCGACGGGCGATTCGAGTGGCCGGACTTGCGCTAGCGAATCGAGCCCGAAGGGGTTAGCGATTCGAGTGGCCGGACTCGCCGAACAAGCTTCGAACCGCGGTAGGCGGGTGATAGAGAGGGACTTGAGCGAAGCGAGTTCCAATCGAACTCCGGCGGAGGAAGCGGTAGAGAGGGACTAGCGAAGTCTAAACTCTATTGAATGAACCGACTTGAGAGATGTTACGAGGGACCGACTTGGGAGGAAGCGGACGACGACAACGGAGCCCTTAACCGAACGGATGGAGGACGGGCGAGTGGGTGAGGAAGCGAAGGACTTGGGAGGGAGGGACGACGGAGGACGGGTGAGTGAGAGAGCGAAAATTGATAAGAGAGGGAGGGAGTGAGGGACTGAACTATAGGATCGGTTAATTAATACTTCATTTTATTAAATTAGCAGTGGGGAGAATTTCACCAAAGAAACAAAAACTACCGCTCAACCATCCAAGTGCTCCGTTGATTAACCGGAGCATTTAGTTACAAATGCTCGGGTTGATTAGTCAACCCGAGCATTTGATGTCAAATGCTCCGGTTGACTAATCAACCCGAGCATTTGTGAATTTTTTTTTCTAAAATTATCACAAATGCTCGGGTTGATTAGTCAACCAAAGCATTTGATAAGTAGCAAAAGCTGTTTTTTCCACTAGTGCTAATTAGTAGTACTCAATATTAATCTCTATATTATTTTATTATGCTCATTTGAAATCCAATTGATTTTAGGTAAACAATTTTCTATTCCAACAAGTGTCATGATCTCATTTTTTATAACATTGCAGAAGATTAGTATTTTGTAATCCAATGAGAATAATATTAGATCTAATATATAAAAGGAATCTATATAATAAACCAACAAGTGTCTTAATCTCATTTTTAGGTAAACAATTTGATTTTTTAATTTTATATTATTGCAATTGTTTGTATGTCTTTATTTTTGTAACCTATATGATTCCAGAAAAACTAGTTGTTGGCCTCGGGTCACTAGCAATGTGAATTTCAAAGTTTAAGATCAAACACTTCAGAGAAGTGAAAAAAGAGAGAGTTAAAGGCATTAGATAATTCTGCTGAGAAAATGATCTTCTATATCCTTTTAAATTTTCTACATAGTAAATTATAATATAAATTATTCATCAATATAGCTCTCAGTTTTGAGAGAGTGCATCTATATATAAATATAGAGGGTGTCTTGGGTGTAACATGTTATACCATAACTTATTGTGTAACAACATTTTGAACATGTGAATTAATTCATACCATTATTACTCATTTATGTCATTATTGGCGTATTTCATTTTATTTTGGAGTTGTCTCCTATCATTTTTTATAAATTAGTTTCATGTAATTTATAAAACTCTTTCATGTCTGACTGTTATGACATTTTTCAGCAAACTTATGTCATTTTGGAGTTGTTTTATGTCATTTTCTTGTATCTCATTTTTATTTATCAACTCCTTATTTACCATATTGTTATTACTCATTTTTGTGTCATTTTTACTTATGTTGATGTTCTTTTATGCAAACTTGTATCATTTTTCCCTATTTTATTGTTATTTGTCGACTCCTTATGTATCATATGATTATTACTCATTTTCGTGTCATTTTTACTCATTTTTATGTCATTTTACAACAAACTTGTATCATTTTCCCATAGGAAAAATTGATGAAAACAGTCCAAGCTATGCGCCTTCTTCCTTTAACAGTCCGAACTATTGATTATCCATTAATAATCCCAACTATTACCCCCATCTTCCAAAAATGATCCCAGTAACCTAGAAACCTACTACAACAAAAAACCTTGAACATGTGACTTGCATATGATTTTTAATGAAATCTAATTTTTTTCCCTTTTGTTTTTACTTTTTAATGCCTTTGACTTAATTTTTTCCCCTTTTACTTCACCCCACGTTTACTCTCTCCTCCTTCTCCCTCTTTTCTTCTTCTCTTCACGCATATCTTCTTCTCCCTCTTTCTTCTTCACGACATTTTTTTTTCTTCACATCCTTCTTCTCCCTCTTTATTCTTCATAAAAATGACTAAATCACATGGGTCTGGTGCTAATTCTTCCAACTCCTGGGGTGGGTTTATGATGAACTGCAAGTGTGAGGTTCCTTGTGCAGTTCGGTCCATAACGAAACAGAGTCGCAACCATGGAAGGAAGTTCGAGCATGTGGGAGGTATCTTGTGAATGAATTTTTGGATAATCTAAGTTTAATTTTCTTTGTTAATTGTTTAATTACGGTTCTTTGGTAAGTTTTGGTAAATTAGGGTTCGTAATCGGGCGTTGAAATTGGGGATTTTTTCGGTAATGATATTTTTGTTAATTTCTTTGAATTATGTTTGTATTGTTAATTTTGTTGAATTATGTTCTTAATGTCATTTTGTTAATTTCGGGAGGAAGATTGTGGATTTTTTTAATGGTTGTATGATCTTGAGCCTACTATTTGCGATGGGTGTGAGAAGGTTGAACGGAGGATTGACAATGTCCAGAATGAGTTGGAAGGGCTGCCTGAGAAGTTGGAGTCAATAAAGCAAAAAAGAAAGCATTGAAGGACTCAAATGATGGACTGAAAATGGCATTGATTGTTCAGATGAACCAGAAAATGGCTTGGAAGACATTGGCCATTGGTGCAATTGCAGCAGTTGTAATTTGTTTGGTGATAATTGCAGTGCTTCTATGTGGGAAGTGACTACTTAGGTTGTTTGTGTTTCAATGACTATAATGGTTGTTTTGGTTAGTTGTCCTTAGGTAGTTAATCTAAGTGTTAGTTTAGTTGTTTTTAGTGTCCTTAGGTAGTGGTTCTTGGTTGAAGTGACGGCTAGGAAGGAAACAAAAGCTTGAATATATAAGATGTGTGTTGCAATGACTATAATGGTTGTTTTGCAATGGTGTAATGGTTGTTTTGCAATGAATGAAATGGAATTTTGGCTTCATCTACTTTTGCAGCAGGTTTCTCCCATGTATTGCTACCTTGTTATATCTTTTTTTCCACCTATCTAACACAGCACATTATCCCTGCATTTCTTTCTTTCCACAAACATATTTTATTGACCAATTTCATGAAAACTTCTTGTTTCAGATTAGTGAAACACAATACACCACTATCATGATGTAAAGTCTAAATGCTGGTTCCTTGAAATTCTCTTTAAGGAATAGAGGTCAACGTACTATTATCTGGATGTTACCACTTGCAGGTATGTGTGAATTTGTACTAGAAAGGAAACAAAAGTTGGGGGAGGGAAATATATTCAACCATGAACGAACAATTAAACCAGGGAATCATGTGAACTAGGAGTATAAATTACTCCCTCCGTCCCAGAATACTCTTTACACTTTCCTTTTTCATCTGTCCCAGAATACTCTTTACACTTCTATTTTTGGATATGACCCACTATTATTTTAATTCTTCTACCTTTTAAACATTGGTCCACACTCTCTCTCCTCCAAATAAAATAATACCACTCCTATTATATACCAACTCTAACCATGGTCCACATTCTCTCTCCTTAAAATAAAATAATACTACTTTTACTAACTACTAACTCCTATCACATCTACTTTTCAATAAAATAATAATTCATAACCAAACAACAACTTATCATCTAAATCTACGTGCCTTGATAAGTGTCAAGAGTATTTTGGGACGGAGGGAGTAACATTTAAGCAGCCATCAATTTTTAATTTCAAGATATGTCAACACAAATAGGGAAATTGAGCAAAGATGCCACTGCAACAGCATTGTAAACCTGTAGACATCCAGACTACCCCATCAGGGTTCTGGTTAGTGCTGAACAATAGACAGGTTCCTGTTTAAAGACACAAGACATAACAATAATATGCATTTAGTTCTATTGCCTGAGTCTAAAATTGACTTCCTTGACTAGATGCAAAGGATCATCTAAAAATTCTGGTTTAAGCAGTACGTGAAACAAACTCTCCATATAAAATAGGAACGCCATGAAACTAGTTGGGCAGCGGTGACAACTCTGAACAAAAGACATCGTTAACAATTGTCACTGGATTTCAGTAAAATGACATTGTCGCAAAAAATTACAGCAGCCCCAAAAAAATACATTGACTTAATTAACATGATTGTAGCAAAAGCAACCATAAAACTACAGCACTTGTTTGTCATGTGACATTAACATCAAACACTAACTTCACTAAGTTGCTGCTGACCCTTGTGTTCCAGCTTCATTTCCAACAGCTACTGATGACTATGAGATCTATAAACCAGAAAAAACACAAGTAAGCACACATAAGTGCAAGATAGTAAACACAACTTACTACAAGATAAAAAAAACACCAACATAACACTTACATTGAGCTGGGTTCTGCCACTGCAATAAGTGCTTCCTTAGTCACTGATAAACACACCAACTCCCATTGGAATTGCTCTTCCCCTACCCCTACCCCTACCCCAACCCTAGTTACCAATGCTTCTACTCCCACCTCCCCTGCTGTCGACACTGCCAGTGTCAGTACTTGCACCACCCCTGCCTCTCCCACCAGTTCTCCCACTAACACCTCTACCCTGACCACCAGTTCTGCCACCCACACCTCCTCTGCCATTGGTCACATGATCCCCTCCTCTGCCACCAACCCCACCACCTATAGCATCCTACCTCCTTTGGTAACTCCACCTCCTCTAGCACCCCTACCCCCTCTGATAACCCTACCACCTTTTCCTGTCCTAGTAGGCTGTGTAGTGGCATAAAGTACAGCAGTTGGAGTTCATGTTGGAGTTAATATTGCAGTTTGGCTCATAGCCCCTTCTTGTGGCCCAACTACTCTCTGTCTCTTGGATTGCTGAACTATAGGGTATGCAGATGCTTCTTCATTTGGTGTTTTATGAGGACATCTTCTTATGTTGTGGGTTGTTGACTTGCACACAGAACATTTCATTTGAATCCCATGTTTAGTTAACTTACCATGTTTCTTAGGATTCTCAAAGGGATCTTTGATTCTATTCTTCCTAGGTCTACCAGGACCTATCTTAATAGGAGGTGGGATCAAAGGGTAATCAACCTTAGGCCAATATTTTTCACCTACACATGGTGGAATTGCCACTGCATATGACTTCAAGTAAGTCTCCTTTGTGTCCCAATTTGCAACATAATCCTCAGCTTTTCTATGGCAAAAAAATATGCATGCAACTGCATGAAAGCATGGCATTCCTGATAGATCCCAAACCCTACAAGTACATGTCCTCTTTTCTAAGTCAACACACACATCATCCATCAAATGACTAACTTGGAACACATTGACACTCGATGGGACAACGGTGCATTCAGCAGCTTTCTCTTTCCCCTCCTCTAACTTCTTTTGAATCCAAGGACAGACTATCCCTTGATATTTTTCCATTTCCATTTTCTTCACAGCTAATCTCTGCATGAGGTTAGTCCTAATTTCCTCTAGCATATATAGTAAGGATTTTGTCCTAGCGTTTATAATGTATATTGAAAGTTTCAGCTAGGTTATTGACTATGACATCTACATTGGTTTCAGTTTTCATAAAAGCCCTACAGAATACCTTAGGGTCATATTTGTTGAAAGCATCTGCTGCTGCTGAACTCACTTCTTCCATTTTCCCAAGAGCCTCTGCATGGTCCTCTGGACTATAAGCTTTTACAGCTCTCCAAAAAAGTTTCTTGAACTCATCTCCTCTGAAGTTCTTATTCTAGTGAGCATAGATGTGCCTGGCACATTGTCTATGCTCTGCACCTGGCAACACTTGCTTGACAGACGACAAAATTGACTGCAACAATGTTAACAGGGTACGTGAGTAACAATTAAAGGTAGCCAAAACAGAAGATAAATGTGTAAGCACAGGATAAATGTACCTGATGTTCATCAGATATAATTACCAAACCAGCACCACCATTGAGGTTCAAACTATGTTTCACTTCAGTCACGAACCAGGACCAGTGTTGTTGTTTTCACCTTCTACTACAGCCCAAGCAACAGGGAACATCTGATCATTCCCATCCCTACCTATGGCAACCATTAACTGTCCACCCAAGAATGTCTTCAGGAAACATACATCGACACATAAGACCCTTTTGCATCCCTGAATCCAACCCTGTGCAATCCCATTAAAGCAAACAAACAACCTCTTAAACACTGGAGGTGTTTTCTCATCGTCAATTACCAACACAAGCTTTGTGTCAGGGCTACTCTTCCTGATAGCCTCTAAGTATCTCCCCACCTTCAAGTAATGCTCTTGCATAGAGCCATGTAAAAGTCTGTGAGCATGGTATTTCACTTTGTATGCCACAACCTTCTTGATAACTACCCTGAACACCCTCTTCACAGCCTCAACAACTTCTTTTGCTGACCAATGTGGCCTTGCTTTGAAGACCTCCAAGAACTACTTTGCCAACCAAGTGGACTTCAACTGCTTGTTTTTCTCCATGTTCCTTGTGCAACAATGTCCGGTATCCACAGTTTTAAGCACAAAGCAGTCACTACTACTGTCCCATGATGCATACAACCTAAAGCTACAGCTTTACAAACACATTACTTGAAGTCTTTGACCCCTATTCTTGTTGCTTTGAGCTATGCTAAGGTTTCTCCCTTGGTGTACAACAAACTTAGCCACATCATCTCTGAAAGCTTCTCTATTTGGAATTTTTTGGCCAACTTTCCACTTAAAAGATTTCCAATCTGTCCCTTCACCAACAACAAGTCTCCTAGCATTCCTCTTTCTTAGAATATCATTTGCATCCTCACCTTCATCTGGTGACTCTTCTTCATCTAAGCTATTAGCATAATCACTAATATAGCCACCTCCATTTCCACCACCACTTGTGCCTGCTCCAATACCACCACCACCCTTCACCAACCCACTCTCAGCTTCTCTTTGTAGTCTGTCAGCTAGATCTAGAAGCTCTTTTATTGTTTTTTTCTTCCTTTCCCTAGCCTCAATCAACTCCTCATCACTGTTATCATCATCTTCTGCTTCTAAATCATCAATGTCATCACTTTCATCCTCACCTAGAATATCCTCATCCTCTAATTCTGTATCAACATCATCCACAACCTCAAACCCATCCTCTGGCTCATACAAAGTATCACTTTCAGACCCACCAATTAGGTCTTTCAATGGTATTGGACTATCAGGTCTGATGTCATACCATTGTAAGTACTCCTCCTCATCTACAGTTACAGTTCCACCTTCTGTTTCAATAGTGTATTGGGTAGCAGTTTTTGTGGGAGGTTCTGTGTTAGTTTCATTAGGGTTTGGGGGACAACTGTTTTCAATAGTGGAGTGAGAAGTAGAGGGTTCAGTAGTATTTGGGTGGGATTCATTAACTGGTGAGGGTATATTTGATGGATTTTTAAATCTAGGACTACTCCTTTGTGGTGGGGTCACTTTCTTCTTAGGTGTAACAATTCTTTTAGATGTGCTCTGCTTAGCAACAAAGTTACAACAAAAAGTTAGAGGAATTACTCAAAGCACATGAAAGATACTAAATTTCAGAATAATTACCATCAATGTTATCAGGATCGGGATCCTACTTTGGATCGTAGGGGTTGGTAGGATCGAATCGGTGGGATCGGATCGTAGAATCGTAAGATCCTACAATTCGGTAAAATAGAGATAATTATGCTTGAAAATGGTGAGACTCTGATGTTAAAAATTTACACATATTAATAATGACTTATTTGATTAGCAAATGGTGATAATTTTTCAATGCTATAAGATTTGAAGTAAAATGCAACCAAAATATAATAGAAGAAATATAATATGTGAAAATACTTTATGATTTTTTTACGATAGGATCGGATCGTAGAGTCGTAGGATCGTATAATCGTATTAAGATCCTACCATGTGATTTTTTGTGGTTGGGTAGGATCGAAAGATCCTACAAAATTAAGATCCTACGTAGGATCGGGATCGGTGAGGTCCTTCCGGATCGTAGAATCGTAGGATCGTAAGAGTCGGATCGGGATTTTAACAACATTGATTACCATTACACATGACCGAGAAACTAAATTTCAGTATTTACATGAAGTTTTTGTCAAATTTTCCTTTCAAATATTCCTATTACACATTAAATTCAGTTTCTACACATGAACTTAATCTAAATTCACAGTCTTTAGGCAGGAGAAATATCAAAGCTAGGAATTTGAAGAAAAAAATGGTAACTTTTTACCTTCCATCGCAGGTCATCCTCGTACCTCTGTCGCGAATTTTGTGACATGCCCGCTAATGGAGATTGAACGAAATTGAAGTGTAAGGAACAAAATTCAAATTTTTGGAGCGAAATTGAAGTCACTAATGGCGACTTTGTTTTTGTTCGCATCGTATCTTCTTCGTTAATGGTGGAGATTGACTGAAATTGAAGAGGACTCTTAGAAGAGAAAGAAGATAACAACAGGTTTAGTAGTATGAAGTAAAAGGGGAAAACAAATTAAGTCAAAGGCATTAAAATAGAAAAATAAAAGGGGAAAAAAATTAGATTCATTAAAAATCATGTGCAAGTCACATGTTCAAGGTTTACCTGTTGTAGTAGGTTTCTAGGTTACAGGGATCATTTTTGGAAGATGGGGGTAATAGTTGGGATTATTGAGGGATAATCAATAGTTCGGACTGTTAAATGAAGAAGGCGCATAGTTCGGATTGTTTTCGTAAATTTTTCCTTTCCCATATTTCATTATTATTTCCCAACTCCTTATGTACCATATCACTATTACTCATTTGTATGTCATTTTTACTCATTTTTGTGTCATTTTTAGCAAACGTATATCATTTCCCCTTATTTCATTAGCATTTGTCTATTCTTTATAAACCTTATCATTATTACACAAACTGATATTATTTTAAGAGAAATGATTTTATTATTACTAACCTTTATGTCACTCCATAGCAAACTTGTATAATTTATGTCATTCCATCGCAATTCACCTCCCTAAACTTCCCTCTCCTCCACCACCCTTTCTCCTCCCTCCACCCCCTCCATTTTCATCATCAAATTACCACCTTCGCAATCCCTCCATAACCATCCATGTCCCCACCAACGCTGCCTCCACCTCCACTCTCTCTCCTTTCTCCTGGAAAATTTATCCGAATATCATCAATGTCATCATTTTTGTTGGCGATTTGGTGGCAAAAGAAGACGAGGAGAGAGAGAAAATGGAAGTAGAGATGAGAAGGTCGAGGTCACCACCTCGCGGACAAGCGAACATCAGTTGTTCTGTTTACCTGCTGCCACGCGATGAGAGGAGGGAGAAAAGAACTACCACTACAAATTCTACACTCTTCAATTAACACTCCAACACGTTCAAGCGACCACCATGGCTGCAGTCCAAGGTCAGCTTTTTTTTCTCAGACAACATCGATTTCGCGATATTGCGATGTAGATTGATTTTATGATCTTGCGATGTAAATTGATTTTACGATCTTGCGAAAAATCTCAGAATCTAGGAAGTAGATTGATTTTACAATCTGATTTTCACCAAAATGATATCCAGAAATCTCATAATATTCGATTCCAATCACCGGAGATTATTAATGGCGATGATCTTTGGATAAACGTTAGCTGAGGGTTTTGCGATTGAGGTCCGGGAGGAGAGAAAGTGGATTTGGGGCGGAGTAAGAAAATGGATGGGGGGTGGTTACGATGGTGGAGATGGCGGTAGTTATGGAGTAGATGAAGGTAAGAGTGAGAAATGAAGAGGAAGAGAGGGTGATTTGACACGTGTGAATATTTGTTACACAATAAATTATTTTGTAACAGTTACACCTAAGACTTTGTGATAGATATATAATTAATGATAAATACTATATATAATTTTGTTTTTGAAATTTAAGTTGATGTGTAAAAATATAACTGATGCAATTAAATGATGTAGTGGTGTTAATTAGGGAGGATACACAAATTTCAAGACTTCTTATAAAAAAATTAAGAGTGAAAAGTAGGACACACTATTATTACCATAGATTACTGAGTATTGATATGTGCATTTATATCACAAAATAGTGTGGTAGCTTGATGGTGAATTGGGCTTCATAAGTAATTAGTACCCAAGTACGATTCTTGATCTAAACAGTTTTGTAATAGCTAGCTCAACTATTAGTTTGCCACATCACCACCTATGTGGCGTGTGTCATTTGGTATGGAGAGGGTGACATGTAGCGGGTTACAAATCTAACTCACACATTTTTATAATATATATATGGGTTTTTTGTCAAAAAGGACCTAATAAAATACAAGTTTTGTAGGGAAGGACCTAATAAAAAAATTTTGTCTAAAAGGACCTATTAAAATACTTTCGATTGTTAACAGGAACCAGTTTATGAATTTCAGGCCAAAATTACTATATTCCGGCGTTGACTTTTTGCAATCGGGACACCACAACTACATTTAACAGGAATTTTATTGCTTGAAGATGATTTCGCAGACATTTTCCTTCAATTTCTGAAAAAAAATTAGAGTTTTTTGGCCTGAAATTCATAAACTGGTTCCTCTTAACAATCGGAAGTATTTTAATAGGTCCTTTTAGACAAAAAAATTTTTATTAGGTCCTTCCCTATAAAACTTGTATTTTGTTAGGTCCTTTCTGACAAAAAACCTATATATATTGATATGTAAACCAATTTTTTTTTACATTATCTCAACCCTTTACCTACTAATCTTATAAAGTTTTTAAACGACAAAATAATATAAATATAAAAGAAATTAAACATAATCCATACTCTCTCAATTTGGAATTTCTTCTCTATTTCTATTTCAAAGTAAAAATTCATTAAATTTTTCAATAATCTATATTAAATTTTATCACAACAAAATTATTATGTGAGATTTATTTAAATTCGTGGGAACGCTTATATTCTTTTTTATTTTACATATACGAAATTAACATAATAGTTGTCAAATATGACTTTAAATACCATTGAATATCAAACAAAGCAAACAATTAGCAATGCAGAAATATATCCAAAATTTACAAGTTAATTATTACTCTGATATTTTTATACTAATTTACTCAGCAATACTTTAATTTTAGATAAAATAAAAATTAAAAAGCATATATGTTGAAAAGAGTGGTAATGTCAAATTTTAGTACTATATAATTTTTTTAAGGTCCATGAATTAAATACATATTCACGAATCAAAAATCAAACCTGAATTTTTTTAACAAAAACAATCAATGAAAAGAATAGGTGAAAGAAAGAAAGTAAGTATATGAGTTAGTTGACAGAGAAGGAGAAAGAATAAAACACAAAACATTAATGTTTAGGATGTTATGTATTTGTTGGCCTAGTATTTTTTTTTTTTTTTACATAATAAGTGACCCTTTACATCTTTTCTTCAATTATTTTAATAGTTATATGTCTAACTTCACATCATGATTTTAATATAAATATGACAATATTTTATATTTACTAAATTAAAACAATACATTTTTTTATTTTTTTAATTTGTTCCTACCATGTCTAGTTTTAAGTTGATATCTCCAAAAATTCTAATATTTAGCCAAATATTATTTAATTGTGATCTATATGATATCTATTACTTTAGGCAAGATAGCATTAAGCAACGAATTCAACCATTAGATGCAACTATACTTTAAATAGGTTTAAAATTCGAACTTATTGAGAAAATTAAAATCATTTGTGCAATCTTCATTAGTATAAACTATAAAGCAAGTAGTATATAAAACACATGTGCTGGTATATGAAAAAAGTGAGGAGTTATATATTCATTTTCAATAAATGTCAAACAAAAAAAAGTCAACATAGTATAGGGGTACTAATGGAGTTGAGCAGCTCGCACGCAACTCGAACTCGACTCGGTGAACGCTCGGTCAAAACTCGACTCGAGTTGGCTCAGCTCAAAAGGTCAACGAGTACGAGTTGAGCATGACCCTTTTCGACTAGATAAGCTCGCGAACAATTCGATAATTTTTTTTCATATATTATTTCATAATTTATTTTATTTAATATAAAAAGTTTATTAAAACAGTGAGTGAAAAAAAATATGAACCCAATCAGCAAGCCAATGAGGATATACTCTCTACTCTCCACCCAATCCCAACCCATCCCATATAATATTAAAAATAAAATGCCTCCTAACCCATCCCATATCCCATATAAATACTACAAAGTAAAAACCCTAATCTAAAAACCACATCCCCCCCCCCTCTGCCATCACTCTTCTAGTCTTCTATGCTCACTCACTCTTCTTTCTATTTTGTCTCTCTTTTATTACAATTAACAAACAAAAAAGAAAAAGAATCAACTGGCAGTGATTAGCAAACTCCAAATATATGGCGGTGGATGATCAAAGCTAGACGCAACTAGCGGTATCTTCAAGATTAATTTGTTCGCCGGGAAAATTGAAAAGAATAGTCCTAACTATAGCACTCCTGATAAAAATAGTCCAAACTTCAATTTTATATAGTTCAGTCTCAACTTTGACCCCCCTTTTACATTAGTGGTCCAAGTAGGTGTTTTTTCTGCTTTAGCAGGTAAAATTTGTTTAATTTTTTTCTTTTTTTTTTCTATCTTCTTCCTCCTCGTTCTCTTTCCTCCCTTCTTCCTTTAATGATCTATCCTCCTTAGTGGTGTCGAAAATGACCGACCGACGAGTCAACCCGATACCGAATCGACTTGAACCCGGTTCGATCTCGTAAGAGTCGGGCCCTCAAACCCGACCGAAACCCGACCTCGAGATTACCTAGACTCGACCGACATCCGACAATGCAAGATCATATTCTTACCTAACCACACAGACCTGCATTCAAACCCGAACCTGACTGTAACCCAACCAGATATTAACACAAATCCCAACCAGACCCAGTAAATATCCGGTTCAACCCAATTTGTTTATGACCGACCCGAATTCAACTATAATTCATGTTAACTAGATAAAATAAGATCAGCTTTATTTGATCTAATTTTTCAAACCAACCTATTTGGACGACTAAACCACACAAAATTATTAAAATTCAATTATTTTAAATTATTTTTGCTAAAACTGAATTGAACAAAAATTGAGTTGAACTTGACTGATTTTAATTAAAAACTGAACTTAACCCAACTAAAATTGTTTTGTAACCAAACTGATTTATTATTATCTAGATCAAATTGTACTCGAATTCACAAGTCAAATATTTTTACTTTGATTTTTTTATTAAACTTATTATCATAAGGTATAATAACGTGAAAGATGTGAGTATTTTACTAAAATTAGAGTTAAATTAATATTATGATTAATCACTTATGACTTGATTGAGTGATTTTCTAACCAGATGACTACATGTCTACAACTACATTATGTCACTATTATATTATAAGGTTGAAATATGTGAATGTTTTGTAAAAGTAAAAGGTAACATGAAATTACGATTAGTCACTTCCAACTTGGGAGTACGAGTGACTTTCTAACCCATTAACTACATACACTATTACATGCTTTTACCTAATTACATATTAATTCTTTATTCAAAACTTAGTCTAAACTGGATATGGAGGTCATTGAAAACACAGATGTAAAAGACAAATCTCATTGTTGATAACATAGAACCATATCATTCCAGACACTAATGAAAATACAAACTCCAACATTGAATTACCATTTTTACACACAAAAAAATGATCAAAATTGGCTTCAATTCCTTAGGGCACTTTAAGATTTAGCTTGACCTTCTCTCCATTCCACGCACTTTATTTAATCTAGACATTGTTGTCTTTCCAGATCCAAAGCACTGCATATGTAAAAATATATGGATTAGATAATCAACAAATTTCAAAAAAAAATAGTACCAAGAATTGGATAGAACTATAAACCAAGTAACTAGTACAATTCTCTACTACTAAAATGATAAATAATCCCCAATAATCTTTCCGCCAAATTGAAAAAACTATAAGGCAAAAAATTACATTTGAAAATTGGAAAGCCATGCAAAGAGGAAATATGAAGATATATGTACTACTAGGTTTCTTTTAAGTTTTTTAAACTAGATCTAGACCAACTTACTAATCAAACTGAGTTAGATAAAGAGGAAATATGAAGATATATGTACTACTATGTTTCTTTGAAGTTTTTTAAAATGAAGTTAGATGAAATAAAAAATCTAACAATTTAGAAGTAAAATGTAAATCCAAGAAGAAGTAGGGAGTATAGAAAGTGATGAAATTTGTAAATCTACATCAAAACATCTTAGAGATGGGGTATTATTTAGCTTGATAAGACATGACAAGCTTTGAATACCACCTCAATGTAAAGCTCAAGTCATAACTCATGAACTAACTTCACCATATTTGAGTTCAAAGAATATCCATCTTAGGACTATAAGTTTAAATCAGGTACATCAACATTTTTTAATTTTCTGAAAGGAAGGATGAACATAATCAATAAGTATTACAAAAATTTAATTTTCTGTAAAAAAAACAATAAAAATAATTATCCGGCTAAAAGAAAACAACGAAAGACTACAACAACTAACAACTAACAAACCCACAAAAATTCAATATAATGACATGAAACCCAAGACAATCAATTATCATTCAACCAATTATAAACTAAAAAACACTAATAAAATCAAATACCCATTACCGCATAAAATTAATTCCAAACATCAAAAACCTAAATACAAAATTAACCCAATAAACTAAAAAAAAAGGAGAAATTCAAGACAAATTCAGAGAGAGAAATATCTTGGCGAACTTTATCTCATCTTCAAGCTCATGAAATCGGTTATTACGTTTACTAAAATTGTTAATATTCAGCTGATCTTTCCAAGTGACTTGGGTCTCTGATCCTGAACCTTGTAAAATGCAAATTATAAGCAAAAATCAGACACAAAATAATCGCCCGGAAATAATGGGGAATCAAAAATAAGAATGAGATTATTAATTCTAGCATAATGTGTTTTTCAATTTGAAGGTATTGAGCAGATAGATTTACCTGTTGCATGTTTACTTTTTATAAAATTTGGAGTGTGAGAGAGTAGTTTGAGATGAAGATGGTAGAAAGAGGAGATTTCAAGGCGCGGTTCGCAGACTGATGGACTAAATGATTGAGTCTGAACCCGGGTTTGAAATAGCGAGCCCGCCCGAGAGACAGCTAGCTGTTAGATGATGGGTTTATGACAATAATTTCTCCCACATAAGATCAGATTTTGTTAAGGAGTGGAAAAATATGCAAACAATGGAAGAAAGGAGAATATAGACGGGAGAAGTGAGAGAAAGGATGTTAGAGAGACAACCTTCTGGTAAGCCTAACCTGCTCATCACTTTCTTATTGCTTTCGCTCTCCTCCATTTTTGACTCCTTGCGCTGTTGAATGTTGGTTAAAGATGGGTTTTTGACATTTTTATCAAAAATAAAAACCACTAAATTGTGAGTATATGTCAAATTAAAACCCAAATAAAAATAAAAATTACATATTCACCTAAAATGGGGATCTTTTTGCTGAATATAGATTTGTAACTTCAATCACAAGCCACAGCCACGAGTATATGTTCAATCGAAGCTGTAACTTCAATCACAACTGGTAAAAACCCCCGCTTCGCCACAACCAGGATCTGTTTAATGTACATAAAAGCACTTCATTCAGTCAATGTTTGCGTAAACTTTTAATTCAGAAGATAGACTTTGCAGTGAACCCTTTTAATTTTACTCATTGATTGTAAATTATGGCGGAGATCCAAATGAAAATGGTGAAGTATGGTGAGGAGAGAGAAAGAGGTGAAGAAGAAAAGGCGAGAGGGAGGGAGAGAGTAAAAGAGGCGAGAAAAGGGGATTAGTTAGGGTTTTTTGAAATGTTCTCATTCGTTGGATTGCAATCTTCAACGGAGGAGATTAGCTCCCAACTTTTTTTTTTTAAATCTTTTTATCCCAACTTAAGTTACTTAGCTTGTCGATGGTGGAATTTTGATCTTTCTCCGAATCGATAGTGCTTAGTGCATGTCAATGACATTCTTTTGGCCGATGATAATTGAGAGTGGCCAAGCCTTGTGGATTGTTAAGCTTATCAATGGTTGAATTTTAAATGCTTTCTAAAATCAATGGCCTAAACTACTAATAAACTAGTATCGTATTTTGATATTATTTTGATTTGAGCATTCTAAATTTCTAATTCTAATATTATTAGTTTAGTAACTTTAGAAATTAGTAGTATTATTAGAAATTAATATAAATTATAAACTTTCGAAATTAAATTAGTATTATTGATTTTTAAGAAATTATTATTCTAAATTTATAAATTAGAAATATGTGAACATGTTACATGCGGTGACTAGGGATTAATTTAATGCTAACATGTAAGACGTAACACAGTAACAGTTAGCCGATTATTGCCAATGACCCGATATTAGGATTTCGGACTTAATGTCTTAATAATTACATTTACAATTTAACTTATGTCTGATTGTTGATACTTGTTATTGTGTTAACTTTGTAATATCACTAATACATTATCACTTTCTCAATTATCTATTAATTAGTACTTTTGTACTTAGCAACAATTAACAACTAGCAAGTTAGTGAATTACTGAGTTAATAGGTCTAAGTGAGTAACTGACTAAGTGCTAAATTACTATATGGTTGTTAACAATTTATTATGCAGTAAGTACTTATTAATTAACTTATTGGGTTATGGTAGATTAACCTTGTTAACATTTAACTTCTTGATTTTGATTTTTAACAAGTTAGGATTTTAGAAAGAATCGAAGAAGTTGGGATTTTAGTAAGATAAACTTGTAACCGAATGTTCACACAAGTTGATTTGACTTAATCGTTTGATGATTGATCATTAGTGACTTTAATGTATATTTTTTAATTATATACTCTGTTGGAGTAACACATAATGCAATAAGCCATTAGCCAATAATCTAAGTCTTAGTTTATTAACTTTACTCATTCATGCATATAAAGCTTTGTTATGTTTATTATTATTGTGCAACATATGAACCCTCGTTATAATCACTTAGGCCTCATATGAACCGTAGTTATAAACATATGATTGCCATTTGTTATAATATTATAACATATCAAGAGACGTTATACTAATTTATAATCAATAAAGTATATATTACAGTGGTTTTACAATTATTTTGATACCAATGTAGTACTAAAATGTTTAAACATATTGATAAAATAGTTTGTTTATACTTTATCATATATATTCACAACATAATACATACATACCGCGTTATGTTTTGTTTTGTCCTTGTCCAAGTAAAGTAGTTGTAGATGGTCTTTTCTTGTCGGCAAAGTAAACTAGTATCCCTTAGATGTTCTTCTTTGGAGACTTGTGCAACAATGTGCGAATCAACCAAGTCGAGCTCGAGCTTCGTTCCCGAACACCGCAAAAGGGACCCACCACGGAGGTTTGGGTGGTGGTTTCCCCCTCCGAAGCTTAAGTTAGATATCAGGTGTTTGTAAGAGAAAAGTAATTCTAGAGAGAGCAAGTGAGAGAGTAGTTTTACAGAGTAACTTTGCTTGTGTGCATTGAATGATCTTTCTCCGATTTCGGGGGTATTTATAGTGATAGCAAGATGACGAGTAACCTTAAAATCGACCTAGAATAGTGGCTTCGATTGGCTAAAGAATCGAGATCATGACACGTGGCGAGGCCATGATTTGGGAGAGTTTACCAACCACTCTCATGCAGCCACCTCACAGGGCTGGCCTCTGACTTCCTTTTGGACCAGAAAAGCAGCCTTTTAAACAATCGAGCCTAGCCCAAAGGGTAGATCTTTTTCTTCCATTTATCGGAGGACACGTGTACGGCTCGAGATGAGCCCAAGTGTCATCGGAGGAACCGTAGATTTCGAGGCTACAACATTTGCCCCTAAAAGGGTTTTCCTTTGTTGGCCCATCGACGGTTAAGGCCCTTTTACCCAACGTAGCTTCATTAGGCCCATCGGCGAGTTAAGGCCCTTTTACCCAGGGTAGCCTTATTTGAAATGAATGAAAGGACTCGCCTTTTAAGGGTTTTACCGGTCATAACCGGCCAGTTGGACCCTTTCTTCGGTCATTCTTGGCCAGGCTCCACGAGTTTCTTACTCCTCTATAAATAAACTTGGTGTGAAAACATTTGATCATTTCACACCTTGAACGAATTTTTCTAGAGAGAGAAGCTCTGCAAATTTTCTAGAGAGAGAGGGAGATCGTCCGGCTTCGGCATTCTTCACCGAATCGTTCGGACGTTCTTAGCGGGTATCGTTTCATTGTTCATTTCTTTCTTCTTTATTCTTTATTCTTTCTTAGAAAAACAATAAAATGGAATCTTCTTCGTCAAACAATCCTAGCCGACCAAGAGCTTGTCTTGACCCTAGAACCAAATACTTCTTCTTCGGCGCATTCTAGAGTTGGACCTCTTACGGCCCCGATACATATTTTTTCATAGTTTTGGCCGAGAAAGTCGAGGCGACCCCGAGTCTTTACTGTGCGGGGGTAATCTGGCGCGCGTCAGCAAGCGGCCGTCTAAGACGAAGAGTAATAATCCCGTCAAGCAGTTCGAGATATGGAGGAATCTCTTGGACGAGTTCCGGATGAGACGAGGGAGGTCCAGAAGTCTTTGGGCCTTTAGGCGGCCCCCTTTCCCCTAGCCGCGGCTTTGAGGAGTCCCAAATAAACCGGAAGCCGGTCCTTACGGGCCGGGACACTTAGATGGAGGAAGCGGCGAAGACGATAACGGTGGGGATTACAGGGCGCCGATGAGTCGAGGCAAGCCTCCACTACTTCGTGCGAGATTAGAAAACGATTAGGTCCTCTCTCGACCCCGCATTTATTTTAGCCAATCGCAAATGGCTAGAGAAAATAGGGCCGGACCCTAGCTATTTATCGAACTTCATGCCCGTGTCGGGCTTTTCCTTCGATCATCCCTAATAAGGAGGCCACTATTTTGAGCACTCCCAAAAATCATTTCTTGTCTACAGGCGGCTCTGGACTCGGGGTTGAGATTCCCCCATCATGAATTTATAGAGCAAGTGCTTCGTTATTACAACATCGGCCACAACCAACGGCTCCCAACGCCTGGCACAACGTCTTGACGTTCATGGCCGTCTGCCCGAGTTGCGCGGCACGGCTCTCTCTCTTGAAGCCTTTACCCACATTCATTACGCGGCCAAAATTCCCAGTGCCGTGGATGGAACATGGCTCGGCATCTCGCAACCGTCACCGGCTTTCCTAACGGCTGGGGCAAACCGTCAAAGATGCATGAATGGAAGGCCGATTTTATATATCTAAGGGCGGTCAATGACTCGGCCACGGAGAGTTATCGTTTCCATAGCAGAGCCGTCACAAATCTTTGGGCCGGCGATCTCTTGGGTGGAGGTTTGGAGGATAAGTATGACGAGGAGGTAGTGGAGTACTTTAAAATAAAGAAGTACTCCGAGCCCGGCCGAGAAATCCTTTAAAGGACCGACTAACTGGATACCCTTTAAGGAAATGTTTTATAATGACGACTTCTTGGTTGCCGCGGCTGTGCGGTTAGCGGAGTGATAAAGGTATCCATTCAAATCCCAAGTAAAACTCTTCGTCCATAGCTCATTAGACTAACCAATTTTCCGTCTTTCTTTGCAGACTCGACGGAAACGCATCTCAAGGCTTCTTGGACGGGAGACATAAGCATGTCTAAATTCACGAGACAATCTTTGGAAGGAATATGCCAAAAGTAGTGCAGAGAAGAGGGTTTGAGACAACTGGTAAATCATACAAAAAAATTTATTATTATTATTATTATTATTATTTTTTTTTTACGAGGATCATTGTGGCTCGTCCGGAATTGGCATCAAACTTTGGACGAGAATTACTCCAAGAAGGAAAACGTCCAAGCATGGACGTTCACCCTTGGGAAATTCTCGTGCGAAATTTTTATAGTCGTTGGACGAGTATCCTCGGACTCGTCCAAGTAATCGTAACTTTCTGCGGACGAAGATGGCCCGAAGAAGGAGAGCGTCCATACTAGGACGGTCACCCTCTTGGGGCCATGCTCGTCGAGGGGTTTTGCCGTCTACGGGCCGAGTACCATTTGGACTCGTCCGGGTAATAGTATCTATCCCCGGACGAGGATAGTCCGAGAAAGGAGAGCGTCCATGCTAGGACGGCTTCACTCTTGGGACCATACTCGTCGGGGGAGATTTTGTAGCCTTTGGACGAGTACCATTTGGACTCGTCCGGGGTAATAGCACCTATCCCCGGGACGAGGATAGCCCGAAAAGGAGAGCGTCCATGCTAGGACGGCTTCACTTTTGGGACCATACTCATGCAGGAGGTTTTTGAGTTCGACGTTTGGATAAAAAGTTGATTTCCTATCCTTGGATGGGGACATGTTAGCTTTGTCCAATTTTGGGACGGCTTCCTTCTTTTCCTCACTTTCAGTCTGTATTCGAGAATTTTGCTCGGACGAGATTCCCTTAGGAGAGGAGGTGTTCATTTTAAGGCGCCCTCCTTCTTTGGGTGATTTTAGATCCTGGAAGCCTTGCACTTTGATTTAGATTTTGATCCGTGGACGTCTGTCATTTTAACTTGATTGTTTCTCGCGAGAAAAATGCTCCCTACCAACAAACTCCCTCTCGGGAAGTCTTCTTCGTCCAAGAAGAGGCCTACAACGGCCACGGACCAACCTCGAAGCCAAAAAACCTAAGGGCTTTGTAAGAAAGAAGACAGAGAAGGCTACTCCAAGTGGGGGAGTGGAAGAGAAGACCATGCTTCCCCCTAAAGACAAAGCTCTGAAGGAGGGGCCTTCTACTGCCGCTCCTAGTGGAGGAGTGGGAGAAAATCCTGTCCTCGCTGGTCAGCTGGACGCTTTGCCTTCTGACTCGGCCAAAGTCGGACCCGGACTCGGCCGAAGTTAGACCCAGTCGGCCTTGGCTTTGGTGGTGCCGGGCGGGGAGGCGGTGTCGAGAACTATCCAGGGCCTCGGCTCGGTCGGCGAAGGCGGTCTCCCGAGATGCCCCTACTTGTAAGGGACGACATCCATCTCGTCTGGTGAGTCGTTTTACTCCAATAGAGTTAGGACGGTGCGGGTCGGCGGACAGTCTATGAGTCCATCTAATAGACAAGCCATCGTCTTTCCCATCCGGATATCGACTCTCCCCTCTTTCGATAAGAGGCAAAGGCCCGGCTATACCTTCACTGCTCCCACCTTAGACTCGGATGAGGAGTCTTCTCCGCTTTTGCCAAAATGTCAAAGGCGAAAAGGAACGGCTTAGCGAGGAACTCTTGAGTGTTACCACGAATCCTATATCAAAGGATTAAGGGGAGCATCGGCCGGGCATGTGGGCTATATGTCTCAACTGGCTGCTGAGGTATAACTTATTGCCACTTTTGTTTAGTACTTGTGTATATTTATTTCTTTTTGAAACTCGTCTAATGATTTGTTTTGCTTTCATTGCCCCAGCTTTTTGCTCGCAGCATGCTGACTGAAGAATGGGCGAGGGAGCTAAGGAAAGAGAATAAGCAGCTCGTCCATATGGCTACTACGGCAGGCGACAAGGCCATCCATGACATTGAGATGGCTAATACACTCCATCGTCAATCTCTGGAGGCTTTGGAGAAAAGATCAGCTCTTCTGGAGTCAGAAAACAAGAATTATCTTGTTACCATTAATGATCTGTACAACGAGCTAGACCGTCTGAAGATGATTATTAATGCTGTCTCTCTGCGATCCGAAAGGTGAGAGGGATGTGGCTCTCATTCTTTGCCGCCGAACGAGAAGGGAGAACATTCTCCTAAGGGCGAAGAATGCCCGTCTAGAAAGGTCGGCGGCTAAGGCCTTCGACGATGCCAAGGAAGGGTTGGCTCACGTCGTCGAAACCTCTAAGGATTGGGCCGTCAAGGCCTTCGAGATGTTGGCCGAAGCTGATGAGGTCCCAAGCTTTGTACGTCGTCTGGAATATCAGCAGAGTGTCCATCGGGCTATGGTGTGCGCCGAGGAACCTCCGAAATTTTTTGATTCCGACGACGAGGCTGCAGCTGCGAATGGGAACCCTGAAGACGAAGCCGAGGATGGGAAGCCTGAGGACGACCAAGAAACTTCGCCGAAGATGAGGCCTAGTTCTAGGTTTATTTTTCCAAGTTTCTTGGCTTGTACGCCATTATAGTCTTAGCCCTTCGGTAGTCTTAAATTGTAAATCCTTGCTTATTGATATATATATGAAGAACTTTTTGCCAA
This sequence comes from Beta corolliflora, assembly GCA_947648045.1. Classification (NCBI taxonomy): domain Eukaryota; kingdom Viridiplantae; phylum Streptophyta; class Magnoliopsida; order Caryophyllales; family Amaranthaceae; genus Beta; species Beta corolliflora. Next base: position 47,592 of record CANSZD010004344.1, on the reverse strand, counting down.
TTCTTAGGTCTCTCATTTTCAACAATTTGCAATTTGACTAAGTATAACGTTAACTTCGTCTGATCGTTGAACATCCTTGCCGATGTTTTAAGAAAGTGCGGCTTGCTTGCCTTTGGACAATCGAAAATGCGTGCAAAATGCTTTGCCAAGTGCCGGAACATGCTCGTCTCGAACTTTTGGACGGGTGTCACCCTATCCAGGTAATACGAGGTTTAGCGGACCTAATTTTACCCCTTGGACGATTGCCAATCATCCCATAAACTATCCATTTATTGTAATTCGTCCTGCATTTTGACAATCTATATAATTTTGGACGAACAACGTTCTAGCCGTTTTACTCGAGCTACGACACTTGTTACGCACTTATCAAGCCGTCGAAAGGGCATCTATTGCCTAGGTCGTCTCGGTGTTTGGACGTCCTTTTCTCTTTAGCTCGTCCTATAGGCCTCCATCATCCCCCCCCTTCTTGGGCTTAGCTCACCCGCTCATGACGGGCGAGCCAAGTCCAAGAAGGAGAGCGGTTATCCTTGGCGAAGCTTGTTGAAATTTATGGACGAGCTTGAGATACATGTTCCAAGCATGTTTTAGCAGGCTTCCTTGAGGGAGCAACACTCGTCATTAAGTAGTGATCCCTTACTAGGGTGCGGACTACTTAGCTGTCCAGTGCTTTTGAAGATAAGTATCCTTTACTAAGGTCTTATTTCGGGCCGACTTTTTCTCGGAGACTTTGACATTACTCTTACTAGAGGTTTTGCCAGTTTGACGGCCTTGTATGTGTTATACTTTGGCCGGTCTCTTGAAGGAGTGGTATTCGGCATAGAAAAGAGTAATCATGACATTCTATTATTGTTTGTATTTTTGTCCAAGTTATTATCACTTTTAGAGGAGTAAGCGATTTAATGCCCCCAAAGTGAATTAACTTGGTGAAAATAAACAAAGAGATAAGAAAGTAGGAATTGTATTATATGGATTTTTCTTGGTGAATGCCCAAATGCATGTATACAATTCTTTTCTTACTAACATGTGCTTAGTGGCACTTTGGAGTAACTACAAATTACCCTACGGGTATCGACGAAGATTTGAGTTAGGCGTGGTACTTCTTGAGTTATCCGAATTCCAAGTACGTTTGTATAGGTCGTCCATCTAGATTTTGTAGACGAAACGTCCCCCTGCGTAACTCTCGGATAATCGAGATAAGGTCCTTCCCAATTTGGTGTTAGCTTCCCTAACTCTTTAGCTCGTCCAACCGCTTCCATCTTTCTTAGAACAAGATCCCCCACCTTGAGCGGTCGTCCAACAACTCTTTTGTTAAACTCCGGAGCCATTCGCAGTTTGTACAGTGCATTCTTAGCAAGGCATTGCCCCGACCTCCGGCACTTGGTCCAAAGCCGTGCGTAATGCGGCCAGTTGGCATCTTCGGTGTACAACACGACTCGCGAGGTGGGTTCATCAATCTCGAGGGGCAAGACGGCTTCGGTGCCATGGACTAACATGAAAGGCGTCTCGCACTTTGTTGAATTCTTAGCGAGTTGTTCTAATGGACCATAACACTAATTGCGGCTCTTGACCCATTGTCCCTTGGCGTTTTCCGGCTTCCTCTTGATTCCATTTGATAGAATCTTGTTGAAGGACTCGACTTGTCCATTGGCTTGCGGGTGGGCGGCTACGCAAAAGTGAGCTTTGATTTCTCTTTCGACAACCAATCTTTCGGCTTAGGCGTTTCGAGCCGTGGACCATTATCAAAGACGATGGGTCGAGGCATGCCAAAACGAGTTATAATGTTTTTCCAGATGAAGCCCTTGACGTCGTTTGTTGTTATTCCTCGCATGGCTTCAGCTTCTATCCATTTAGTGAAATAGTCCACTGCTACTATCACAAACTTCTTTTGCCCAGCGGCCACAGGAAAGGGTCCTAAGATATCCATGCCCCATTTGGCAAAAGGCAGAGGGAACAAGATGGGAGTTAAATAGTTGGACGACTTTTGATGCACATTTCCATGCTTCGACAAGTTGTCACACTTCTTTGCATAGGCTAAAGCATCCTCCTTTAAGGTAGGCCAGTAGTACCCCGTCCTTAAAGCCTTTTCTCCTAATGCTCTTCCCCCAATGTGCGATGCACAAGCTCCCTCATGGAGTTCTTTCAGAACTTCTAGGCCATCTTCTCTGGTGATGCATTTGAGGAGAGGACGGTTGAATGACTTCTTGTAAAGGGTCTCATCCCATAGCTCAAACCACTTGTCTCTAGCCTTCACATACTTAGCCTCTACAGGGTTAGAAGGCAATCGTCCCGTCTTCTTGTATTCTATGATAGGCTCCATCCAGACTGCTTCTCGGCTAAGAAACATGATATGCTCTTGGTCAATGCTCTTTTTGGGTTTAACTTCCCAAAAAACTGTTCTTGGCACATCACCTTCAGTCGAGCTGGCCAATTTTGAGAGAGCATACGCTTGATGATTTTCGACCTTGGTACTTGGTCGAGAACAAATCGTTTTAATGGCTCAATCTTATCCTTGATCGATCGCATGTATTTGCTCATTGATGCTTCTTTGCATTCAAAATCTCCATTGACACGGCGACGACTAAGAGGGAGTCAGATTTGGCCTCAATCTCAAGGACTCCGTACGCCTTGCACATTTTGATTCCGACTAAGAGTGCTTCATATTCAGCTTCGTTATTGGACGCTTTGAATTGGAATCTTAATGCATATTCAAACTTGTCCCCTTCGGGAGATTGACATCCATTGACTGTGGACGATCCATCAACCATGAGCGTCCAATGCTTCCTTCCTCTAGCTGGATAAGATATTGGTTCTATGGTTGGCCGAGTAAGCTCAACTATAAAATCTGCCAAGGCTTGCCCCTTAATGGCTTTCCTTGGTTCAAATGATATATCAAACATGTTAAGCTCAACCGCCCATTTTAGCATCCGCCCAGCGGCTTCCATCTTCTGTAGAACTTGCTTCAAAGGTTGATCGGTGTAGACGATTATGCTGTGCGCCAAGAAATAAGGCCTCGACTTTCTGGCGGACCATGACTAGGGCCAATCCAAGCTTCTCGGCTCGGAGTATACCTATTTTCCGCATCTTTGAGCACATGACTCACAAAGTATATGGGAACTTGGACGGACTCTCTTTCAGCCAGAAGGACGGCACTCACAGCTTGAGTGGACACAGCCAAGTATACAAACAGTTTTTCCCCCTCGGCTAGACTGACCAACCTAGGCAGCTGCCGAAGGTGATCTTTGACGCGCAGAAGGGGCTTGCTCTGCCTCTGCTGTCCATTCAAACTTGGCATTTTTCTTGATTGTGGCAAAGAAGTGATGGCACTTGTCACCTGACTTAGATAAGAAACGTCCGAGGGCAGCCAAGCAACCCGTCAGTCTCTGCACTTCCTTTGTCTTTGAGGGAGACTTCATATCTAGAATAGCTTGAATCTTCTCGGGATTAGCTTCTATACCTCTCTGGTCCACCAAGAAACCTAAGAACTTCCTTGACAAGACCCCAAAGACACATTTGCTGGGGTTCAACTTTAACTTGTATTTCCTGAGAGTTTCAAAAGTTTCTCTCAAATCACCAACATGACTCTCTTCTTGACGACTCTTGACTATCATATCGTCAATATATGCCTCCATGTTTCTTCCCAACTGTGGCTGAAAAACAGTATTGATCAATCTTTGAAAAATGGTCGGGGCATTGCGTAGGCCGAATGACATCCTCACCCAGCCATACAGTCCTTTTTCAGTAATGAAGGACGTTTTGTCCTGATCCTCTGGCCACATCGGGATTTGGTGAAAACCTGAATAGGCGTCCATGAAGCTCAGCAAAGCATGGCCGGCTGTGGAATCTACCAGACGATCCAACTTAGGCAAAGGAAAGCTGTCCTTGGGACAAGCCTTGTTGAGGTCTGTGTAGTCCACACACATCCTCCAGGTGCCATTGGGCTTTGGCACCATGACCACACACTAGTGGAAAAAGGCTCAAATGCTCCGGTTAAAAAGCCCACAAATGCTCCGTTTTTCACGTGTAGCAAACGTCATACGAGCATTTGAACATTTTACAAATGCTCCGGTTAAGAACCGGAGCATTTGTTTCATCAAATGCTCCGGTTGTGCTCAAAACCGGAGCATTTGAGCTTCTTAACATGAATAAAAAACCACAAATGCTCCGGTTTTTTGGGTAAAACCGGAGTACTTGTTCGAACAAATGCTCCGGTTTTATAAACAACCGGAGCATTTGTGAATTTTATATAGGAAAAAAAAAATTCTGTTACTGCCAGCATGCACGCTAGCAGCAGCCCACTAGCATATTACAGTAATAACTTCAGTAGCCACTTTACCTTCATGGCATTGCATAAACAATTAAATACACTGGAATAAACATCATTATGGCCAAATTTTGGTTACAAATACTGTAAAGTTGAAGGGTGCCATTTTCTTAAAGCCACTAATAATTAAATGAGGTATATACAAGTAAGGACAGGGAGGGTTGTTCACCAAAAAAAAGGACGAGGGGAGGGTTTATGTTTCCTATTTTATATATGAAAATTGAACAACAAAAATATGCCCCAAAACTACTAGCAGATAATACAAATCATTCAGCAAAAACCTCATAGCATCGAACATTTCGGAGCATTTGACTGCATAACATTTTTCTCTCCTTTTCCAATTCCTCAAGCTCCTCTATCTCGACTTTCAAATCCCTAATTTAGCGAGGTGATACAAAATCAATCGGCAAGATAACGAACTCAAGATAGACAAAAAAGGAATTGAATTTGATTGAAAGCATGTCATAATTGTTTGTGAGTCGAACCTTAATTGTGCATAAACAGAATGAACAAGATTGCAGACCTACCTACAGAGTATATATATAGATAGTATGTTTAAGATGACAGCACCTTAACCAACCTAGCAATAAAGAAAAACAACACTCTTATTAAGAGATTAAGTAACACTTAGCTTCAGAAGCCAAAATTTCTTCAAAAAAAAGAAACATAACGGGAACAAATAGGAGATTGGTAAGTTTCTTTAGAGCACATGTAGTTAAAGTAGGTTCACTATAAAAAAAATGTAGTTAAGTAGGTTCTTGGTGCACTACATTTATTAAAAAATGCTAATTTGATGCAAATTTTTCTAATCATGCTAGATAACCATCAGTAAGAATCTTGACATATTTACCAAAAGAAAAAGTACAAAGATAATCCACAATACACATTGATCATACCTTAGATTCAATGGCTTCTCCATAGCTTGTATGCTCCTTAGCAACATATACAAGCTACGCGGCGGTCATAGAGTTTAAGTTAGGAAGAAGCTTGCTTTGATGTGTTTATCTTGGGATCTTCAAAATGATGAAAGCACACCAATTAGAACTGGAAAAATATATAAGTGATACAAACATAGTATAGTAACAAAGCATTGGTTTCACTTGAGTTAACTTTTTTAGCCGGCTACGCAACGACACATCGATATGCAATATCACAGTATTGTACACGAACGAGGCTCAAGTGAAATCCAAAAGGAGTAGTCAATAATAAACATCTATCTATATTTAAAACCTACAACTCAATTAGAAAAAGAGAAAGAAATACGAGGCTAGAGAATATATAGGGATTAGAAATATAATCAACTTTATAACGAAATACTTTATATACGGATTGTTGAATGACATCCCAGGTTTATTGTATAGCATCCTATGTGACTTTTTATATCATAGATAAAACCTAAGGTACAATTTTAAAAAAATCTCACACTATAATTCAATGAAGTACCTTCACGGGGCTTTATACTGCTCCTTCATCGATTCTTGGTTCTTTAGCGACTCCGGCTTCAACAACACCATTAACAATTTCAAATCTCTCGCAAAGTGCACCAATGTTTATAAATGAATTATACAATTGCACTTAAAATGCTAAACTCAAATAGAGCGATTTATAAAGATTGTTAAATATCTTGTAGAAGAGCTGCCATAGTACTAATGGCCAAGTTTTTGCGGATATATATGCAAATAAAGAAAAAGCGAGCACTTAGATGAGGTCATGAGGAATCTGTCAAAGATCAAGATTCATAACCACTTGGAAAGTAGGATTGTATATCCTCAAAGAATATATTTCAATAAAAACAACGGCCGAGGAAAACGATACACAATAGTCGTAAAAATAGTACTAGCGACTACTAATACAATATAAGCGATTGGGAGCGCAACATGTCATAAATTAGCATACCTTGGTGTAGAATGGTTAATATAGTTTAAGGTATTTATCCTCAAGTGCTCTTCTCTCCCTCAAAGAACTTCGCCTCAAGCTCATCATGCTCACTCTATATATCAAAAATAAAACCGGTTCTAGCAATGCGAGTTGAATGACGATAATAATGAAGAAGCTGGCTGCACTTAGAGCAGGGAAGAACCTCGGCATGCATCAAAGGAGCGGCGGCAATCACTGCGGCTTAGCGACGGCGGCACCGCTCTGCGACGAGCACCAAAAACCACCACGTCACGGAGAGGAAGACCGGTGGCAGCAACAAATGAGTGAGGCGAATTCTAAACCGAGAGAAGAGGGAAACTAGAGCATGCAAAAGCAAAGGCGGCGACAACACCACCGGTGATAGTGGTTGGCAAAGCGGAGACTTGCGGCGATCGAGAAAGAATCAACAAACACCAATGGGTATTAACGAAGAGGGGAAGATTTGTGGGTTTGAAAAACAAAAAATAAGGTTTTAGTTCGATCATTTGTGAACATAAATCAGAGAAGTAAATAAAGAATTGAGCTTTAACATTCATCAAAGTCTAACTAGTCAATGAAAACAACAATTAGACTACTATAACACAATTACAAACCAAAACATCATACAAGTGAGTATCAAGAGCACACGGCATGTCGAAGCAAGATGAGGAGCTACAATATGAATTTTTCATACTCATCAAATATATTGCATCGGCAAGTAGATAATCCTAGTCATTTGCTAGTATTAGGAAAATATAATATATGAGCATATTGCACTTAAAAATTTGCGATACAAATAAAATGCCAAGCGGTTTTCAAATCCAAGAAAATGGATGAATTTGTTTCTTAGTAAGAGAGGAACGATATATAGATACAAAAACATACAAGCATAGATGCACAAACATACTAAGCCAGACTAAGGAAACAAAGCATGCAAGGTGTCATCAAGAACGGCGAGAACTACCATCATAATCTCATCGACATCAATTGGCCACTAAGAGAGATCAGGTTACATTAAAAAAAAACAGCACCCAATTCATAAGACCAACTAATCAACCACAAGCACCTAAACATTGAGTAGATTTTAAGTCGAACTAAAATAGGCTCCCCATAAGAGCACAATTAGCTAAAAATAGAGGTTCAAAATAGGCGAGAATACCTTTGAGAGCGAGAGGTCTTGAATTAGGGCTCATCAAAGCAAAATCGGTTGCGATGGAAAGTCTCAAAGACCGATTTGACATTCTCATATCGATATTCACAAGACTATTTGAGGAGAAGTCGTTCTCACACAAATATACTTGTACGATTCCATCGTTACATGAGTGAAAGTTTGAGCCGAGGATCGATCCCTATGCTTAGCAAATTGCGAGGAATAAATAAATTAAAAAAAAAAAAAAAAACTAGCCTCAATGCAACCTTAAAAGAAACTGGTAATTATGTTGATTTTACAAAATTACATATCAAATATCAAAACAAGTAAATCCACCCACCTCAAAGCTGCAAATTCCAATTATATAAAAAAAAAGAGGTTAAAACCTCCTAATTTGATTTACAGATCAAAATCGTCAACCAAGGAATCAAGCTACTTCGAAATTGCAAATTCGAATACATTACATTGACTCAACTTTAGTTGAGCCTTAAAAAAAGCTGCAATTCCTCATAATCTTCCAAAATTACTCCAACGAATCACCCAAAGCTCAACTTCGAGCCAAAAAACGCTAAAATGCATCTAAATTTCTCGAATTACGGATTAATTCTACGACTAACTAAATCAAGCTAACTAAAGATTAAGATAATAACCGAGTCAAAAAACTAGTTGAAATCAAAGCAAAACCTCAATCTCGACTAAGATTTGAGCAGATCCGACACCAAATCAAAGCATAATAAAAACGACGAAATTCCTAGGGTTTCAACTCGATACCTCCAGTTTTCAAACAAAACAGTACTACAAATGATATAATCCGAGGAATATGAAATGAAAATTTTGAAAAATGAGGAGGAACTTACCGTTAAAGCTTCTTTCATAACAAAAGGAGCATTAGCAGCGGCCATGGCTGAGTAAATCAATGAAGAAGACGATTCAAAAGAAATTGGATTTTGAGCAACGAGATCCAGGACGGTGGTTGAGTGAGATGAGAGAGAAAGACAACGGTGGTTGAGTGAGAGGAAGAAAAAGAGAGGAGGCGTACCGCGTATGAAAACCCTAAATGTACGCTTTCGGTGAAGAAAATGAAAATAGGGAAAGTGAGGGAGGCAGAGAGGAAAAGAGGAGAGAGAGAGAGGGGGAAATCAAGTATAGGGGTTCAAATTTCAATAAGCAGTTAGGGAAAAGAGAATAGAAATTTTTTTTTTATTAAAATAGTCAAATGCTTTGGTTGTTTTAAAAAACCCGAAGCATTTTTTAAATTTTTTATTCATTTTTTTTAGAAACGCTTTATCAAATGCTTTGGTTATTTAAACAACCCAAGCATTTGTAATGTAGCAAAAGAAGTTTTTTCCACTAGTGACATTTGCAATCCAGTCTGGATAATAGGTTTCTTTGATGAATTTGGATTCCAACAACTTCTGAACTTCTTGGTCGACCGCCTGGTTTCGGGCCGGTCCTAAGTGCCTTTTCTTCTGGCGAACAGGTTTCAAATTGGGATCAACATTCAGCCGATGGAGGGCTACCTCTGGATCAATTCCAGGCATCTCTTCAACGCAATAGGCAAACACATCTTGAAATTCTTTCAGCAAGTGGATTAGAGGACCCTTCAAATCAGGACTAAGGGAAGATCCAATTTTGAGGGTTCTTTACGGGCGAGCTTCATCCGGACGTACCTCTTCGGGGGGGCTTCCACCGGCTCCGGACGTTCTACTGCCCGGTCCCATGATGGCCATGACTTCTTCGAGACGAGGGGAGGCTCTTCCTTGATGATTTCATATTTTCTCTTTTTGCTGGGGAGATGCTCAGACGCCTTCCTTGAGGGAGCGAGAGGCGTCTGAGGGCTTTAATAGCCATCTTTAACGAGGCGACTTGGTCCTTGACAATTCCAGACGTTTTCCTCTCGCTAGTCACCTTCGTCTGATCTTTCTCTATTTCAGACGTTTTCCTTTCGCCAGCAACCTTCGTCTGACCTTCGTTGCCTATCTTCCATGATGACGGCTTAAGGGTAGTCAAATAACACTCCCTAGCCACCTGCTGGTCTCCATATAATGAGCCAATCTGGCCATCATCACACTCATACTTCATCAACATCAGGTGAGTTACTATTACTGCTTTAACATGATTCAGAGTCGGTCGTCCAAGAATAACATTGTAGGCTGTCAAGTCTCGGACCACCAAGAACTTGATAAACAGGGTTCTAGCTGCATCCTTTTCTCCCACTCGAACGGGCAAAGTAACAGTTCCCATTGGATGGATGACTCCTCCCCCAAACCCTATGATGGGATGGTGAACGGGAACTAAGTTCTTCTCCTCAAACTTTAGTCTGGACAAGCAATCAGCACTAATGATGTCCGTCGAGCTTCCGGTGTCGATCAGGATCCTTCTTACTCTCAAATTTGCTATTTTCACTTCTACCACCAAAGGATCATCATGGGGAGTCCTCAACCTGCCCCGATCTTGCTCACTAACTACCACTTTTGGGAAAGACTCGGCCTTCGTCCGATCAGCTAGCAAGACTTGGCCGAGTTCCCTAAGGTAGTTTTTGTGCCCTCTATTGGTTGGTCCTCCAGCAGCAAACCCTCCCGAGATTACAAGAACAATATCTTCGTCAGTGCTTGCACTCTCCTTTTTCTTGTTATGCCAATCATCTTTCCTCAGAAACTTCCTTCCCCCTTGAGGCATATAGGGGTTCATCTTTCCTTTTCGGGCTAAATCCTCCAAAGTTCTCTTGAGGTGCTTACATTCATTAGTCTCATGACCACAATCCTTGTGAAAGTGACAATACTTGCTCTTATCCCTATTTCTATAAGGGGTTTTCATCTCAGCTGGGGCCTTCAACTCATATTGATCCTTAATCTCCATGAGAATGGAGTATTGGTCTTTGTTAAACTCAATAGGATTGGATGAGGATGGCTCGGCCTCCTTTCTCTTGCTCCTTCTAGACGAAGTGGTGGTAGCGGCTATAGCCCAGGTCTCGGCCTTTTTGGGGTTGCTCTTCTTTGGCTGAGCAACCTCTTCAGGTTTCTTAGACTCGGGATGTTTTGCTTCTACACACACTTCGGTAGCGTGGATAAACGCTTCCGCTTCTCTTAAAGCCTCAGCAAGAGTGGAGATTTTCTTCTTAACAAGATCAAACTTGAAACTTCCTGGCCTTAGACCCCTGATGAAGGCGTCAAAGGCTACTCCAGCATTAAGATCTTGGATCTGAAGTGCTTCTAGGTTGAATCTCTTAACGAAACTTCTAAGAGCCTCCTTAGGTCCCTGGACGACCTTGCCTAGGTGCATGCTTGTCTTTTGCTCTTGCTTGTTGGCAACAAAGTGACTAGTGAATAAGAAACTGAGTTCAGTAAAATTGTTGACTGGATTGGGGGGGAGATTATTGAACCACTTCTGAGCTACTCCCTTCAAGGTAGCTGGGAAATTCTTACACCAAGTAGCGTCGTCCACTCCTTGGACGTACATCTGATGTTTGTAAGCAGACAGGTGATCATCAGGATCAGTTGTTCCATCAAAAGGCTCAATGGTTGGGAGTTTTACCTTTGGGAAGGGGGGACACCTCCATGATCCTGACCGAGAATGGGGTAGGCCAGTTGATCCGGAGGGCTCCCAGCTGTCCCTCAATGGGTATGAACTCCTTGCGATATTCTTTCATTACAGGATTGGATGAAGTGTTGGTCGGTCTTGGGCCTTTATAGACCATGGGCCGAGCCACGGTCTTCTCTTGTCGTGGATGAACAAGGGAGTGGCTTAAACTTCGTCCCTCCCCTCGGACGACAACCTCAAAGAGGGTCTCTCAAATATGGTGTAGATCCCGTCGGCGATCGTTGTAATGCGGCGCGCTTTCTTTGCTTCTATATATTCTCCGGCATCTGCTTTCCATTCGGTGTCAGCTTGAGCCGAACATGGTCCTGGGTCCTCACCACCAGGTTCCAGTCCATCTTTCTTCTCTGGATCATTATCCTCTGGTTGCTTTCCTCTTGCCGTCCTCCTAGAGAGTTCCTGACAAATAGGTCGACTTGGGCTGGGTCGATCAACTTGGGACCGCCCCCAGGAGGAAGTGGATTGTTAGCGGCCCGGCTCAGGTGGTGATGAAAAAACGGATATTGCTTTTAATGCGTTCTGGAGACGACCATTGCCATTTTTAGTACGAAAGTCATTCGGAACATTCTCCAGGTGAGCGGCGGTCCATCGGACGATCTAGATTCACTTGAATGACCAAGGTTCTTGGGCTTGGTCCAGGGAACATTGACGATGGATGGAGGTCTATCTCTTCCTCGAGGTGGTCTTTCATGCTCCACCGTATCTTCGACATTAACTTGAAGGCTTCGATTCCTGGCAATGTTGGACGATTGACAATCAGTCATCGTTGCGTCTCCCCACAGACGGCGCCAAATGTTTTGTCCCTTGTCCAACAAGTAAGTCGTAGATGGTGCTTTCTTGTCGAGCAAGTAAACTAGTATCCCTTTGATGTTCTTCTTTGGAGACTTGTGCAACAATGTCCGAATCAGCCAAGTCGAAGCCCCGAGCTTCGTTCCCGAACTCGCAAAAGGGACCCACCTTGGAGGTTTGGGTGGTGGTTCTCCCTCCGAAGCTTAAGTCAGATATCAGGTGTTTGTAAGAGAAAAGTAATTCTAGAGAGAGAAAGTGAGAGAGTAGTTTTACAGAGTAACTTTGCACTGTGTGCATTGAATGATCTTTCTCCTGATTTCAGGGGTATTAATAGTGATAGCAAGATGACAGCTAACCTTAAAATCTGACCTAGAATAGTGGCTTCTGATTGGCTGAAGAATCAGATCATGACACGTGGCAGGCCATGATTTGGGAGAGTTTACCAACCACTCTCATGCGGCCCACCTCACGGGTGGCCTCGACTTCCTTTTTGGGCCGGAAACGGCCTTTTTAAACAATCTGAGCCTAGCCCAAAGGGTAGATCTTTTTTCTTCCATTTATCAGAGGACACGTGTACGGCTCAGATGAGCCCAAGTGTCATCAGAGGAACCGTAGATTTCAGGCTACAACATGTTTGTTATTATTATTGATATTATTAGCATTGTTGCTACTATTATTGTTAGTATTTGTATTATTATTGTTATTGTTAGTACTCTCGTTGTTATTTGTAATATTACTTTGTTATTGTTAGCATTGTTACTATTACTGTTATTATTATTATTATTATTATTATTATTATTATAATAATAATAATAATAATAATAATAATAATAATAATAATTATTATTATTATTATTATTATCATCATCATCATCATCACTTTATGTTTATTATTATTATTGTTCTCATTATCATCATAGCTATTTACAAACTTATATATCAATCATAATGCATATAATAATAAAGTCATTTATATAAAACTTGGAATTGATCATCTACTCGTTATTATTGCCGTTGGTTATAATATTAGAACATATGAAGAGTCGTTCTACTCATTGACTAGTCCAAACACGAGTTGACTAAAAGAATACACTAAACATCACTGTAAACAATAAAGTAATTTTATTAGTTTTTCGTTATCATCTATATATTTATCGCACACACATGTATGTATGTATATATGTTGATCTTAATACTTTAATAATATGATTCATTTACAAAATCCATTACAAAATCAAAATTGATCATACCTCTATAGTAGTTAATGTATAATAGCTCGATCTTGAAACTATTTGATAAGTCATAATTAGTTGATAAAGAAGTTAACAACATGATATAAAATGACATGATCCGGAGTTTAGCAGAAGCCGAATTGACATTCAATAGCGAATAGACCCGATGCTTCAGCGATCGGACTAAGGTCGTAAGAGATTCAACCCGAGCAAACTTGACTCGACCCAAGTGTACATGAAACCCAAATACGACTTGAGTAAACCCGGCCAAAAAATGTCCACGGGCGATCGAACCCGGGAATGGACCGACTTGTAAATGGGACGACCCAAACCTGTCTGGCACCTGACAATTCGATGATTCAAATGTGACCCGCCTAGATGAACAAAACCTGACCGATCACGACCCAAGGCACTGATTGGCATAATCTTAACCTGTCCGGGTCTGACCTGGTTCGCTGTAGGTATACCCAAAACCTGTTCAATAACCTGCTTTGACACCACTACTCCTGCTCCTCTCCCCTCCCCCAACCCCCTCCCATTCCACTCCATTGACATTAACAATGGAATTTAATTAGCATATGAACCATGAAAACTCACAAAATTTCACATTTTTCGGTTCGAGATAGATAAAAAAAATGTATGGTTAATCTTGGCAAGCATAAAGGATGATAGATTTATGCTTTGCAAAGCGGCTTCCAAAAAATCTTTGTTGCACAATTTATCAAAAATAGGTGGCCAATGATTGACTGAAATTGTCACGGTGCCAAAGGCATCATCTATCAAAAGGAAACCATGAAAAAAAAACAATTGTGAAAAGTTTATCAATGAAATATCGAAGTATAAAGAAAATTGCGAGGAAAGAAAAAAAGGTGGGTGATTGAAAAAAAAGGTGGGCAATGCGAGGGAATTATAAAGAGCGGCAATAAAACAGCACCCTAAAAAAAGGTACTATACATCATATACTGAAAACCCTAGTCTCTAGGAAGCTCTCTCCCTCTGGAGAAATCCCCCACTGAAAAGTGGAAATTTTAGCCGACAAAATAAGGATCACCGCCTCCACCTCCCCGGCAAATCTCTGCAACACCACTTCTTCTAACCAAGTGGTAATCATGCAAACTCCCACTTAATCGGCCCAAATTATTATTCCTTCCGTCTCCATAATTTCCCAACTTCTTAAATATTCCTTGAAGATCTTACCAAACAAAAGTTTTCACCGCTTTTACTCACTACACCTGCAAAATTAGCCTTTTAAACAGTTTATTCTATACACAAAATGAATCGCCCAAATCATTCCCACTCTCATCATCATCCAAATAATAACCCTAACCAAAACCCAAACTTCATCCAGAGAATGGGTATTCTAATCCATCATCCACCAACTGTTCGCCAAAATCTAATTATAAACTGGTCTCACGTGGCGGTTGGAATGTTTTTTGACTCTTCACCACCCAACTCGAGTTTCGTGTTTAATATAGTTAATAACCATTGGGATCTTCGCGAACAAATACGTGTTCATCGTACGGGGCCGTACTTTATTCTTGAGTGTCAAAGCCTCCTTGATAGGGATGCGATTTTAGCCCTAAATACCACTTTCATTGATGGTAAACCAATCACGTTTCGTCCAAGCTCCGCTACCAAGTGCTGCGAGCATAAACTTCACCATGGCCCGCTCGTCGGTACGGGTCCAAGATTTACCTTGGGGCTATCCGAACACGGAGTGGACGGTCATAATTTTAAGCCATGTGGAATTGGTGGAAGCCATTGATAATGAAGGCCACGGACTTCGAGCGCAACCATATCTTCGTGCAAGGTTAGTAATTGATCTCACACAACCCCTTATCCCTGGTTGTTTTTTACCCCTTGATGAACAACGTGTAGCATGGATTTATTTTCGTTATGAGGGGGATCTTTAAGTTTTGTAAGGAATGTGGATGTGTGGGCCATAATACGGGTCGTTGTCATTTATCGGCCTATGAAGCACATCGTTTGATTCAACGACGGGTTCGCGGTTTTGAGGAAAATGGGATGTTGGTGTTTCAAACAAATGAAGGAATACCACTTTATACTAATATGATAAGAGGTTTGCACGATAGGTTTATTCATAGGAACCCTCCCATCAATCTTCACCATATTACCCCTCATCGTCCCCCCCTCCCTAGTCAAGATCCTTACCTATATCCTCATCTTTATATGCATGATTATGGAGAATCGACTCATCCCGGGGAAGACTTTTATGATGCTTCACACGACTTCAATACCCTTCACCGAAACCCCCATGACCCCTACTACTCAAATGATAACTCACAACATCACACCAACCCTCCTCCCGAGCTTTTCTAATTATACTATGCAAAAGCCGAACTCCATCTTGGGAACGACACAGGACAAACCTTTTCCCATCACACAGGTCGCCGTTTTGGTTATTCAGTGGACTCTAGGGCCTCAATAGCCTCTAACCCTAGGCCCACTCACCCCTCCAATTTAGATCTAAACCTACCTCCTACATCTCCTAGGGCCTTGGATCAAGGCGTTCCAGATCAGGTCCATAGATCTCAAAGCCCGCCACATAGGGGTCTATTGCATCAGTTAGGGTTTTCAAGTTGGGCCCAAAGATCGGCTCGTCTAGCTACCCGTATATGTTTGTCCTCTCGAAACCAACAAGAAAACCCATCTCATAATCCGACCCCAAAACTTGAGGGACAATATAGCTCCTATCAATCATAGTGGGACGTTGGAAGCTTTAGTTTTACAAGGTGAGGCTATGAGTGCTCCGAGTCCCGGGACGAAGCGGGGCCCGGCAGACCCAGGTGGAGCGGGCTATGCAAAATTCAGGTCCAGCTGAGCATCACAATGGTTTTATTAATTCTCATATCGGGTTTGCCAATTCTCTCTCTTCTAATCCAGAACCTCAAGAATTACAGAATATCTCCACTGCTATCAATGAACGTTTTCGTATTTCTCCACCACTTTTTGCGGATGTTTTTAACCCAGTTTTGCAGGTTCATCCACCAGGGCATGCCCCAACTGATCAAATTTCTTCGGAGGAGATGTACTCTCCTACCTCACCTCTTGATTTGCAGGATATTTTATCAGGTTCGGACTCAGAAAGGGAGACCAATAATTCACCAACTTCCCAGCCAAGGCAAATTGTTATGGGGTTGGAATGTCAATCAGTTAGGTTCCAAGGAAAAAAGCGGCGTGAAGCTCCCCTCACTCGAAGTCAGTCGGCAGGTAGCTACTTTATTTTTCAACATGATGATCCACAAGGACGAATTAAGAGACGCAAAAAGCGACTAGAAGAGTGGGACTCAAAGGGTGGTTTTACTATTGGTACTTCTTCAGCACACGTCAATTTTAAAGCAAAAGCCATTACAGATCTCTCGATGGCACAAGCATTTGGTGTGGAGCCAGGTTTCTCTGCTTCCTCGAAAGATTATAAGAAACGTCAGGCAAAAACTTCTCCTCTGGATCCTAAAGGCGCCTGGATTCAAAAACGAAGCAAAGTTTACGAGATCAGAATATCTACCACCGAGGTTGGAGACCCAGGATGATGCAAATATGGAGTTACAATTTACCTTGATGGTGTCGATTGTGGACGAGCGTGAGCAAAGGGATGTGGTTGCCCGTAACTTGACCACCCACCATCCAATGAACTTCTTGTCTGGAATTGTCGAGGACTAAATGACGAAATAGTCCGACAATTCCGTACCTTTTTTTGGCTACTTTCGCAGTTTAATCCATCTTTTTTATTTATGCAAGAAACTAAATCTAGTGTTAATGATGTATATAGTGTGCTTAGATCTACTAATCCTACGTCGTTTTTTGGGGTTGATGCAGATGGAACAAGGGGTGGGCTTGTAGTTTTTTGTTGGGGTCCTTATGTAGTGGATGTTGTAGCTACTACTAGTCACTATGTGTTTTGTAAGATATCAGAAATGAATGGAAGAATCTGGTACTGTTTGTTTTTGTACGTCGAAGCTCAACATCAACACCGTCATGCATTATAGAGTGATTTACATCAACTCCTCCAAGCTTTCTCGAACTATCTTATAATTGGTGATGTTAACCAATTAGATACCTATCTTGACAAGCTAGGTGGAAGCTCCCTAATTTGTGGTTGGGAAGAATTTGCCAATTGGAAACATAAACTTTGTTTACAAGACATCCCCTTCTATGGGCCTCGGTACACGTGGACAAACAATCGCGAGGATCCGGGTTGGTGATGGAACGTCTTGGCCAGCGCTTATGCATCGATGGATTGGGTTAATGAATTTCCGGAAGCCCAAGTTCAAAACTTGCCAATTATACATTCCGATCATGCTCCCATTATCCTCCACACTTCTCCCAAAGAGCACATAAAACGCCAGGCCTTATCGGCTCGAGGGTTGGTGCCTCTCCAACCCGAAGTTCGAGATAATGGTTAGGGAGGTGTGGCAACTACAAATTGCGAGTTCCCTCTCCCTACTCTCTTTCGTGTCGTATGGTAATTTTGAGGAATAAGCTCAAGGCATGGTGTTTGGACGAGAAATTGTTTTGGGGGTCAATGGAAACTTATTTTTGACCGACTCCAAGATTATGGTAACCAAATTCATTCTCCTACCCAAGGTAACGCTTATGTAAGAACTCATCGCATTCTCATCAATGAAGCTTCCCTTGCTATCTCGTACTGGAAACAGCGTATTAAAGAGCAACATCTCAAAGTAGGGGAGCTCCCATCTAAAATGTTGTTTAATCGGCTTTGACAAAACAAGCAGCACAACCATATTTATATGCTTAAAAATGAAGTCGGGGAACGGATTGAAGAATCCCAGGAAATAACAAATATGATTCAAGAGCACTTTGCAAATATTTATATTCCTCCTACTCAAAGGAATTCAGCTTCGATCCCACATGGGGAGGATATTGATCTAGTCCTCCGCGAATTGCATTTACCAACGATTTCCACGACGAACAACAACGTGAATTACTTGATCATATCTCTGCTCGGGATATTAAAGGCGCAATCTTCTCGGTGCGGATGATAAATCTTCGGGCCTTGACGGCTACAATGCCGAGTTCTTTAAGATTTATTGGGACACAGTTGGGTTCTCGGTCATACAAGCTGTACAACGCTTCTTCATCACAGGACACTTGCTTAAGGAATGGAATAGGGCCGTTGTTAGTTCTCATTCGAAAAGTGGTACCTCTTGAAGAGGTAAATCACCTTCGCCCCTATTAGTCTATGTATGTCATTTATAAATGTATAGCTAAATGCATGGTCAACCTGGATGAAGCACCTTACGCCTTTTGTGCTTGGGTCGTCATATGGATGATAATATTCGATTTCTCATGAGCTAACACATATGATAAACAAGCAAAGAACCGAGGTTCTCGTCATTACGCGGCCCTCAAACTTGATATGAATAAAGCATACGACCGAGTAAGCTGGATTTTTTTACTGAAAATCTTAGCAGCATATGGTTTTCCTCCTAAATGGATTCAACTTGTTCAGCAATGTGTTACTACAGTCTCGTATCAAATCATCATCAATGGAGCGGCCACCCCTCCTTTTACTCCAACTTGTGGTTTGCGTCAGGGAGATCCACTATCTCAAGTATCTATTCCTCTTCTGTATGGATATCCTCTCTCGTATGACCAGTTTAGCCACTGATATTAGACAATTTCAAGGAATCAAGATTGGAAGCCGGGGTCCTACGATTTCTCATCTCTTCTTATGAGATGACTCGTTATTCTTCTTGAGTTTCTAAGGAAGCTTGTGAAGCGGTCGAAGCTGTAATTAATAGATTACGCAGCATTTCGGGACAAATCGGCAATCTCCATAAATCTTTTTGTCAAGTTCGGCTCTAATATTCCAGAGATAATAACCAACTTGAGTATAAGTTAATCCTTCGGATGAACACGCTACCCTCTCTTGGCAAATATCTAGGCGCTCAAGTGGATATTCAGGATACTAAGGTGGCACACTTCACTCCATTATTGGATAAAATCTCGACAATGATCACTAGATGGAGCCACAAGTGTATCTCTCGGTCGTCAAGAAGCTTATTATTATTAACTCTATCCTTGTGTAGATCTATAATGCATCATTTATCGGTCTTCGCATCCCTGCTACTATTTCTCACAAAATTGATGGTATGATGGCAAGATTCTTCTGGCAGCATTCGAATTCTACAGGTATTCATTGGAAAAAATGAGATATTCTTCATCGTCCAAAGGGTCTTGGTGGTCTTGGAATCCGTAATATTGGTGTTTTTAATCAAGCACTTTTAATGAAAAAAGTCTGGCGTATACAACACAATCCTCAGCTCCTTTTCTCGCGCGTATTCCGGAGTTCAGGGACCTCCAACCCCCAACTAAACGTAATATATCTTCGGGTAGGAAGGGTTTGAACTTGGCTGCTCAGATACTACACAACAATTGCATCTGGAAGGTTAGAAATGGCGTGCAAATCAACGTCTCCACACAAAAATGGGTGCAGGGTTCCGTGCCTATTTTTTCGTGACAACGTTCCATTAAGGGGCATAACTAATCTCAAGGTGGCGGATCTAATTCTTCCTAACTACCAAGGGTGGAACATTGGAAAGGTCGACTACTTATTTGAATCTATTAGTGCTCGCAATATCAAAAGCATCGAGTTGCACCCTCAACTTAATTTGCCAGATTCAAAATATTGGGGGCTCATTAAATCCGGGAGCTATACTACCAAATCGGGGTACTATGCAGTACTCCAACACCAGCAAAATGAAACATGTAGCATGACAGATCCCACAGACACGCGTTTTTTCAGCATCTTATGGGGTTTGAACATCATGCCTAAATGGAAGCTTTTCTTATGGAAGCTTTAGCATAATGGGTTGGCAACTAATCAGATCCTTTACAGACGCCAAATTGGGCCTCATGCTTATTGCCCAATCTGCCTGTTCGATGAAGAAACACGTCGACACCTATTTAGGGAATGTCCTTTAGCCAGTAGAAGCTTGGGCCATCGCAAACCTAGGCATTAAATCTTTGGATAATCCTAACGAGGAGTTCCGTGGATTGGCCGAAAGTTGTTTGATTTCCCTCCGAACCCAAGATGGTTATAATGGCACTCGCCTTCCTTCATTTGCGGGGTATTTTATGGGCCATTTGGACAACGAGAAATGAGCAAGTCTTCCGCCAAAGACGTGCTACCACCCAACTCCTCACAACGCACGCATCCAGGGAAAGTGCCGGCCCGGCATCTCATTTTCACCAAGGATCGCCCTCACCATAAACCTCGGCCTCAGGAGGTCCACAACCCACCGGGTTTTCTAGTTTCTCACCTCGGCCATTCTCGAGGGGGTATCCCAACTACCACTATCCTCGTTAGATGGAGCATGGGACAAGGCCACAAACATGGGTGGAGCTGCGTGGGTAATTGATTCCACCCAAAACAATGATAGCATTCAACAGGGCACATGTTTCTTTGCCTCTTCTGCTATTTTCACCGAAGCTACGACATGCATCATGGCGCTTAAATGGGCTACACAGCAAGGTCTTAGGTCTATTCAGCTTAAGACTGACTCGAGGCTTCTGGTCAAGTTTTTAATGTCTGCCGCTGATCAGGATATTACCATAAAACATTCGCTTCAACTTATTCGACAAATAGCCACCTCCTTCCATTGGTGTGCTCTCGTCAAGGTAAGCCGGGATCAAGTCACACCAGCTCATGAAGTGGCCGTTGGTGCTGCCGCAATAGAATGCCTCTTAGTTAATGTTTTTGTAGTGTAGTTTCTCTTTGTACGTTTTTCTCGATGTCAAAAAAAAAAAAAAAAAGAGCGGCAATTGTTTTTTCTTTGCAATTTTAAATTTGAACCGTAAGATGGTCTTTGTTTTGTTGGTTGAAAGGCCCCCCAAACCCCCCGCTCCAAGCCAACCTCCTCCCTAGACTCCGAAACTCCCTTCCAGGCCCTCGAAATCCCTTCCCCAGCCACCCCTCCCCCGCCTCCGAAACTCCTTCCCGCCCCACCGAAACCCCTCCCCTTGCTCCGCCACTCCCTCACCTCGTCCCCAGAAAATCCCTCCCCCTCCCTCGCCACTCCATCCCCCTCCCTTAATACCCCCCTCACTGCCACCCCTTCCCCTTTGTTTTGAAAAAAATTTCAACAAGATTTTTAACATGTTTGACCGATTACTAGTTAACCCGACCCATTTTTATAAAGGACCCCCTAAAGTTGGGACTAAATAATATTAAATTGAAGTTGGGACTGTTTTGTTCAGGGTTCCCATAATTGAGATTGATCTCATCAATTTTTCCTTTGTTCTCCCTTTCTTCTATCTCTTTTAATGCCTTCAATGGTGAAGCTAGAAAACGAAAATCAAACAAATTGGAAATACGGAAAATTAGCGTAAAAATAATTGAAAATTTTAGTGTGTTAATAAATTCTAGAAGAAGCAAAACCAAAGCAATGCAAAACGAAATTTTGAAGAAGCAAAATTCGAAAATAGATGCATATTATTATGATTTTTAAGTTTTAATTTTGTAGATCTCGGTATGTTTTTGCTTTTTTTTAGTAGTTCGATAAATTATATCTCTAGAGTTCAAAGCTTGTAATATTGTTTTTTATCTACCCATGCAATTGAGTAGTTCTTAACATTGGTTTGTAGTTGTTTTTGAAATTAGTTCTTTAGATCTAGTTTGTAATGTTAAAAATTAATTCTTTACATGTTTGTAATTCTTTTTTTGAGTTGTAATGTCGAACATTTTTTTAGATCGTGTCTAATTATTTTTATGTGATAGAAAATTTGTGGGCAACTATTTTTTTCAACATTTTAATTTTGTTACCTATCCGAGCAAAACCCTTCAATGATTTTTACAAAACTAATTTTTTGTTTCTTTAAAAAATTTGTAGAAAATCAATCCAAAACTATTTTATATCACTAGTAGAATAATTGCTTTATTGCGGCGGTCATAAAGTGGCCTATTGCTTTGCGGTTTTAACCGCGCCGCGTGATTAAGCGTCGCAACAATAGGTAATTATCTATTGCTGCGGTTTTTAATCGCAAAGAATACATCAACTTATTAATGCTATTTCTTCCTAAAACCGCAAAGAATATGTATTTTTGTAATATTAAAAAAGGGAACCTATTGCTTTGCGGTTTTGGGCTAAAACCGCAACAATAGAGCTTATGTAAATATTTAAAAAAAATTGTTTTTTTTTTTTGTTTTACGGTGAATTTAAGTGATCTGAAATCAATAAAAAGAATGAAAAAAAGGATCGTGGCTAAGACTACGGAAGTAATTAAATAATGAAACAATATCCATCATCAAAAAGGATCCTGCCATATCCATGAACAATGAAACAATATCCATCATCATAACTAAAAAAACAAAAAAAAATTAGTGCAACAAGCTGATAATTGCGCTACATTAGATCGACAAAAAAACGAGCTCTGAATTTCGACAATGAATTAGATCGACAAGTATATAGAAAGAGGAAGCAATCAAACAAAAAAGAAAGGAAGAAATCGAAAACAAAAAGAAAGGAACAATCAGTTTTTTCTCTTGATTCGAAACATAGATCTAATCCAACCCAACAAAATAAACATAAAAAAATTGTATTGAAAAAAAATCAAAACCGACTAAAATAAACAATAAAATTATACTCGGTGCTGTACGAAGGAGGATGGCACTTAAGATCTGAAAATATCCTCCTTCATCATCCTGAGCGCAACTCGAATCGTTGCTTGACTTCGAACTCCGGCAACCTTTCCCCTGAATTTTCCTTGTTTCGTCGGCGGCGAACCTTCGAACAATCGAACTTGTTTCATCTGCGGCGATCCTTCCCTCCGTTTGCTTTGTGCGACGCCGGTGGTGAGAGACCACGAAGGAGGAGCGAAAGGGGAGTGAGAGAGGGTGAGAGGATTGAGATCTGTCATGTTCCATACTAACCCTTGCAGTGACGGAGAATGTATGAGGGTTGAAGAATAGGTTAGCAGTGACGAGGTGAGGGATAAAGAA
The DNA here is from genome assembly GCA_947648045.1 of Beta corolliflora. Taxonomy (NCBI): domain Eukaryota; kingdom Viridiplantae; phylum Streptophyta; class Magnoliopsida; order Caryophyllales; family Amaranthaceae; genus Beta; species Beta corolliflora. Next base: position 24,625 of record CANSZD010004344.1, on the reverse strand, counting down.
TAGGTTAGCAGCGACGAGAGGGAGTGACAGAGGGTGAGAGGATTGAGATCTGCCATGAGAGAGAGGGAGGAGGATTGAGAGGGAGAAGTGAGGGAGGCGCGGACTGCAAGGGGTTAGATTTAGGGTTTAGTGAGGGAGGTGCGACTCAAATATTGTTATATAATATTGGGCCTTTTATTGCTGCGGTTTTTTTAGGGAAACCGCAGCAATAGATTAAAATATTAATATTATAATCTATTGCCGCGGTTTTGGGTGGGAACCGCAGCAATAGATCTGGTTAAACTAGTCAAACAATTTTAAAAATTTTCCGTTGACATCTATTGTTGCGGTTTCCACCCAGAACCGCAGTAATAGGTTATTTTCCGAATTTTTCTTTTCTTTTAACGTAGTTTATTGCTGCGTATGGGTAAAACCGCAGCAATTCAGCCGCAACAATAAGCAATTATTCTACAAGTGTATTAATGTCTTGTTGAGCATCTGAGTCGAGCTTGAGCCAAGCTATCCGAGCAAAACGTGCTCGGGCCCAGCAATCGAGTCGAGCTATTCGAGCAAACCGAGCTCGAGTTGAGATATAAGAAATCTTATTGCACGAGTGGAGGAGGGTTTGGCGAGCTTAACGAGCATCGAGTCGAGCAGAGCTGAAAAGTTCTTGAGTCGACGAGGGTCTCTACTCGCAATCGACTCCGCCTCGATAAGCAGCCCTATATAGTATATTGAATATGTAGATTTCTGAATCCCGCATGTCGTTTCGAGTTATCGTCTTGTATTCATACGATGTTTCTATACCCCTTTGCATTCCCATTTCATTCAACTAATCTCCCTCTTTTCACTCTTTCCCCCACTTCCCCTCTCACTTCTTGTTTCCACCAGTGAAACCAATCACCAATGTTGTTGGCAACCTTTCATTCTAAGAGAAATTTTGGGCACCATTCCATCAACGTAAGTTGATGCTTCCCTGGAAAATGCCAACTCTTGTCTAAGTTATTTCCTCCCTTCTCCGGAATTTTTTGTACGCATTAGTATCTCGAGTTCATCCCTTGTTGGACAAGACCAATTGTTGCGAAAAAAGCCCAACCACTTGTCAGAATCCTCGCTGAAGAAGAGGGCAATGAGAGGTGGTGGTGTTAGTGGCGATGAGTGTGTGCCGATTTGTAGGGTTTGTGAGTTGATTGATTCGAGCGGATTTCGTAGGTTTGGGCGAGTAGAAAGATAGAGCGAGATGATGGTGGTCCCATAAGAAGAGAGAAAGAGCAGGTGCTTTAAGTGGAGGGTGGTCCAATGGAGGTGTCTGGATATGAAGAGGGGTTGGGACATTGTCAGTATAAGGAAGAAGAAGAGTATGATTGTACTTTTTTTTTTAAAATGTAAGAAAAAATCCTTTGGGTTGCCCTCGCATAGGGCCTCGATCCTAGAGGCCCATTACAAGCCAAACACACCCCAATCCCCTTCCCCCTTAAGTCCCAAGAAAATGTTTAGAGTAGGAATTGAACCCTAGACTTTGTTAGGGAAGATGGAAAAGTTCACCACTTTAGCCAACCCCGATTCCTAAATGGAGTATAATTGTACATCTATAGGACGATAGTAGAAGTATTTAGGACTTGCAAAAAATAACACCTTACATATTGATTTATAGTGGATTTGTAAAGTCTTGGGCTGAGACAGTCTCAATCAAGCGAATAAGCGAGATGACGACCGTAGGCGTTTTTATTTCGCCTACGCGGTGTGAGCGCGTATTATATTTGACTACCCCACCGTAAAAGGTTTTATTGAAAATTGTTTTGTATTGAAATAAGTCGCTAATAATTCTTTTTAGGAAGAATCATAAACCTAATTGGATATGGGAAAACCGTAGGGACAAATTATCCAATGTAGATTTCCTCGTCATGACTCCATAGATGGTCAAAGTGAACCAAAGATTGAGTTCGGGAGTGAGGGTACGAATATAGTCATAATGAACCACATTCGCCCAAAGTTGGCCTCTACTAAATATCGATTCATAACAAATTTTATGCCAAAGAATAATCAAATAATGTTTTAAACACCCGAAAAAATATTTAGTCTAAGTAGGTTCAGGAAACACATAAAAAGACTAATTTTTAGTGACAAGTTATTTAGGCAATCAATTTACAGGGAACCTAACAGGTTGTCCAAATTAATCTGATTAATGTTAGAACAGTTCTTAAGGTCTTTGATTAGCAAAAATAACATGTGGGTGATAAAAGCAATAATGCAGGGACAATCATATAACATGCATGGAATGATCAGGCAAGCATATAATTACAAAAGCAAGAATAATAATAATATGAATGTAAAATACAGTATAGAAAAGGGGTTAGAATATACAGTAGGACGGTTTTATATCAAAGATCTACATCATGAAATAAATGGTTAGCAACTTCAATATAAAAATAGAATTGATTATTCAAGGATCCTCAGGAATTATACCTATGCGGCTTAGATTGAAGAGCGCAACGATCTTTAGGCGGAGCAATCGTGGAACCAAGAACGCAGTGTGAAAGTATTGATTGATTGAAAGTATTTGAATGTATTTGAGTGTTTGAAGTATTCGAAGTGTATTGTAGAGGTATTCGTCGGTTTTTGTATTCGTGAATTAATAATATGAAAAGTCGTCCGTAATTCGGGAAAATACGGGTATTTATAGGGAAAAGGAGACTTGCGCTCCACGCAAGCCTTGCGCCAGGCGCAAGCCTACGTGGCAGGCGCAGTTCCACGCGTCGAGCGCACATTGGTGTGCTTGACGCAGATCACCCAATCGAGATGCACGTGTAAACGCGTTTTGAAAAAGATAGAAAAGTATGTTGCGTCTCACACAAGACTTGCGTCGACGCGAGGACTCGTGTGAGTCACAAAATCTACGTGTCAGGCGCCCATTGGCTCGCCTGACGCGTTCTGGCATATGTGCTGGACGCACGTGGCGCTCTGAGCGCAGCCCCCGCGTCCGACGCATATTCTGGAATATTCGAGCATATTCCATTGCGCGTCTTTCAAAGATACTTTTTTATCCCTCAAATTTCGGAGATGGAATTTTACGGATTAAAAATTTGATTTATTCATCAAAGATAATAAAATATTTATGAAAAATATCTATTAAAATAATAAATATTTGATTGGGCTTTTAAAATAGATTTAAAGCATTTTATGGGCTTGAAATACAATTAATCATCATGAACAATTAATTGGGCTTTAGAATATCATTTCGAAACACATTTTAGAATGGTTCTTTAGATTGCTCTTCCGCTGGGTCGCGCCAACTAATACCGCGGTATGTTTCATCATTGGATCCTTAAATGGGGAGACACGATTATGTGTCTACAACGACCCATATTCATCGGATTCCAGTGGCGGGAGAAAGATGATGATTTTTCGAGGTTCAAGAAATTTACCTTGATTTCTCTAACATGTCAACCGAGAATTCTTGAAGCGACAAACCAACGAGTGGAGGAAGAAGAATTAAAGCGACAACGGAAGTGCGTCGTCAATTAATTTCAATTATGAAACCCTTGAAATTGTAAAAGGAGGTTGCAAAAGATCAAAACCCTAGGAAATGGCCGAAGTATGAATCTCCGAGACTCATAATTCGTTTTCATCACACAAGTTTCTCTTTCCTACCGCTATCCACTCTTGGCTTCAAATGGTGCCCTACGGTTGGTGGTCGGGTGGGTTGAAGTGTTGGTGCCGCTTCTTGGTGGTTCACAAAGAGGAGAAAGAGGCACGCAGAGAGCAACAAGAAGCCGATAGTTAAGATTAATGAGACAGTATGAATTTCTTTAAACTCCATAAACTTATCAGTTTGTAACCATAAACTATCAGTCTATGGGCATAACTTATCGGTTTATGCCATAAACTAATAAGTTATGCCATAAACTAATAAGTTATGCCCATAAACATATAACTATGTGCCTATAAAATGTTAAGTTTATGATATAAACATATAAGGTTATGCTCATATCTTGATAAAAAAAAATATAAATAATAGATAAATATATGGCTTAAACTAATACAAAAATGTCATAAATTGAAGCTCGTCTCGAGTCATTTTGTCTCGGCCATTAAAATGAATGAGACACGGCTCGGCCAAAGCGTTTTTATGATTATGATAAAATTGTAACCCCTCGAAGTGTCACAAGCGACAAATCATCTAAATGTACTCCCGAGGAGAGGTGGTAGCTCGGTCGAGTACCACCTCGAATTCGGGGCGTTGCCCGAGGTTCGAATCACTCATCTGGCAATATGTTGGGATGTTGTCTTGCTTTTGTTTAGCCCTCTACCGTCTACGAGGTGTGTTGCGTAGGGTAGTAGCAAGAGTCGATTTTCGGACCAATTATCTTTTCCAATAAAAAAAAAATCTAAAAATACTCCAAGATTACCATTTTCCACTTGCCACCACCCTGTAGAAAATGTAACGCAATTTTCCTACTCAGATTGCTATATATGGACAGCTAGTCAGCTTGTCAGCTAGTGTTCCATTGATAACATTGTGACTAATCAACTAGAAAGAATAAATAATAGTATAATCTATCGCACAAAAAGCACATATATCATGTTTATTAGGTTCTCATAAATCTATAAGTTGGCAAACTGAAAACAGAATTATGAAACACAAACACTTAAAGCGTGAGATTAAATAGATTAAGGAAAGGAATCCAATGAGCATCAACGAAGATGATTTTGAGAGCAGTTACACCAGACTTCAACTACACAATTTAATGCCTCATTAACGTTAAAGAAGAAACGTATGGGGGGATATCGTTCAAGTTCAAGTTCAAGTTCAATTTAAAGGAAGAGCTTGGAAGTTCCCATTAGTAGCGGTAATGTCCATAGTTAGTGTATAATGCTGACACTTGAACGGTTTATCATCAATGGTTAATTAGCTAGAAAGAGATTCGGACCTCGTCGTTATACCTAATTACCCAATATTTGACCTGAATACGGATTGTATATATTCAAGATTATATGACCCAATGTACACGCAAACTAAACTTGACATAATTCGAGATGATTCAACCAAAAATTAATATGTAAAAATTATAATACTAATCTATGTTTTGATTTGTGGATGCTTTATCGAGCTTAGTTTGTAAAATCATGTGGGGGGTGATACCCGGACTTGGGATCGAGATCAAGTCCATATCATTCCGCTTAATCGCTCATCTACACCCAAAAAATCTATGTTTTGGTCTAACTATACTTAGCCAATCGACAACAAAGCAATCACACTTAATTGACCCTTATGAAATTGCCAATGATTCGAGACATTATTTTTACCCAATATTGACAAATCGAAAGTCCACGAAACTCATAATGGGCCCAAGCTCAATGATATAACGTAAACCCCTATTATAATATGAGTCAAATTTAACTTCGGGAAATTTCTACTTGAACCAAAGTTGAGCTCAATGATAAATTAACCCATAGAAATAAAAACCTCAACTTGAGCTAAACCCGAAAATAACCCTTAATTTTAATGTATATTTTTTTTTATTATTTAGTGATCGACTAAAATCCGCCTGTATTATCTCGGTTTCGCCCTCTTTATATACATTTGTACATCTTCAATCCCACTTTTCTATTCCCTTTCCCTCCCCCCCCCTCTCACTAACTTCCCTATTCCCTTTCCCTACCCCCCTCCATTTCCTTACCCAAAAATGGAACAAGAAACCCTTTCCTCCACCACCCAACCTTCACCTCAAGAACAAGAAGCAACACTAACACAATGACAATCACTAAAATGGAGAATCTCAAGATGAAATAAGAGTACTTTTAACCCAAATTGAATCATAATCTAAACAACCTTCATCTGTAAAATTAGAGTTTGTAATTACGACAATTGAATTTGCACTTGAGGAGGAAAACCATGTGAGGAATTTTATGGGTTTTCAATTTCATGAACACAAATGTGATTTTGTGAAGAGCAAGAGAAATCCGAGTGATTTCGTCCACCTTTTCCAGCACCTCGCCGGAGAAGATAAAAGAACTTTAAATAAAAATTCAAAATAGGGCCAAGCGTCTCTAAAACATCCGCTTCAACCTATGGGCGAAATATAATACGCGACCATAGGTTGAAGGGGAAGTTTACGGTGCCCTAACCTATGGTGAAACATTTGAAATTTTCGACCAACCATAGGTTGAGTGGGCCATGGCGGACGCCTAAAGAGTTGAAAAAAGTTTACTTTTTTTTGGCAACGTATCGGTGATAGGCTATCGCGGATCCAGGATTTTGAGTGAGGGGTAGCGTTACTATGCGGTAGCGGTTAAAAAAAACCCCATAAATTACACTGATTAAGTGTTTGTTTAACATAGGAAGCAATTTTCCCAATAAGTTAGTGTTGTGCATGTGCATGTTAAGTTTTGATGATAAAAAATAATACATATAGTATGAAAGTTTGTGACGGATGGTTGAGAAAGGAATAAATAAATGAAGACTTTGAAGAAATGAAGAATCCAGATTGAAGTCCAAGTTCATATTCCTAAGTTTAGTTACTATATGCAAAATGTAATATACTTGAACTAGATGATATATTATGTGCCAAGTATAGAAATATAATATTAGAATAATTATTATTTTCTTAGAGTTAAGGAAATAAATAATTATGTTAATTTTATATATCTATATAAAAGGAAAAAGATATTCGAAAATCAAGTTTTAATAACAATGATTTACGAAAGAATTTTTATTAAAAAGTGTTTTTGGTAAAAACGTGTTTTTTGTTAAAAACCGATTTGGAAAAGGATTTTGAAAAACCGATTTATAAAAGAATTTTGAAGACAAAAGGAGTTTTAATAAAGAAAACAAAGATAAAAGGGAAAGCTGATTTTGATAACATGTTTTATATAGAGGTAATTACTAGTTTATTTTGGAGAATTCTTATCTTATAAGGATTGAAAAGAAAAATCAGTTTTTATGAAAGATAAAATTGGTTTTTGAATAGGAAAATAATTTTATCCCTTTATTTTAGGAATAAAAATTATTCAAAGATAATATATCTTGGAGAAGGACTTTTATTCAGTTCACCAAGATATATAAGGGATTGCAATTCGGTTTTATAACTCGCGTTTTTAGAGAGAAAAAATCGAGATATTAAGAGGGCGAAAACAGTTTCCTAAGGAGCAGTATAGCACGAGTTCTAGTAAGATTAGGAAACTAAACAACGTTTGTATTTGTCCTCTTATTTGCTTGAATAAGAAGCACGTCTTTGAGGAATCTTTCTTTACGTAATTCTTATATTATAGAGAGTAGCAACACTTAGGGTTAAGTGTTGGGGAGCACTACTAGAGTTAGTAGTGGGGGAATCGAATTATATCAAGGGTTTGGTATTTTACGGTTGAAATAATAAAAGAGTAGTTTGTGTGGACGTAGATCTCAGAGGTGAGATTGAACCACGTTAAATTCCTGTGTCTTATTATTTGATTTCATTGTTTTATTGTTTGATACAATTTCGTTCGAGCAAAAACATTAATCGGAGAATTTATGAGTGAATAACACAGTGCACGGCACTGTGCCATAAGAGTGTTTTTGCGAAAATCGATTAGTTTTAGCCACTCAATTCAACCCCCCCTTCTTGAGTGTCACCTTGAGTTCCAACAAGTGGTATCAGAGCAGGCTATTCTCGAAAGGCTCATCCCTAGAGAATAGAAGTCATGAACATGCAAGATGACTCTCGAGATAGACACACAAAATGCCCAATTTTTAACGGAAAAGACTATGGATGGTGGAAGGCTAGGATGAGGATCTACATCCAAGGATCGGATTATGAATCTTTGGAAAGTCATAAGAAAAGGACCAATCCTTATCCAAATCAAAGATCTTGAAGGAAATATGGTCGACAAAGATGAAGATGACTCTGATTCGATTGACTATGCAAAAGCGAAAAAAACTTCAAAGCTATGAGTATTCTCTAATATGGAATTGAACCTGATGAATACTCAAGGATCTCGGCTTGTACTACAGCAAAAGAAATATGGGACACGCTGGAGTTGGCCCACGAAGGTACGAATGAGGTAAAACAATCTAGAATAGATTTGCTTGTCCAACAATATGAATTGTTTACTATGAATAAGGACGAATCTATTAAAGAGATGTTCACTAGATTTACACTAATCACTAATGAATTACGTTCTCTAGGCAAAACATATAGCTCTGAAGATTTAGTGAGAAAGGTGTTAAGAAGTTTAACAAATCGATGGCTCCCAAAAATAACCGCTATTCAAGAAGCTGAAGATTTGACTAAACTTTCACTAGAACAACTTATTGGATCATTAATGACTCATGAACTTGTCTTAGATTCTAAAAATAATGAACCAAAAAGTAAAGGTATAGCCTTGAGAGCTGAATTGGAAATTGAAAATAGTGATAGTGATGATGATATTGATTTTCTTACTAGAAGATTTAAAAATTTTCTCAAAAAGAACAAAAATAACAATCCTAGAAAAGATGAAAATTTCAAAGGTAAGAGCACTACATCTAACTTTAAGAAAAGTGCTACTAATTCGGGTTGTTTCAAGTGTGGAGAGTTAAATCACGGGATAAAGGAATGTCCCTTATGGAATGATGAGAAGCCTAAAGAAAAAGGGATCAAACAAAGAAGAAGTTCAAGAAAGCAATGATTGCTTTGCCGTTTGGGGAGATTCGGATTACGATGAAGAACGATCGGAGGCACAGTGCCATGAAGAAAAATTATGTCGAATGCTTGTACAGACATCACGAGAGAAGGGCACAGTGCCAGGACGACTCTCACTTGTGTCTAATGGCGAAAAGTTCAAACTACCAAGATGAGCGAAGACGGTGAGGTAAGTCTTCTTTCTACGAAACCTTGATACATCTTCTTTCAAAAAACCAACTTGTTACTTTGCTTGGAAATATCATTGATGATTGTCAAGAAATGAATGATGATTTTTCAATCATGAAAAATGAAGTAAAAAATTTAACTAAGCAAAAGATTGGGTTGGAATTGGAATATAAGGATTTATTAAAGGAGTGTAAAGAGCGATGAAGAAGAGTGATGAACTTGAAAAAAATTATTGAAGAGAAAGATCCTTGAGATAAACGCTCTAAGATACGAAAAGTCTCTTGCTAACGAAATCGTAAATGACACAGTGCCATACACTCGTGCTAGAAGCTGAAAAATCGAGTCTTGAACAAGACAAATTGAATCGCTAAATCATGAGTTAGTTGAACTAAAGAATTCAAGACAAAATCAAGAATTGTTCCACTAATCTTTGCCCTAGTGATGCTAAGATAAGTGAAGAACTTGATAAAGTTAAGAGAGAATTAGAAATTTCGAGAAAAAGAAATAGTGATCTAAATACTTATGTTGAATTCTTGGAATCACAATTGACTATTGCTCGAAAAATGTATGAAAAGTGGTCGTATGGTCTAAAAGCTCTCGATTATTTGTCTAGTACAACTAGCAATCGAAACAGAATTGGTTTAGGATATACAGACCAGAGGCACAGTGCTAAAATTTTTGAAAGAGACTTTCGTAAAAGAAAATATGTCGATCTACCCGAATATTTGATTTGCAACTTCTGTGGAAAGAATGGACATCTTATGGATAATTGTAATGTCAAGAAAAAGAGTGTTGCGAAAAATGTAAAGTATGTAACTCAAATATGGGTTAGAAAAGACTTGTTAGAAGCTCAACGAAAGACAAAGGGACCCAAGCAGATCTGGGTTCCTAAAACTAACAAGTGATCTTTGTGCAGGCAAACGTGAGAGGACGCAGCCTATGGTATCTCGACAATGGCTGCTCAAGACATGATTAGTGATAAATCTCAATGCCTCTCACTAGTAGCCTACCATGGAGGGTGTGTTACATTTGGCGACAACAAAAAGGGAGAAATATTTGGTATTGACAAACGTCGGCAAATCCCTAACACACTCCATAGAGAATGTGTTGTTGGTAAGTGGTTTGAAAATTTTGTTAAGCATATCCCAATTGTGTGATCAAGGTAGTTATGTTGAATTTCATGCATGAATATTTTACAATACAATTTGTGGCTTTGGGATTAATTTCTGAAAATTAGTTGAGTATTATGCTTGTTGTCCTCCTTTAAATATGTTAATTGGAGTAGGAGTGCATGTCTTTGTGAAACACTATGAGAAAAAGTCTACTTGATATAAAAAGGACTCGTAATGGTCTAATGATCTTTGTCCTATTGTCATGATCCTAAGTTGCCTAGAACTAATGAGCTATATGATCCTAAGTTGCCGAATTATTGAGCTATGAAATGCTAATTCTTTCTCCTATGGCAAGCTTGATCTTTATCCCGATATTCTGATTTTCTATTTATGAGTTTGACATTCGTGCCTCATTATTTCTTTCTTTCATATGTCTCACCTTATAGTCATTTCCCTATTATTATCTTTTCTTCACCCATTGATCCAAAGTTCAACAAGTGCTTTTCATCTTGATTAATGATAATTTATGGGGCAAGAACATCTTGATAAGATGATGGAAGAAAAAGACGCATCAATTAAGGGGAACATGAAAAGGTTGGAATGAAACACAAATACGTGAAAGAATGAAAGGTGCTGATTCACCTTTGTGTAAGGCACGGTGCCGGGGAGATGCATAAAAAAGAAAATGAGGTCCGAATTAACTTATTATCTTTGATCTCTTATTGATTGACTCTAGTAATATTGTATGGTCTGCTTTTCTTTCATAAATAAATAAAAAAAAAAAAAAAAAAAGAAAAGGAGAGTAAGACACTTATTTTAGATAAGTCCTAGAGTTCAATTCAAATGTGAAGAAAATTATCAAAGTTTTGAAGATCATTATTTTGGATTCCGGTATTCCGAAGATTAGTTATATTTGGAAGGGAATAGATTGTTCACTGGCACAGAAACACACACAGTGCCACAGTGAAGAAAGTTCTATGATGCTTATTTGCGGAAGTTGAAAATCATTAAAAGAAAGGTTTAAGCACTTGTTGAGCCAATTGCCATTTCAAATCTTCAAGCTTGCATTACCTTTCTTTATCTTACTTTCTTAGCTATCACCCATGATCCTTCATGATTATTTCTTGCTTCATAATTTTGGATTGTGAGTTGGATTATTTTTTGCTTAATGACTTCGGATTGTGAATTGGATTATGACATAGCACCAGCATCCTTAGTATTTATTGCTTGAGCTACTTGCATTATTTTGCTGACTATAATATCTCACTTTGACTCGCTAAACATGTTGATGCTCTCCTTTTTGATAATGTCAAAAGGGGGAAGATGGGTATAATACTTAGACTAATGAATAATTGGTTATCTTGGTTACCATGTTACTTGTGAATGATGTTGAGTTATTTTTCCCTACTGTGAATAATGGCGCATATTTTGAGGGGGAAAAGTGATTACTGAATAATATTATATTGAATGTTTGTCATCATCAAAAAGGGGGAATTTGTTGTGCATGTGCATGTTAAGTTTTGATGATGAAAAATAATACATATAGTATGAAAGTTTGTGACAGATGGTTGAGAAAGGAATAAATAAATGAAGACTTTGAAGAAATGAAGAATCCAGATTGAAGTCCAAGTTCATATTCCTAAGTTTAGTTACTATATGCAAAATGTAATATACTTGAACTAGATGATATATTATGTGCCAAGTATAGAAATATAATATTAGGATAATTATTATTTTCTTAGAGTTAAGGAAATAAATAATTATGTTAATTTTATATATCTATATAAAAGGAAAAGATATTCGAAAATCAAGTTTTAATAACAATGATTTCGAAAGAATTTTTATTAAAAAGTGTTTTTGGTAAAACGTGTTTTTGTTAAAAACCGATTTGGAAAAGGATTTTGAAAAACCGATTTATAAAAGAATTTTGAAGACAAAAGGAGTTTTAATAAAGAAAACAAAGATAAAAGGGAAAGCTGATTTTGATAACATGTTTTATATAAAGGTAATTACTAGTTGATTTTGGAGAATTCTTATCTTATAAGGATTGAAAAGAAAAATCGTTTTTATGAAAGATAAAATTGGTTTTGAATAGGAAAATAATTTTATCCCTTTATTTTAGGAATAAAAATTGTTCAAAAGATAATATATCTTGGAGAAGGACTTTTATTCAGTTCACCAAGATATATAAGGGATTGCAATTCGGTTTTATAACTCGCGTTTTCGAGAGAAAAATCGGAGATATTAAGAGCAGAAAACAGTTTCCTAAGGCAATGAGTATAGCACGAGTTCTCGTCGAGATTAGGAAACTAAACAACGTTTGTAATTGTCCTCTATTTGCTTGAATAAGAAGCACGTCTTTGAGAATCTTTCTTTACGTAATTCTTATATTATAGAGAGTAGCAACACTTAGGGTTAAGTGTTGGGGGCACTCCTAGAGTTAGTAGTGGGGGAATCGAATTGTATCAAGGGTTTGGTATTTTACGGTTCAAATAATAAAAGAGTAGTTTGTGTAGACGTAGATCTCAGAGGTGAGATTGAACTACGTTAAATTCCTGTGTCTTATTATTTGATTTCATTGTTTTATTGTTTAATACAATTTCGTTCGAGCAAAAACATTAATCGGAAAATTTACGAGTGAATAACACAGTGCACGGCACTGTGCCATAAGAGTGTTTTTGCGAAAATCGATTAGTTTTAGCCACTCAATTCAACCCCCCTTCTTGAGTGTCACCTTGAGTTCCAACAGTTAGTTTTCACAAGAATTTGTATTTTCCTAGGAAATGTATATATTTATTTATTTTAACTTATCATGGGAATTTCCGCTTACTTAGAGGGACCTAAGTAAGTAAATTTCTTCATTTTGTAGCAAGTTTTTCTCATGTTTTTGCCAACCAAACAACACTACCTTCTTCTACTTATTAGAAAAATCACTTACCATGTTTTCTTTAGATGGCTAAACAATACCTAAATTTGTAAAGTTAGCAACTTTCATTTTGTGTCCTTTCTAAAAAGCTTGAATATGCCTCTTTTTTGTTTGCTTCATGATTCATAAATATATTGATGATTATATCTAATTAAAGTCTTAAATAAACATCACAATTTCATCTTCATTGTTCAAATTGTCATATTCTAATTGCTAATTTATACCTATAACACAAATACATATAGGTTGGTCAATCCACTTTTTCTATTAATGGGCAAGATTGTCTTTTTATTAGCTTATGCATGCTTATCTCTAGCTCCACGACTTTTGATCAGATTACTTTTAGATCTTCTAGAAATATGTCTGATATTTTAAAATTTTATTTCATTCAATATTCTATCTCTCTCTTTCCTCTTAATCTCTTATCTCTCTCCCTCTTACATTTTCTTCACTCCTTACTTTCGAAGCTTAATGGAGTCTTGTCGGTCTTCCTCCATAATTTTGACAACTTTAAATCCTTTTTTTCTCGAGTCCTTTCTTTGTCCCTCTATTTTTCAACCAAGTTATTGAATTTTTTTTAGGAGGTTAGAGCTATATTCTTGTATCCTATGCATTAATCTCCTTCTTTATTTAATTTGGGAGAAAGTTGTAATCTTTTATTGAAATTAGTATCGAATTTTACTTGATTTGTTGGAAAATTGGACCGGAATCAAATTGAGAACAATCAACGCATTATTTTGTGGCATATTATTGTATCAATTGGAGGATTGATAAGAGATTATCTTGAGGGTGAGGATTAAGGGAGCTAAGGAGGAGAAGGCAAGGAAGAAGCTAAGGTTGCTAAGTTCATACTAATCGTTCCTTCTTCTTCTTTTTTTTTGAAATAATTTTTTGACAAAAACCCGGGGTAGCGAATGCTACCCCTTGTTCTGCGAGTAGATACGCCACTTGGTGATAGTAGCCTTGGTGCGTCATATCGGAGGAAGATAGTGGGTGGTAAGGTGAGGGGAAGAGTTTATGGCGATGGCAACCTTGGTACATCAAGTCGAGTGTCACGTTGAGTATGGTGGCCGCAAGTATTTGTGGAGTTTTTGAATGTTACGTTGTTGTATTCCTTCCGCGTCGAGTCCTTGCTATATACACCCTAATTCAATACATCACAAAACATACATGGGCCTAAGTGACTCCTAACACATACAAGAGTTAAAGGCCCAAGACTAATAAATATTACGACCAAACAACATAAACACACATATATAATCCAACACCCCCTCAAGTTGGAGCATGGGGATTACAAATGCCAGACTTGCCAAGTAAGTACATAAATTGCCGGGAGTACCAAGAGCCTTAGTAAAGAGATCAGTAAGTTGTTCCGTAGTAGAAACATGAAAAGTAGCAAGGTGACCAAGCTTGTAGGCATCACGAACATAATGACAATCGACCTCAATGTGTTTGGTACGTTCATGGAACACATGATTTTGAGCAATGTAAAGAGCGGACTTACTATCACAATGACGAGAACAAGCACCGGAGTGAGAGACCCCAAGACTACGGAGAAGAGCACGTAGCCACTTAAGCTCGGCCCGTCACATCGGTCATAGAACGATACTCGGCTTCGACGAGAAGAACGAGAGACGGTGTGTTGTTTTGCGAGTCTTCCAAGAGATAGGAGACGAACCAAGGAACACCATCCAACCGGTGACGGAACGACGAGTCAAAGGACAACCGGCCAATCGGAATCACACCGGGCACTTAACGCAAATCGAAGAAGAAGACAAAACAATGCCTTGGCCAGGAGACCCTTTTAAATAGCGAACAACACGAAGGGCAGCGTCCCAATGTTGTTGACGAGGTTCATGCATGAACTGAGCAAGCACATGAACGACATAGGCCAAATCAGGACGAGTGAAAGCTAAGTAGAGGAGACGACCCACAAGGCGCCTATATTGAGCAATGTCCGAATAGAGAGGGCCCTCGGCACGAGCCAAGTTGTGATTACGCTCACAGGGGGTGTCGGCCGGGTTTAGCACCCAAGAGACCCAGTCTCGAAATAATATCAAGAGCATACTTACGTTGAGACGGGAAGAAGCCGTCAGGACTACGAGCAACTTCAATACCAAGAAAATACTTCAGGAGACCGAGATCTTTCATGCGAAAACACTCACCAAGATAGGCTTTAAAAACAGATAAAGCAGCGGAATCATTACCAGAAATGATGAGGTCATCAACATACACAAGCACATTCAAACGAACGGAACCACGACAATACGTGAAGAGAGAGTAATCGAATAAGAGTGAGAAAACCCATGCACGACGCGAGAGAAGCGACAAGTTTGGCAAACCAACAACGAGGAGCCCGGCGAAGACCATAGAGACTTTTGTAGCTTACATACGACCGGGATGACCGGAGGAGAAACCGTGGTAGTTTCATATACACCTCTTCATTAAGATCACCATGAAGAAAAGCGTTATGAACGTCCATTTGATGAACTTCCCAGTTATGAGCAGCAGCGACAGCAAGAAAAGCACGAACGGTGACCACCTTAGCCACAGGAGCAAAAGTCTCATGGTAATCTATCCCTTCCACCTGATGATTGCCCAAAATAACCAAGCGTGCTTTGAGACGCTCAACACTACCATCGGAGTGATATTTGATTTTGTACACCCACTTACAACCAAGAGCGTGCTTCCCGAGGAGGAAGAGTAGTCATAACCCAAGTCGATTGTCTTCCAAAGCACTTATTTCTTTCCCGCATAGCCTCCCTGCCACCTGAATACTCCATAGCTTGTTTAAAGCGGTGGGCTCAACACCCTCATCAAGCTGCAGCAAGGAAAGCACGATGGCATAGAGAAAAATTATCACAATTCCTGACATGTGCTATAGAATAAGGAGTAGTACCCGAGGGACTAGGAGCATGTGATGAACTCCGGAGAGGGCTTACAAAGCATCCACAGAATTGACCAAATAATCTTTCAACAACACACTAGGCCGCTTGTCACGATGACCCCGGCCCATATTGAGCGAGGAATGATCAGCAGCAGCCTCACAAAGAAGATCCTCAGAATCAGCACTTGAAGTCCCGGGGAAGGAAGAAGGAGACGGCCCATGGTCAGCATCAATTGCTTGGGCCGAACCTGCGAAGGAACGGACGCAGAGCAAAGAAGAAGATGGGCACGAGGAAGCCCAAACTGTTGGATCGCCAGCGTCAAGAGACACGGAGCTAGGCGGAGATTGTGGGCCAGGGAGATGGAGTTGGGCCAACGGAGTCATTTGTGTGGGAAGGGACGTTGGGTAAGGTATTTGGATCATCAAAGACAAGGGAAAAAGGATCGGGGAGAGGTAGAAGATAAAGCATTGGAAGAAGAAGGTAGAGTAATGTAGGGAAAATAATTCTCAAAAATTGAACTCCCCGGACACGAAAATATCACCGGTCTCCAAATCATAAACCTTCCACCCTTTCTTGCCCGTAGAATACCCAAGAAAAACACACTTACGACTCCTAGGAGCAAATTTATCCCGTTTTGACTTTTGATTATGAGTAAAGCACAAGCATCCAAACACACGTAAAAGATCAAAATCAGGAGCACGTCCAAATATCAGCTCATAAGGTGTTCTATACCCCCAAAACACGAGAAGGAGTACGATTAATCAAATGCACAGCAGGAGAACACACTCACCCCAAAATCAATAGGTAAATTAGCTCGAAACATCAAAGCCCTACTCACATTCAAGATATGTTGGTGTTTTCGCTCAACTCTCCCATTTTGTTCGGGGTCCCTTGTGCAAGAAGTTTGAAAGAGAATGCCACTTTGTTGAAAGAAATCATGCATGCATTTGAACTCGGTTCCATTATCACTTCTAACAATCTTGACAAAGTGGTTTCAAATTGACGGGCTATCATGGCAAAGAAAGAGAGAAAATAGTGATAAACTTCGTTTTATTTTGCAACAAATACACCCACACAAAGACGGGAGTAATCATCAACAATAGTCGGAAATAAGTAGCTCCACGGGAGGAAGGAACACTATATGGTCCCCACAAGTCACAATGTATCAATTCAAACAAACGACTAGCTTTATTTAAACTAACCGGAAAACTATCCCGTGTTTGTTTTTGCCATAGGACAAACATCACAGATGTTATTCAATTTCTTCCTACAAGTACTAGATCTAATAGCAGGAAGCATCTTCTACCACTCTCTCCGAAGGATGACCTAACCTTTGATGCCACAAGTCAAACTTCAATCATGCCGAAACACCAACATCTTGCACCACGGCCACCTTGCGGAAGTAGTAAAGCCCCCTCGCCGTTCACCTGCTCCAATCGAGTCCCCCCGAAGGTCGGTCTGTATAGCACACAAAGAAGGAGTGAATTGGATAGTACAACAATTATCGACACCAAATGTGAGACGAGAGATTAAATTGCAGTGAAATGCAGGAACAAATAACACATCGCGTAAAACAAGACAATCCGTGAGATGCACATCCCCCGTTTTGTAGCAACAATCGAACTCCCATCGGGAAGACCGACGGGGCGCCCTTGACATCACACACATTTCTCAAAACCGAGAACGTACTAGTAATATGATGCGAAGCTCCGTATCTATAATCCATTCCGTATCATGTTTCTCACCCGTCATGCGCTCGGCATTATTATGTTCTTGATAATTAATTAAAGTCATAAGAGCACGCACTTGCTCGGGAGTTAGATGAGCAAGTGAGGTACCACTCCCGTCGGGGTTAGTAAACGACCCATCATTTACAACGTGGGCTTGAGCTCGAGCCCCCCTCAGCCTGTTCCCATAGCGATTTGCCGACGACTCAACACTCGTCGAGGACCCGGCAGAGCGGCTCCAAGGCGAGACCAGAGCCATAGACCCAAGCAGCTCCATCGGCCACGAGCACGTGGCGAGCTCGAATACGGCTTCTCATACCGGGCGGGATTGCCGGTGCGCTTAAAACACGTCCCAACCTCATGCCCTTTTGCTTTGCAATGAGAGCAAGTCGGTTGCTCTTGTCAACACGATCGAACTTCCCTCGCACACGCTCGGATTGAGCATAAAAAGCATGAACATTTTCGGGGCATTGCGGCCACTTGCCAAGACACGAGATTGTTCTTCTTGCACGAGCGATTGATAGGCTCGATTAATGTCTCCCAAAGGTTGTTGAGATAGCAAGTTGGTCCTCACCGCACCATAACTCTTATTATCCAAACCAATCGAAATTGATGAAATATCTCCTCATCACGTTCTTTCGACAACTTCAAAAGCTATCCCGCATTCACATTTCTTACATTCGCAGCGGCAACGGTTTCAACCGTGCCAATTCATCATAAAATCCCATAAGCTTCGTATAATACGCATCGATGGTCATAGTGTCAGTTGTTTGCAATCCGTAATGGCCGCCTTGATTTGTTGTATACGCGGTCCGTTCGCGATACAAAACCTACGCACAAGATAGTCCCCATAAATCCTTCGCGTTTAGTGCAAAGGGATAGTAGGCTGCGATTTTGGGCTCCATGCTTCGCAAAGCATCCATGACACGATCATGGATTGAACCGTGTCCCGGGCCGAGGAGTGCAACAAAGTCGCTCGGTTTTGGAATCGTTCCATCTACAAATCCATATTTGCGCCTAGCGCGGCGAAGAGTCATCGCTCTCGCCCCAACTCACGTAGTTATCACCGGTGAATCCAACGTGAGTAATCATGTTCCGGGCCGATCCCCCGATCCCGTAAAATACGGTGACGAAGAGGTCACTGTCCATTCATTCTTCGCACCTTCAATAACCTTCTTTTCGTCCCCCCATCACTGCAAACAAATTCTAGCGACTCACGCGGGTGATGCGAGAATTCAGGGAAAGGAAAAAGAAGTCCGACAAGCTCCTGGCCGGGATTTCCGCCTCCGATACCATGTCACGTTGAGTATGGTGGCTGCAAGTATTTGTGGAGTTTTCAATGTTACGTTGTTGTATTCCTTCCGTCAAGTCCTTGCTATATACACCCTAATTCAATACATCACAAAACATACATGGGCCCAAGTGACTCCTAACACATACAAGAGTTAAAGGCCCAAGACTAATAAATATTACAGCCAAACAAACATAAACACACATATATAATCCAACACAGAGGAAGTTGGTGGGGTTGTAAGGTAATGGTAGAAATGAGAAGGCAGGTTATGAGGTAAGGCGGAGATGTAAGTGGATGGAAAGGATTGAAAGGAAGAAGGGTATGGAAGAGCCGAAGGGGAATAATATTCCCGGTCGAGCAAATTAATATTTAGGCGCCAATTCTCAAACAGTCGAAGTCTTGGAACTCATTTAATAAAAATCATTTCCTACGTCATAGCTTCCTTGAGGCACTAGGCTATCGAGCAAGGAAGTTTTCCTCTTTTTTTTTTTTTTTAATTTCTAACACTTCGAGGGAGAAGTATTGTGGTTTTTGCATGGTTGTTGCCCGGTGATCAAGCAATACTCAAACATTTCTTGTCTATAAATTTCCCCTGTTATAATCTCTTTGAGGACCCGGTTATTCAAGCAAGGACCATGGTTTATGCCTTCCCTGGAACAACATAACCATCCATGGCTATGCATCATCTTGGTTCCTTCGAATGCCTTGACATTGTCTTGACACCTGGTCGAGGCGTGTAAAGTCTTGTTAAGTTCAAAGACTAATGACTCGATGCGAGGCTAAGCTAAGCAACAGCAGTGTGACATCCTGGTCGAGTAGTGTGAAGAAGAGCCATGGGAGGTCACCGGGCCGAGCGAGAATCGTGGAGAGTGACGTGGGGGGTCGACCTAACCGAGCAGGGGGTAGCGAAGGCCTCGTACACCAAGGGACGTGTGCTATTATCGTGCCGACACTATAATCAGTTTATTCGGAGGGAGATTCGAAGAGGCTCCGGCATGTTTCTTCAATATATATAATGCATGGTCTTCGTTGAGCATGTTTCTTGGATATATATATAATGCATGGTCTTTAATGCATGGTCTTAGTTGAGCATGTTTCTTCGTTATATATAATGCATGGTCATAGTTGAGCCAAGGGGGATATCAAGACTTTATTTATAAGACTTTTATCTCAACGGCAAAAGATGAAATTTTACTTTTCCCAATCTTAAAATAAAGGCTAACCCACTTATAACAAATCCACAAAATTTTTCTTACTTTTTGGTTTTAGTGAGGAACCATTATACATCCCGGATTAGGTGGTCACTTTGCATTTCACCGAAGACGACAATATATTTGTTGGAGTGTGGCTGGTGGAAGCCGATGCAATATAATATTATTATCTTTGCCTCGAAGATGTGTAATCTTGATGAAGTCGAGGAAGTGGAGACTTGATGAACTTGAGCCGTGCCGAGGGCTTGCGCCAGATAAGCAATTTAGAATCGAAGACTTGAATTTGGAATGCTTTTGAAATTATCAGCTTCCCAAATTTAACAATATGAGTTGTATTCGAGGATTTCCTTTTATTAAAGACATTTTTGGGCTTCCAACTTGATAATTCGAAGGCATGTTTTTGTGATTGGTCGAATATTAAGGTCACTTTTGTGGATAAGGATTTTATTTCTAGAGGCACTTGTATGAATTTAATATAGCGGTGCCTAGTCGATCATTATTATGTTGATGGACACTTAACATTTTACAAGCTAAAAGAAACTAAGGAGTAGATTTCCAAGTCGAGTAATTTGTATGAATCCACTTGTATGACTCCCTTCATCTAATCAGCCCTACGCGTATCTCTTTATGTGAGACCATTCTTCACATGGAGTTTTTAGGCGAAAATGCTCTTCCAGAAATTGAGGGAGGTAACTAACACATCTTCAAGCTTAATTGGAAGACGATAAGCCCCAAGATACTGAGCGAGATATATGGAACCTTCTCGAGATAAAGGGAGGAACATGGAACTTCCTTGAGATTAATTGGGGGCTACTGAGTCTATGAGCTCGAGGGAGGTACATGGAACCTCCTCGAGAAGAACCTGGGCCCGTTGAGCACAAGGAGCTCAATGGAGGTACATGGAACCTCTCGCGAGATGAATTCGTCGAGGGAGGTGCATGGAACCTCCTCGAGATTAATCGAGGGCCGATGAGCCAAAGGAGCTCGAGGAAGGTATATGGAACCTCCTGAGATGAATTCGTTGAGGGAGGTGCATGTAACCTCCTCGAGATGAATCGGGGATGATGAGCCCTAAGAGCTCGAAGGAGGTACATCGAAGTAGTGAAGAAGATGCTTTTGTCGAGGATGATAAAGCAAGCTCACCGGGTCGTTAGGAGGGTTTTACATGTTGATTGTCATCCACACAAGGAGAAACGGGAGAATTTGTTTCATACTCGTTGCAAAGTAGGAGAAAACACTTGTAACATGATCATTGATAGTGGTTCTTGTTGCGAGGGATCATCCACACCCTTACAAGTTGAGTTGGCTTGATGATAACACCTATCTTAGTGTGAAGAAACAAGCATTATTTTCCTTCTCCATTGGAAGCTACAAAGATGAGCCATGATGTGATGTTCTTCTTATGAGTGCTCATCATCGTTTACTGGGTAGATCAGGTGGCAATTTGATAGAAAGGTGATTCATGAAGGAGATGCTAATGTGTATTTATTTATGGTTGGTTCAAAGACGATTAGTTTGCATCCTTTAGCTCCAAGTGTCGTGGTTCACAAGAAAGAAGAAAAAGAAGCCTATCTTATTTTTCTCATCCAAAGAGCTCAAGGGGGAGGGGGTTGAAATGGAAGGTTTGGTATGCTTTGTTTCTTAGGCATGCAAGCTATTTGTGCGAATACTACTCCTAATTCACAACTTGATTCACTAATGGAGGAGTTCAATGATGTTTTTCCGGAAGAGCTACCACAAGGGCTACCACCTTTGAGAGGAATTGAGTATGCAATTGACCTAATTTCGAGACTCCTTTGCCTAATAAACCTTCTTATAGATGTTATCCAAGTGCTTCAAGAGAGTTACAAAACCAGATTGAAGAGTCGATTGAAAGGGGTTATGTGAGAGAGAGCATGAGTTCTTGAGTTCCTAACCTCAAGCTTCGAACAACCTGTTCCCTACAGTTGTTCCTCTCAACTTCACTCGAAGTTATCTCACTTTAACTTGCTTCACTCAAAGCTTCTCTTACACAGACTTCACTCAAAATCCCCTTACCCCAAAACCAAAATTACAATGATCATTAAAGTTAGTGGAATAAAGAGTAAGAAGGCAAAGGAATGAATGACTTATAAGAGAATGAAGTACTCGACACTTTAATTAGTTAAACTCACTTAATAACTTAGTCGATACAAATTCAAACTTAATTAGACTTATGTATTTATAGCGATCATTAAGATAAACGTGGATTAAAACATGTGTTAGTGGTTTAACCATTTCCCATGATGTTCCCTAGCTTGAGGAACATGTTCCATGAACTCCACAAACACCACATTCAATTAGAACGTGTGTACCATTGATAATGGCGACCTAAAATCTAGCAATCACTGCGGCAACATTCTCTTAATTTCTGGTTTATAATTAAAAACTATTATAATTTATAAAACCAAAATTAAATCCTTTTATCAAATAATATCTTAAAAAGATTTTCTTTAAAATTAAAAAGATTTTATTTTCGATTAAAGATAAAATCTTTTCCTTAAAAAAATTTCCTTAAAAATCATATTTTAACCAAATAAAAATCGTTTCCCTAAATTTTAGCCTTTTATTATCTCAACAGATATCAATTAACTGCTTGCTATTATTTCATACACCTAGTTCCCTTGATCGCTACTTCTAGTTCCTTTAAGTTAAATTAATAGTTTTAGCACGTCTGCTCCTTTTACAGAGGAAATGCACAGACATTCCCTTTTAATTTAGCCATCGTTCCTTACCATAACTTAATTGTTTCTTACATAGGAACTAAAAAGATAAAAAGCCTCGCTTGATTCTTTTGGTCCAATGCATCTCCAAGACCAGCTTCCTTGAGCATCTTCACTTAGTCTTCAAAATCTAACTTGGATTTTTTCCTTTGAGTTAATATTCTCTTTTCTCAATGCAAAGATACCTTGCAAATTCCATTCACTTAAAATTGGTTAGTTTATAACTTAGTTTGTACCTTTGTTCCTTTGTCATCATCAAAACTAGGGTTCAACAATGTACAACACACCTATTACAACTCAAACTATATTATATGACCTTATTAATAACATGACTTTTAAAAAGATAAATAGATAACACTTTCCTAGTTACTATAATTAAACAAAATAAACTAGCTTATTAAACTCTCCGATTATCAAAGGACTCGAATAAAACTCCTAACAAACAAAGGTTTCTAACAAGACTCTAAATATTAAACTCTAAATTAACAACCATAAATTCTCCTATTAATGAACTTTCTAACCTTAGAATCAACCACATAACCAATAATTGATAAACTTATTACGATTTTCATGGTTAAGTTGAAATAGCACATAGAATATATATATCATACTCTCTTCCTTTGAAAAAGATTCGTCCTCAAGTCTAATTTCTTAGCATGGATAGATCACTTCTAGACAACTTGTAACAACATCAAACTTGTCCCCATAAGAAGAGATGATGGTGCTCCTTGAAACTCATAAGGTTGTTGCAAGAGGAGTTCAAAAATGACTCAATTTGGACGTAGGTTAGGATGTCGCAGCAAAGTCAAAACAACTCAAAAATTATGACAATTTAACATGGGTAGTTCCGTATGTTACCAAAGACACAATTAAAATTTCAAGCAAAAATCCGAACCCAAGTAGGGTCAGTATAAGTTTACCCAACGCGAGTCCGATTGAGGCGTTTGGGACCAACCTAGATTCCTCCGCTTTCAATCAAATATCAAACGATCTTCAAATCTTGTGAAATTTTAGGAAAACAAACCAAACTTGGAGTAGTCCAGTTTAGATTCAAGAAACGCTTTGAAAATTCGCCCTAACTGCAATAATAATCGAAACAAAATGCACTGCAAAACCGTTGGACATAATTGTATGTTTTTTTTTGTAAGTTTTTGTGCTTATGGCGTGTTTCTGATGGTACAAGGTAGGATGGCGTAGCCTGATACCAAATATTGTATAATTGGAGTAACACTCGAATCATACAAGTGTAGAAGGATAGAAAATAACCAAGAGTGATTGGACCCACAAAAACACCTTGCCATGGCCGCCTTCGAAGCTTAACAAGGATACTGACACACCCACTCAGTAAACTTTAAAGATCCTAAGAACACCAATTAATTTAGCCAGAACTAATTCATAATAGAACGAATTCACCGAACTTTCTAATCCAATAAAGTAAACTCGAAAACAAAGATAAACAAGCACTTTGTTTTTGTCATAAAACGTCCACCTTTTTTCTCATTCATTGGTTTGATATTTATAGGACTATTACTTTTCTGATTTTTACAATAATTAAATTAACTATTATTAACTAATAAAAAGAAATAATTTAATTAAACTAACTAAGACTAACTATGAAGGGAAAACATGACTAACTAACTAATGCCTAGAATATAGGGGGCCACTTTCACCAATGTACCGTTGGAACATTTATATTTAAGTGTTTGTAAGGGGTGTGTGTATATTGTTTGTTATACTTAAGAGTTGTGGAGTATAAGTATAACGTGATACGAGAGGTTGTTGGAGAGCCGTGATGACTTGTGTCGCACTCGCGGCGTACTTGACACCTCGCTACAAGTTCCCGTTCGCAAATCTAGAAATGCACAAAGCAAAGTTCTTGGACAACTTGGTCGCACTCACGACCCGGTTTGCGCATCGCG